>CM023953.1:8517998-8575255 GCA_013407115.1 Glycine latifolia
AATAATAATAATAATAATAATAATAATAATAATAATAATAATAATAATAATACACAAATCTCAAAAGATTTAACCAAGTGAAATAAGATAGAATTTCGCATATGACATGTTGGCAATCATATCTAATAGATTTAAATAGTAATAAAAAATACACATACAATAAATATTTCTTTTAATTATAATTGCAATAAATAATTATTTGTGCATAATTAATTCACAACTTTTTATAATGGTATTGATATTATTTAAATAAAATTATCTTTATTGAATCTCATTTGGTAATTAAATAAGACTTTTTTTACCAAAGTAGTGTCAATAGTAATAATACAAAAATATTTTTAAAAATAAATTACATGTCACTTTTTTTTTTGGTGAATATTACATTCACTTGATAACACCCAATAAAAGGAATCATTTCATATAAAACCGTTAGATAAATCTATTTTCTTATAAGAATGAAAACTATATTATATATAATTTAAATGGCTGACTAAAACTTACACATGTTTAATGAAATTAAATAAATATATATTATAATATTATATATAATAAAATTAGTACTTAATACAAATATTAATATATAAATTAATATTAATGATTAATATTCATTGTAACATTTTTATTAATATTAGTAAATATATAAAGTAATAATAGTGATTAATGTGAATAGTATTTAATATTAGTATTAATTTATAGCTTCACAATATTTATAAATATAGTAATTAATATTAATATTTATTTATAATCTTAATTGCACTTTTTTTTTCAAGTATTGTGATTGTGCAATTTTTATCCTTAGATATCAATTGTGATAATTGGGTCCCAAACTTTCCTTTCATTTACAATTATGTGCCTCTCAATTTTTGTTTAAAAACTTAACAAATTTTACTAATGTAGCGCTAACATAGTTTCTAACATGGACATGTAACAAATTATGTTGAAGTGATAATAATGTGTCAAGTGAAAATGAGGGAGAAATTAACAAAATGTTGGTGAAGATGAACTTTTAAACCTCCACTCCCATATTTCAATAACATTATAAAAGTTTGACATAAAATGAAACAGTATAATTTTTTTATATCATTAATTAATTAAAAAATATTTTTAACATGACTAAAACACGATTACTATAAACATTAATAAACTACTTTCTCCCTACAGTGACAATAAAAATATATCATAGTACGAGTATCTATATTATTTAAATTTAAATATTTTTTTAGTCTTTATAATTTAATTTTTTTTGTTCTTGTATTTTTTTTAAATTAATCTTATGAATTATATTTATTTTATCTTTCATCCTTAAAATAATTTAGATAATATTTTTTATACTTTAAAGTATTATTAAAATGATCTTAAGGACAAAAAAAATAAACATAATTTGTTGGAGTTAAAATAATTTTTTTTGCAAAAACAAAAAAAATGTTAAATTATAATAACTAAAAATATTTAAGTCTTGTTATTTACTTTTATTTTGTAAATCATAAATAAATTTTTTACCAAAAATCATTAATGATTTTCTTCGTTAAAAATTTTTGTTTTATGATATAAAATATTAAAACAAATTGTAATATAAGAATTTTACATTATGATTAAAAAAAAGATAATTACTGCATCATCATGCAATTTCACCAGTTGCTTTTCAGTAAAGGGGTGAGTGACACGAGTTACCAAAACAGAACAAAAATGAGAAAAAGAAAACATACCTTTTTTCTTGGCTTTTTATGGAAAAGGGATAAAAAAAATTAATTATCATTTGAAGGTAATTTTTAAAACTATTACTAAATGGTGGTAAGTAGGCATACGATCTCTAATTCAGAAATCATACCACGTTCACTTATGTTTTTTTTATTTTTTTAACTTCGTAAAAAATTTTAAGAATTTAGTGTTAATTTTTTTTCCTATATGATTTTAAAGTCGTAATTTATTTTAATTTTTTTCTGTATTTACAAAAAAGTCGTAAATATATTTATAACTTACAAATTATTTTTTTATTAAGGGTTATAACTTTAAAGTCGTATATCCTATTTATTTTTCTTTTTGGTCCTACGTCTTAGAAGTCATATGAGACTTTTTTTTCTTCAAATTCCGTTGTTTTTTGTTTATTCAATAATTCTTTTTGAAAGTTTCCTCATTTTTTTTTTATATTTCGTGTATCTTGCTATAAAAAAAGTCTCATTTGACTTCTAAGTGGTACAAACAAAAAGAAAAAAAAAGGATATACGACCTTAAAGTTGTAACCTTTAATAAAAAAAAGAGTTATAAATCGTAAATATATTTATAAATTTGAAGTCATAAATATATTTATGATTTTGAAGTCGTAAATATATATTTACGACTTATTCATGAACACAAAAAAAAATAGATTACAACTTTAAAGTTGTATAGAAAAAATTTTAACATTAAAGTCATAAATTTTTTTATTATTTCAATTAAAAAATATATATAAGTCGAGCCTGATAACACAACTCTTAAATATGACTTACTTTTGATAATAATTTAAAAACTATCCCAAATGGTAATTATTTATTTTTATCCCTTTTCTATCAAAAACCATTTTTTCTTTTTCATTGTTGTCTTTTAGGAAAAAAAATACCCTCTGATCTCATCCTTAATAGTGAAAAAAAATTAATTTTTCCCATACAGCCACCTACTATTAGGGGTGTTCGTGAGTCGGTTCGGATCGATTTTGGTCAAATTTAGGACCCAATCCAATTAAATTTGATCGGTTCGGTTCGGTTCGGTTTTCAGGAAAAAAAATTTGAAATCCAACCCAACCCAACCCGTTCATGATCGGTTCGGTTTGGTTCGGTTCAACGGGTTACCCATTTAATTTTTTTTCTTAGAATTACTATTTTATATCATGATTCTTTTAAATATTCAATACAAGTAACATAATATTATCAGATGTATGAAAGTAGTAAAATTGATTCATTTAATATCATCATTATAATATTCTAAAATAGACTTATAATATAAATTAAAACATAAGATTCTTAAACAATATTTACTATAATAGTCTAAATTACAACTATTTCTTACAAACTAAGCTTTGCTATAATCAAATTTGTTGTAACCAGATTTGCTGAAACAAATAAATGAACAAAATATGATTCATTAATATTATAAACAAGGTAAACAAAATATGAGAAAAAAGGTGAAACAAATAACAATATACCTGAAAGTAATACATTAAGAAGTTCCAACACTTATAATTTCAACACTTGTAGACCCAATATTAGCATTATTTAAAGTCAAACCAAACAACTCTAAAAATTTAAACACAACCCCATTAGCACAAAAATTAATTGATATTTTATACAAATAAAAAATGAAATAAGGGATTACACACTTGATTCAATCTTTTCCGCTTCATTTATTTCAACTTGTAAGTCATTAACATTTTGCTTAGTAGATCTAAGCCAATTTTGGGCGCAAATGAGAGCTTCAACAGTAGTAGGACTCAAGGAACTACGAAATGAATCCAGAATTTTACCCCATGTACTAAATGCATACTCAGATGATACAATAGATACAAGAATGACCAATATATCTCTAGCCATACAGAAAAGAATATAATATTTGGATGCATTCAATTTCCACCAATTCAAAATGTCAAACTCAGGGTGGTCATCTTCAACATCATCCTCCAAATACCTATCTAACTCATTTTTGTGCACCTCACCTTGTTTTTTCTTGATTTTCATTCTAAATTCATCATCTCAATCATCATTCTTATCACCTTTAACATCACTATGTTGTGAGACTATGTTTGAAGCCAATGTACTAGAATTAGCTGAATTGCTACTAGAATGAGAAATGAGATATTCTAGTACGTATTGCTGAATCAGTTTCTGAATGAGGTCTTTCAATATTTTCATCATATTCATGCTTTTCTCGACACCATACATACGATTAAAACAAAAATTGAATGTACTCACATTTATAACAAGGATCAAGAAAAATAGCAACAAACAAAAGGTAGTTAATTCCACCACTTTCTCAATTGTCATCATTATGGAGAGAAAGAATTTTTTAATTTTTAATTTAATATATATATATATATATAATAAAATTTATATTATTATTACGGGTTCACGGATCGAGTTAACGGGTTAACGGATCTATAAATCTAAACCCGTGACCCAACCCATACATGATCGGTTTTGATCGGATCGGTTCGATTTTGACCCAAATACATAAATGGCTCAACTCAAACAATTCGAATCAGTTCGGGTCCACGGATGATCCATACCCATGAACACCCCTACCTATTACTGTGTTTGTTTCTTTGAGACACTAATCTCAATAACCGTAACGGTGTATCAGGCGACCTGGTACGGACTGTAACAACGTAGTTCCTATGTAGCGGATTATGGCGGAGATTTCAAGTTCAGGGTACAAGGAATACGTGGCTGGGTTGTTCGCTGGTGTTGCCGCTGTAGCCACTGGCCACCCCTTTGATACCGTCAAGGTTCGATTTTTATCAACTTTTATGGAACCCTTTGGTCTTAATTATAGCCCCCGATTGATACATTATTTGATACTGTAGTTGTTTTGTTTCTCTGTGTTACTGTTAGCCCTTTTGTTCAGTGTTTTTGTTGTTCTGTTCAGTGCTTTTTTTTTTTTTTTTGTACTTTGGGATGCAGGGTTGAAAATTAAAATGGAGGGGTGCTCTAATTTCAATCGGCCATTGTTCTGATTCCTTATGTGCTATCTAGGGATGACATGATGATTCACAGCTATTACTGACTTGCTTGTATAATTCATGTCTGTGCTTTTTTGTTAACCTTTTTAAATAGTTCAAGCATGTATAAATATTGTGATAACAAATAATGGTGAAAAAAAAGGGGTGGCTGACTGGCTGTTAGACTCAAGAAATGAACACACTAAATTATATAAATAATTTGGTTTTAAGTCAAAATTGAGTACAAACATCAATAAGCGCAATATTTCTCCTAAAAAACTTTGGGTTTCATCCTAACAATAGGTTTCTTGCTTCAAAACACCATAAATAAAATAACAATCTGACAACTTAATTGTCTTCTACAAGTCTGTCACACAACCTATATATCACTATAACTTTTGCTCCATAACACATACTGCCTAATCCAAAATTAATATGAAAATAACTTCTTAATAACATCCTAACACGGAATTATTACTGCCTAATTCAGAACTTCATCAGAGACCCAGTGCCCAAGACTCCCACTTAGTGGGATTTGGGAGGGTAGATGTATGCAACCTTATCCTCATAAGTAAAGAGGTTGTTTCCAAGATTTGAATCTGTGGGCCGTGACCTCCAGGTCACAAGGTAGCAGCTTTACCGGTGTGCTAAAGTTCACCCTCATAACAAATAATGGAGAAAATAATAGGAAATTTTAGAATTTTACTTAAGTGATCGAGAAAGAAAACATTAATGATTTTTCCATCTCCTTGGCATGTGCAATGCTGTTGCACTGCTTTCCTTTATCAAATTGTTTGCTTTTGTGATAGAAAATGATAGTTAGGCTTCCCATGAGGGGCACACATGAACTTTGAAATAAGATTATCAATCCAAAGCCTTGAAGAAAGCTTGCAAAACCTTCAGGCAAAGAATCAAGCTTTTCTTAATGCAATTAGGATGAAATGATCTCCTCTCTGTCTGTCTAGCTAGCTAGCAGAAATACTGGTGTGTAATCTCATCTGAACAAAATTATTGTGATTAAATAATGTGTGGGATATGAGCAGGAATAAGATTATAGCAACAAAATGTGACTTGTAGCTTAACAGGGAATGGTGCTAACTCATAATTATAACATACATAAATGTTATGTAAATAATAATTTGATCAGCAATATCATATTTGTAAGCTAGACAATATTATCCAGATTTACAGAAATTTACAGTCACTTAATATTTTAAGACTACTCATATAATTCATTTTGCAAGGAGATAATATCAATAAGCTATGAAAATACTGATAAAGTTCTGAAGTTTTAGATTTATGCATCAGAAGCACAAGGTTTCAACAATTTTCCTAGATTATGGTTCTTCAGTTGCAGTGAGAAATCCTTTTGGTCCACAATCTTCTACAATATACTTATATTTATATCTATTTTAGGCCCTTTCTTGCATGTTTGCTGGTGACTTCAGGTGGTTTTTATTGTGTTTAATTATATTTTAATTGTTATCTACTTTTAAAATTGTAGCCTATCTGTAAACTATTTTTTCCCCATTAATCAGGTGATGCTGCAAAAACACAATGCAGAAGCACATATGATTCAGTATAGAAATGGATTGCATTGCACTGCTAGGATATTGAAGACTGAAGGAGTATGGCTAATTGACCTTTGACTTCCAAAGGATAAAAATGGGTTATTCTTTCCAATTCCACATAGGAATATGAAATATTGATAACTGCTAATTTGTATCAATGCTGGTTGATATGCTTTCTTGTGTATAAAAGCTGGAAGCCTGGTCAGAGGTAGTATATCATTATGTAGGCATGTAGTGGGCTCATTACTTGATTTCATCTGGTAATTTAGATTGAATATATTATTAATTATTAGACCATCACATCATTTAATAAGTAATAAAGTTATTTGGCCATTTGATATTTGTGTTCTATTTCTGGAGTTTGATTGTAGGGGCTCACTAAATTTTGTTTTGAAAGTCATCTTCCTATTTGTTTTGAAACCTATTGATTATGACATGTTTTGTTAATTATTTGTAAAAACTGGCTATGCTTAACTTCACTTATTCAGTAAAGTCAGAAGGCACATATGTCCAAATGTCGTATTTCCCTTTCTATCCTGTTCTGATGTTTTTCCTCTCAAATGGAAGTGTTTTTTCTCTCCCCAAAACCCACATACTACCTTTTCAATTTTGATTGATAAAGTTCCAAGAATAGTTCACCTAAAAGCCTAAGTAGTTGGCCTGTTAATTGGAGACCCACGAATGATTTTATATCTACGACAGTCCCTCACCCAAGAGTCTATTGGGTTTAAGTGTTGATAATTCTTTAACTTAGTCACAGAGATTGATATATAATACTTTGTTTTTCTTTTTTAGTTTTAATCAGATATTTCAAGGGGATTGGTTTGAGACTTCCAAATGTAATTTTGCAATAACTCTTTCAGATCAAAGGACTTTATAGAGGAGCAACACCATCTTTTGTTGGGATGGCAGTCGAAGGATCAATCTTTTTTGGCATTTATTCCCAGACAAAAGTGTACCTTCAGGTGTGCTTCAAAATGGCTTAAATGAGGTTTATCTTGATTTGACATTGCACCAATCAGCACAACTTATTAAATAGAGTTTTATAAGCTTTTAGTGATTTTGTGAGTGTATCATGTGTGATGTATCTTGTATCTCTTAGCTTCTACTTTGTTTCCCTACACTTATCTAGGGGGGAGTTCAAAGTGGGGAACCACGGCCTCAAGTGATAATACCATCTGCAGCATTTAGTGGTGCCATCATCAGTTTTGTGTTAGGTCCAACTGATCTGATAAAGGTAAAGTGAACCTGCAGTGTATCATTGGAACTTTTATTGTCCCTAACACAATACCAATTTAAATTTGATCTTCTCCAGTGTAGAATGCAGATACAAGGCACTGACTCTTTGGTTCCTAAATCCAGTAGATACCATAGTCCCCTTGATTGTGCCCTTAAAACTGTAAAAGCTGAAGGGGTGAGGAAATTCTGCAACATTCTGCAACACCATGATTAATGTGTTATAGCTGATGGCATTCCTTTCAGGTGAAAGGAATTTTTCGTGGAGGTTGTGCAACGTTGCTTAGAGAATCTATAGGGAATGCTGTTTTTTTTCAGTGTATACGAATATGTGCGCTATCACATGCATTCAAATATCAAAGCTGCTTCATCCAATCACAGCAACCTGGTTGATATTGGAGTTGGGATCATCAGTGGTGGCCTTGGTGGTGTGGCTGTAAGCATGTTGATAACTAGCATGTTTTTTTTTCCTGCTGTGGTTGACAACTAAACATGCTATTGAATATTAAAGTACTGAACCTTTTTTTTTGTGATTTTTCTTGATCGTTCTACCAGTTTTGGTTGACAGTTTTGCCTCTTGACGTGGCAAAGACTTTAATTCAGACAAACCCTGATAAAAATTGTCCAAGAAATCCTTTTGGGGTCTTGAGTACAGTAAGCTCTCTAAATCTTTCTAAATTATTTCTTTAACCGCCAATCATTTATATATAAAGAAAAATACGTACTAAAAGTTGTTTTATTTGTGTAGATCTATCAAAGGGCTGGATTGAAGGGATGCTATACAGGTTTGGGTCCTACTGTAAGTCGAGCATTTCCTGCTAATGCTGCAACGATTGTCGCATGGGAGCTAGCATTGAAAATGCTAGGCATTAAGCGTGACTGAGGTCGGTTCCTTTCATTTGCAATATGATGACTTTTTATTATCTGGCTCGTATCAAGTGGTGATTGCTGTTGTATTATTTTTGTAGAGTCTACCTAATTGCGGATAATTCAACAAAGCTAAGGTAAGCTTTCATAAAGCCACTGTTCACCCTAGCTAAGATTTGGACAAGATAATAGTGCTTTAAATAGAATGTGTTTTTCCTTGGAAGAGTTTCTAATTTTCAATTTTTTTTTTCTTTTACTAGGACAGCATTCAGCATTGCATTTGAAGCTGGTTATTTAATTCTTTTTTCTTTATTTTAGCTGCCCTCTAGGCCTCTACATGCTTTTTCCCTTCCAATTTTTTGGATAGAAGTGTAGAACATTTCTATCTCTGGCATGAAAGTATATTGTTAATAGCCATTGAAGTTAACATTATTGGAAGTGTATGGTATGGCCAAGACCCATAAAAGCCCACTTGTAACACCCTTCTACTCCAAGACACATAAACTTATAATATTTTCTAAATACGTTCACACCGGAATTTAATTAAAAAGATGTATCGACTTTTTAAAAAAAAAAACTTATTTTGTGGTAAGAGTATTACATGTCAAATATTTGTAAACTAAAAAAAAAACAGATTAATAAAGACCGTAACTCCATGTTAAAAAATCCTTGGCGCTTCAAAGTCCATACAAACCATATTAAATAAAATATGGTAAAAAACTACGTATTAATTTAATCCTTAAATAAATGAATAAAACTTGTGTCCCAATGTTACATTGTTTCATAGCATCCATAATTCTAAAATTAATAGTAATATAAAGTGGAGACCCAAGCCTCTCATGTAGCATCATCATTATAACCTTATAAAGACTCACCTACAAGAGTGACATTCAGCCCAAACACAAACAAAACAAACAAATAGGGAGTGAGATACATTTCACAATTAATTTAAAACTCACAAAGATATAAGATACATTATAAACAATTACGTTCCACAACACAAACATGCCTCATCCAAATCAAACATTTCATACACAAAGTCACACACGAAATGTGATGTACATTAGACTCGTATGCATGTGGTATCATTTTGGAAAATACTGTCAATGTAACCTGAGAGTCTATGTAGTCAACAAATTGTCACACAATGGGCATCCTGACACTCACTCTCACCGAGATGATACCGCCAACAGCGTGTTAGGGTGTTTCGTCCTTGCAAGGATACTCTAACACATGTGATCGACATGAGCTTAAAGGAGATTTCAAACTGTTGTACTCCTAAGATCAAAGTCATACGTCAACTCATTCATGACCTACCCGGTTAGGTTCATAAATGTCTTTCACTTCAAAACACATATGCACAACATGAGACATGGTTCATGGACAATATGCACATGGTTTATTTTCGAATTCCCTTACAGATCCCTATCCCGTAGATTCTCCTAACATTTTTCACAACACATGGATATCATGACATATTACTTTCACATATACTTGTGGACATCATGCATTCAATCACAATATCAATCATGGACACATTCATTCATTTACACAGCAATATCATTACATCACTTCATTCATCAAATCATAAGTATAAACGTCATGCATCGTACTATCACTCAATATGATATCAATATTATACACTCATTTTTCTTCCTACGTTACTATGACTTTCATAGAGTATAATAATCATGTCTAAAGTTGTACTAATCCTATTAAGTTGGTTCTTATCTTGTTAGAAAGATAAGACACTTATCTACAACTTCTATGTTGACCTCAAAATCCCTTTCTATCCTTGAGTCTATCATCTGATGAGTATTTGTGTCTTGTTGAAATGTTCTGGTTCATTCCTTAACATATAGTTGCAATTTTAGCAGTGATAGGTTACCAAGGTGCCCATCTTAGTTCGTTTACAATCTCATATGTCATATGCTCGATGTTTAATATTTTAATCGTAAAGTTGAGGTCCGATGGTTTTATTTATTCAAATTGTGTACTGTACATCATCCATTTTTGGCTCAATTTGCACCCCAGTCATGTGAACGTTGGAAATAAACATCTATAATTGCACAATTGGGGAGACATTGAACACCTAAGAGTATCTTTAATGCGGTTCTTGACACATGATCTTATGTGCAAGAACCGTTCTTTCAAAAGTTGGAGTAGCAACAGCGATCTCTCCATGGTGGAAGATGATTCTTCTCCAAGAACTCTTAAAACTTTTTTTTTATTAAAAAAAAATAATTTTTTAATGTCTATCTTCCTCACTTATTCATAAAATATATTTAAGTGGGATCTATGAGATCCACATAAAGCTTAAGAATCCAAAGTAGGATCTATCATTAAAGTAAAAAGAGAAAATTTTTTACATCTTATATAACACCATTAAACTCCATAAGAATTCAATATGGGTTCTACCACTAAAATATTTTAAGTGATGATTTTGACCGTAAAAAGGTGAAATTATCATCAAATAACAAACTAACAAGTTGGACAAGATTTCCTTTTAGCATCAAAGAGTGTTTGATTTGAGATTTCTTCTTCTTTTTATTATAAAGATATTTTTATTTTTAAAGGTTTGGATTTTAAAAAATATTATTGCTTTCTGTTTTTATTTTCTTTTTTATCCTTTTTATATAAACTTTTGAAAATAGTAAATAAAAAAACAAGATATTTTTTGTAATTAAATACAAACAGAAAATATTGTCAAAAAATGATATCTTTAATTGAAAAGGATAAAAAAACTATCAATGGAACAATTTCCTAAGTTATAATCCATATTGCAGATGTTGTGTATCACATTATATATAAGAGATGGGCCATGGGAGTATACTAGAGGCAAATTAAAATGCTAAAACTAATTAAAATAATTTGGATCATATATGTTTGGGATGAGGTTTCTTCGCACTTGAAAAGAGCAACCTAATTTATACTTTGTCAGGCAAACTAGACTAAATTTTTTAAAAAAAATTGAGTCTGACCTTTATTGCTAAATAGGTATATCAAACTAAGCCTCACATAAGTTAAGTCGTGTAGGTTTCTAACAGGTGGTTTGGCCTATTTGTACCACTGCCACAACCTTCTTTTATGATTTTTTATTTACATTTAACTTTTCTAATTTAAGGAAGTTATCCAACAGAAGAATAAAACTCATTATTTAACCTCCTATATTATCTCCTTCCATTCCCCTTCATATTTTTTTTTTCTCATTTGATCTCACCATTATATTCTACCTAAACTTGGAGACAGTGTCATTTTAGTTTCTGAATTTAATGGAAAAATAGTTCATGAATATATAATCTATCCTTCCCTTAAGTATTTTCTCTATTAACTTTTGAAGTATCCTACATGGAATGTTAAATGCCTATGTGGCACACAAGTGATATGTTAGTACAATTCTTATGGCAATCAATCTACTTCACATGTGCAGGACTATTTTAAAGAGTTCAAGGACTAATTTGATTACTGAATTTAGTACTTGTCATGTTGGTCTTGAAATTGATATTTATTGTCAAATTAGTCCTTGAATTTAATAAAATTCAAAATAGCCCCCCTAAATATGCATTATGTCCTTTTCATTAGTGGAAATATTAAGACATTTGTTATCTTTAACGAAATGTCTTAGTTATCACCTTAAATTCCTTCATGAAGCACATGCACAATGCAAGGAATGACTTTCATGTCTTAGTTAGTAGGGACTAAAGGTTTTCACTTCCATATTCGTCGCACGTCCACTTTTGGCTGCTTATATATGATAATTATCTCTACCTTTTGTTGAGTATGGAATGAGTGGTTAGCATGGTGCCATATTTCTTAGGACTTAGGATTATGTTTCCCGACATCGCAGAGCATGGTGATTATCTCCATCTAATGCGTGGCGAAGGACTTCACCTTATGGTTCAATTCTACTATTTATGCTTTGAGTATATGTGAATATGGGATTATAGAAAATGATAAATATGAAGCTAAGGTGTACAATCCTGATCCTTGCTAACTAAGACATAAATGTCATTCCACATGTATGCCATGAAGGCACCTAAGGTGCGCTAACCAAGGCATTGTGTTAAAGTTAACAAGCATGAGTTAATGTTTGGAATAGTTATAAGGTTAACTTGGTAGATGAAGGAAGAAGTGGGAGGGACAAGTTATGGGTTCGAATTCTTCCACTTTTTTACTATTTTAGGTATTTTTTTTCCAAACAAAATACTAAAATGAGTGATTAAACAAATTATTTATCAAAATGATTTTTTTTGCCACGTAGGATACAAGAGACATCATTTGTGTAGGTCATGATTTTTTACATTGATTTTTTTACAATTAATGTAAAAGAATACTTTTTTTTTGCATCAGTTGTAAAAATAATTGATGTAAAAAAGTAACCATTGATAGTTTGTTTGACGAAAATAACCTATAAAAAGTAAATAGTTTGTTTGACCATCTATTTTGGTATTTTGTCTAGGAAAAAAATCCAAAATGGTAAAAAAAAAAGTCAAATTTCTCCTACTAACATTCTAACAAAACTAATAATTAAAATTTGTTGATAAAAAAAAAAGAGTTAATGTTTGGACTAATATGAAAGATGAATTAATAACTTTGGAATTTTTTAAATTTCGTCAAATTTAGGGACTAATATGATAATGAGTGTCAAATTCAGAGATTAAATTGAATGGTTTGCGTCTTTTTACATCTATCCTAAACTCTTTAAAATAGTTTGTGCAGGTGGGAATTGTACAAATGACTCGTATGTGTGTCACATAAGCACTTGATTAACATGTTAGATGTTTCATTAGAGTTAATAGAGAAGACTTAATGGGAGAAAATAGACCTAAATGGCATATTATAAATTATTATATTTAGAGACTATTTTCTTAATTATTAAATTTAGATACTAAAATAATATCTACCAAATTCATGAATAAACTTAGGGATTTAGTCTCCTAATACATCTCAAGTGTGTGGTCGTCTCTTATCACTAGGCTTGGTGTCACAATTTATAGATGCATTGCCTCCCTTTAAGAGACTAATCCCTTGAAGGCTTGAACTGTCCTTACTTATCTCGGGCATCATGGGAATAAAACTTTGAACCTATTAGATTACCTACTCTACCCTTCTCCTATGAAAATTTCAAAATTTATTTTTTATTAATAATATAATTAATCACAATCTGAAAACCAAAAACAAAGATCTTTACAACAGGGCTGCAAGAGTAACCAATTTCTATCATGTGTTTTCCAGTAAGCAACTAATTAAGGTATGGTTGTTTAAAATCTAAACTCATCATATTTAATTGAATTGGTTTGATTTGATTTTTATTAAATTTATAATTAATTTTAAATCAAATTAATCCAATTAAGATTTGTTTAATTTAATTTTGGCTATTGAATCAAGTTACAAAAACTATTATACTTTTTTTATTTATAAAAACTATCCTCATATGTTACCTTCCTTTTAATATTAGATTTTAATTTTATAATGCTACAAACTAAAAGTTTTTATTCTTAGCATTGATATTGTTTTTTAATTAATATATAGCTTTTTTTTATACAATGATAACTTTACATATCTTATTAATCTACTTTGAACATGATAAATAATTTTAGATAGTAACTATAACTAAAGACACTGAATAAAAGTCAAAATAAATGAAAAAATGACAAAAATAGAGTAAATGTTTAGATACTAAGTATAAAATATATAAATTTAGAAGTTTAAAAATAAAAATTAAATTAAGTCTAAATTAAATAGAGATAAATAAAATTGAACTAATTGTAATTAATTATGTTTGGGTTTAAAGTGAAATGAATCAATTAACTAAGCTAATATGAACTAATTTAATTAGTTTGGTTAAGATTATTAGGTCAATCGAGTAAGTTAATCTAATTTGATGAACATGATTGTGGAGTAAGGAATGTAACTCCAAAGTTTTCAGCGCGCGACATTTTCAAGGAAATTCAATGTTATATATACCCTCGCAAAAAAATGTCACGTATATACTAAATATACTAATGGTTAGATTAGCCCGCCTTTGTATTTTTGTAGTTTCATGGAGCACATTGCCTCATTATTTATCTGATAGTTGTTGAAAATTGTTTTTTTAGTCGTAGGAATTAAGAAAGTGATTTTTGTCTCTTTTTTTAATAAATTCTTCTTCATACATATACATATATTAAACCTTTGTTAAAAAATTCAATTTTTTTAAAGAAAAAATTCAGTTATCTATCAGTTTTTTTTATAAAAATACATAAATTATCGGTTTAGATTTTGCAGGTCAACATTAATAAATGATATATTATCTTAGCAAATAATTTCACTGATATAGAAAACTGATATATATATTATATATCACACAAATATTAATAACACATCAAATATTAATTAGTATAGTAGATTATTTTATTAATTAGTGTAAATCCACACTTTTTATTCTAACAATTTAATTTTTGTTAGATATAAATTAGAAGAAAAAAATCTTTCATCTTTTTTACTTCTTTAAAATGAGATAAAAAATGAAAATTCGTTTTGTAGAGAAGCAGAAACGGAAAATTTGACTTTCATTCTCCAAATTGTTTAAAAATAAATCACTGCTTGATCTTTTTTTATTCATTGGATCATAGCTTGCCAGAGTTTTTAAAAAACAAAAGTATTTTCTTCATTTAAGTATCTTCATAATTAATCAAATTTGTACGTCTTCACATAAATTATCACGTTTAGCTTCCACATCTCTTATACATTTAACGTGAGTTCTTAGGTTTCAAACATTTCCAAACATGCTACTACATACCCATTAATTTGTAACTTGTCGTATATAGGAAAAAAATTAATGAAGTCAAGTTTTGTCCAACAAAGATAAATATGCATAAGTGAAGATGAAATTGGAACTATAGTCTAGGCTGAGACATAGGATTAAAACACATATTAATATTTTTCTTGTCTAAAATTATTAATGCCTAAATGCTACATTGGACATTTAACTAGTCCAAAACAAGTAAAATTAATAATATTAGTATATAAAACAAAGGTCTTTTCTGAGTTTGTTAAAAGTGGTTACTATATACATGGTGGTAAAACATCCAATATTATTTGCGAATATGAAAAAGTATTGCTATATGCTACTTAATTATACCAAAGTTATATTGTTGTTCAAATGATATAATGTTGGACTTTACTCCTTCAATGCTGGTCCAAGTCTATTTGAGGGATTTTTATCCTAGACCTAATTTACCATTATATATACATTAGTTGAGTGTGTAATTAGGTTAGACTCAGATTTTGAGATTTGAGAGAGTGTGAGATGCTCCACCGTTATTTGAGATTTGAGTGCGTGAGAGATTCCACATATTTGAACAAGCCTGCGTGCCTGTATATTTGAGTGCTCAGAGTGAAACATTTTGAGAGTTTGATTACTACCATTGTTGGAGAGGTTGAGTGTACCACCAACATGGTGTGTTTGATTCATTGTAATCATTCTCAATTATAGTGGATATTTGATCTGGACCAGTATCCCGTGAATTTTTCCTCTCCAAATTAAAGGAAGGTTTTCTCACGTAAAACATATTGATTGTCTCTCTCTCCCCCTTTGTGATTTTGATAGATTACATTTTCGCATTTTGATTGAGGATTGACGATAACCCACATTTAAGTTTATTTGAAGATAAAACTGTTGCGCCACTTTTACCCAACATATAAGAATCTAAGCCTATGCAGCTAATCTAAGTCAATTATATTTTAACAAATACGTACTGTTATCTTTTTAAAAGAAGAAAGGGTGTATCAAATTACTTTTGATATAATTCTTTTAACACATTTGGAGTAACATTTTTAATTTGATTAATTATTTGATGGGGCTAACTTGAATTGTTTCATCACTTGGACAAAATTTATGGTACAATTAATATTATGGGCATTTGGCAATACTACTGAAAATGATGTCCTTCCAAGATTTCAGAGATATTGTAAAACTAATAAATTGAAGAAATAGACAAAAGAAACAAATAATTGCAAAAAAAAAATAGTCATGTTCAAAAAGGGTTTGGTTCAAAGGCTAAGGAGTTAAGGTAAGGGAGGGAAAGGTTGGATTTAAATTAATTGTGAGGAGGGGCTTTAGCCTCTCCTCCAAATTTGCCCCACATTGAAGGAGTGGCAAAAAAGAGTGAGGGGAGATTTTGACTCCTTCACTTTTTTCTTTCTTTTTCTTCAAAATTTTGAATCAAATTAATGAGCAAAATGATCAAAATCTCTCCCCCTCCCTTTCTTTTTGAACTAAACAAGGAACTAAAGTTCCTCCTCTCATCACTTATTATCTTTTAACCAAACCATGAAACTCATTAAAATTCCTTTTTTCCATTTCTCTCAAACCAAAATATAATAAAAGATCTAATTAAGTGGAAATATCCTTTCATAATTGTAACTAACAGCAACAATCTTTGCATATGAAAATCTTGACAGAAGAAATCATTGTCCATGGTAGCTAGTCAACTGCATTTTTGCGACGCCTCTCATTATGCCCAGCCAACCGCGTTCTACAACTCCTCTTTGAGTCATCAAATTCTGATAGCTCATGGAATCTGAAAAACAGCATTTTGAAGAAAAGTTAGTTGACTTGGAAAATTTTATAGACGTTGATTTATTTGCCCCAATGGAGAGCAATATATCCTTTTCAGTTGATCTTGTTTACACCAGGACAGGATCAAATCTTCCCTTCAATAGTCTAAAGGAGAAAGCTTTTGTACTACTATACTGTCAATGTACCAAGTGTGATCATACCAGCACAAATACGCCAAATACTATCAATGCACACAAAAAAATAGAAAGAATTGAAGGACGTGCTGTGTGATATAATTGGGGATTACCCTAAATTATGCATCAAGATTGTCAATAGTATTGGATGGTACTGGTTAAAATTAACCAATAAAACTGATTGTGTCTTTCTCAAACTAATGAATAAAAGTGGTGATTCCAAATTAAATCTAAATGATCAAAAAGTAAAAGTCTATTCAGAATAAATCTATTAGCCAATTAAGATAAATTTTTTCGTTGAACTCAAAGTATGTTCAGTTGAGAGCCAAAAATCATCCGATAGATGTTTTTTCATACATACGAATTTGGGATTAAATTAATCTTTGACCAAATGCTTAAAAAAGGCAAAGTTAATTACCAACAATATCTTATCATGTTAGTGCTAATTAAGATATATATTGATTTGAGATCATTCCCTACCTATATAATTAATATAAACAGAATATAAAAAAATATAAACAGCTGGTCAACTATGATAACCTAGCTCAGTGAAGAATTACCTTAGTGAAAAATGTTAATAGTAGTAGAATTATTGGCTTTGAGCACATTAATTTCGTCATTGGTTTCTAACTTTCTATAATATTATATATAATGTGCATTCTATAATCAGGGTAATGTGGATTGTGGGGAATCCTCCATACCCAATATTTTCCGTTTTTGTAGTCGCTAAAAAATAAAAATAAAGCAATACAAGAAGTGTCGACTAGTTTAATTAACACACCTAAGTCTGCTGAATAATCCGAAGAAGAAACAAAATACTTGGAAACAAAAGAAGCAGAGAGTGTCCCTTCCAATCATAAGCCATATTCAAATTGAGGGGTTTTCTCCCTTCCTCAAAAACTAGCTAGGGCTGCTTGAAAGAAGAAAAAAACAACACATATACATAACTAACAAAAACTCTAATCAAACCTTTTCCCTCAGGCAGAATTCACAGCAAAGATATAACCTTCAATGAAAGATATATGCAAACAATAAGTACACTCATAACCAGATTCAAAATATTCATTTTACTACTTGAGACAGATAATTAATTAGGGTTTCTCAACCTGCTACATTGTTGGCAAAACCTTTGTTGCAGCCCTGCCATGTGTACGGAAGGAGCCTTGGCATGGTACTCACAAACCTTATGTCTTCTGTGGTACTGCTTAGCTTCACTCAGATCAGCATCACAATTGTCCACTTGGCAAGAAGGTGTCATTGAGCTTCCACCTTTGGACCCTCTCTTTCCATAGAGATCTCTCATTACTCTCTTATTCCTCCTTCCATCTTCTTCAAAACCCATCTCACTCACCACCTCTTCTTCTTCTTCTTCTTCTTCTTCTTCTTCATCATTATCATCATCTTCTTCGTACCTCATGACCCTTTTTTCCCTCAGACCTGCTTGAGTCCATAGTAACTTCCACAGAGATCAAGAAGAAGGTTATGATAAAAGAAGACAAAAAAAAGGACTCAGAAGTTACTTAAGGAGAACATGACCATAAATAGTTGATATAAATACTTAAAACTCATAAGGGTAAATAGGAATGAATCATATGAGAGAATTAATGAGTGAGGACCACCAACATAGGGTCATCTTGGTCTTGGTCTCTCTTTTTTTTTTTGTTGACAACTAGGGGTAACAGTAAAATGGTCAGAAACAAAAAGTAGCTATAAGCCTAAAGCCTTAGGTGTGTACGATTCAAGAAAACCTACCCAAGGCTACAGACAAGACAAAACAAAAACAAACCAAACCCTTGTTTCTTCACTCTTGTTAATTTACCACCTTGGACTTTTCTTTAAGAGTTTTGAAAAAGATAATGATACCTATGTAATTGGAGCATCACAGATTCATTTTTTTTGTGAAAAAACATGTGCCTTATGCAGTGGTCTAGTGGTTCTCATTTGTCCAAGTCATCACCCTCTTTTAAAATTCGTTATTTTCCTTCCTTCCATGGCAGCTATAGTTCTCATCACTCCATTTTATACAGAATCTAAGGAAGCAAAACGGGGGCAAAAAAAACATTAAACAAAAGGTTTTCTTACTCTAATGAAGTTGCTTTTTTCTAATCTCGTTTTTAGGATCTAATTATTTGTTATTATTACATTCTGAAGAAGTAAAAATGGAACTAAATACCTTTCCCTTACAGTTACAGGAGAATGAGAATAACTCAACATTTTTTAACGGAAAACTTTTTGAGGTCTTTCCAACGCTGTTTCTCGGCGGCTCTTGATGTCAATTTTGGATGAAATTTCTTAATTGACCAGTGTAAAAAACAATATGGAAAAAAAGTGAGATATAGTACAATAATAATTATCATTTCCCTTTCCATGGTAGGGTCCAATCATATATGTTCAAGACAATATAATAAAAAATCCAACACGTAACTAAATATTAAAATCAAACTCATATATTGTTAAGGGTCTTTTCTTCAATGTGGACAAATATTTCTCATCTAATTACCGAACATGGTAATTAAGAAACTGGTTAGTGTAGGTAACAGTAGAAGTCTTGCTTGAACTATATTTCTTTCTGTAGTCTCTGTTGCGTTAGTCCTTTTTTTTATCTTTTTGGGTCTATGATATAATACTTCTTGTTCCTAGAATCATGTACCAAAATGAATTCATTTCAATTAATATGTCATAACGGTCATCTCAATCAACAGACTTACAGACACACGTCACGTATTTTTTGTTAACATATTTAAGTTTCAACCAAAAATGATAAAAATAAAATCATTCAAAAACACATAAAAGAATCAAAATATAATTTTCAAAATATAATTTACCAAAAAAAATATTAAAACATAAAGGACCAAAGTAGTATTTGACTTTTTTATTTTTAATATCAAGTTCCAATCAAGATCATTCTAAAAAACATAATCTTTTAAATGTCATTAAAAGAATTAAATAACATTAATAAACTTTCTTAATCCCATATAAATTAATTAAGTTTTCTCATATTTATATTTAGGTCCGAAAGGTGTATATGAAATAAAACAAAGTGATAACTTAAAGCAAGCAGCAAATTTTGAACAGATTTGGCGTAATTTACTCGTGAAGCAGGATTTCAGTTTACCTAGTTGCAACTTGCAAGAGCATCAACAAGGTTGATGTTGGTTAAAGAATTATATTATTTTCATGTAATTTAATTCCATATTTCGAGTCTGAAAATGTTAGAATTAAAATAATACCAACTTTATTTTTTTAATCATAATACCAACTTTATTTATATATATGTATTAGGTTAAATAATGGGTAAATAGTCATTTTCGTCCTTGAATGTATAAAGCACTAATGAAAATTTAAATTTTTATCCCTGAAAGTGAAAAAATGCGTGAAATATGTACCTCTGTTAATTAAAAGAGCTTACGTGACATATTTAGGGACAGATTTGTTAGCAGTCAGTAAAAAAAATGCGTCTAAATGCATCAAATATTTGTCTATGTTAACTTTCAACCGTTACCGTTAATTGAAAAAGTCTACATGATACATTTAGGAACGGATTTGTCAGCTCTCTACACATTCTGTGACCTGTGACAAATTTGTCAGTTCTCTACCCAAAATATAATTTAATATTCATATTCTTCTCATTTTCTAATTATTACAAGCATAAAATTATAAAAAAAAATACTTTAAAATTAGGAAAACAAACATAAGTTAAAACAAACATAATAATAAGTATAACATTGATTAATAAACATAATTTGTATTTTACTCTAAAATTTTTATTGTAACAATATTAGATAATGACAAAACTAAGTTGGGTCTCATTTTTTTGTAAGGATTAATTTAATAACTGTGCACTTTAATTTGTTTGAGCATCATATTTTGGGTAATGTATTATCTCATATTTTTATTTTGAAATTTCTAATGTGATATTACTTTATCCAAAATGTGAAACTCAAATAAAAATACACAATCATTAAGTTAATTCTTACAAAAAGAAAAAATAATACCCAACTTCATTTTGTCATTACCAATTTGTTTTTATAATAGAAATTTCAAAGCAACAAACAAATTATGCTTATTAATTAATATTATGCTTATTATTATGTTTGTTTTAATTTATGTTTGCTTTCTTAAATTTTAAGTGTTTATTATAATTTTATGTTTGTAATAATTAAAAAAGAGAAAATATGAAGATTAAATTATATTTTGGGTAGAGAGCTGACAAATTCGTCCATAAATGTGTAGAGCACTGATAAATTCATCCCTGAATGTAGGCTGAAAGTTAACATAGGGATAGATTTATCACACTTTTTTCTATTTTTTAGGGACAAAAATTCAAATTTCTATCTTTCGCGAACAAATTTCTCAGTTTTACACATTCATGAACAAAAATAACTATTTATACTTGAAAATCATATTAAGCTCCATAATATGCAATAAAGACTATTTTACCACTCATTCCTTTTTATAGTTTTTTTTTAACGCAAAGATGAGACATTTAAAAATAAAATAAATAAAGATAAAAATATTTAAATAAACAACCAAATTAAGTAATTTAATTTTGAAATAACACTAGATTAAATTATTAATATATAACCATTATAAAAATGGACAGTGTAAGATGTTGATATCTTCTTTAATTGTAATCTAAGTACTCCTAAACCTAAATTCTGATAACTAATTACATCATTTCAATTTTATTCAATAAAACAAATGATAACGACTCTCAAATATCATATCAAATTTAGGTTACCTACTCATTGCAATCCTGACCCCAGAGAGAGAGAGAGAGAGAATGTGTTGTGCGGAATCAATTTTAGTTCCATACCATTGGCCCATAAGTTCCCACACTGGGTTAAAACTTACATGAGAAACAAAAAAATAAATCCGGCAGCCCATGTTCATCAATGGGCACTGACTTAAAGAGCCCTCATTCCACAGTAGCTTGAGCTTTGAGCCCCTAAAATACGAGATGCAAATCTTCAATTTGGTAGCTCAAGTTCGATCAATGGCTACGTTTGATTTTTCATTTGGGGTGTTTTAAATTCAGTTTGGAGAATAAACTCAGTTTAGTGACATGATTAGTTATCCTAAAAGATAGGTTTTCATATTAAAATTTTACCTAAAAACTAGTCCGTAAAAACAAAACTTGAGTTACTAATGCAAACTTCTATCCAAATTAACATACACCTAATTAGTGACTTTCCCTATATTAATGAGATTTCATTTTTTTTAACACTTATCACCTACATGTGAATATTAATTAGTTATATAATGATTATTGAAAAAAAAATTAAAGATTTAATTTTTTAAGATTTAATTTAAGATAAACCATGTTATAAAATAGTGATTAAATAAGTTATTAAATAATAAATTTTTAAAATTCCTTCATTATTAATTTTAGTTAACAAATATAATTCACAAAATTAGAAGACTAAATTAAAAATTAATAAATTATATTAAAGTGGAAGTCAAATAAATTAAAAAACCTGCCTAAAACATCAAAACTCATGGACACAACTCTGACTGCTGCCACCTATAATTGTTCATTATTTTTCTCTCTATGTCATATATATATATATATATATATATATAGGTTTTCTCTGGTATATATATAATTTGTTTTGGAAACATTAAATTATCAATATAAATATTTACATAATGAAAGATCATCATATTACTTAATAAATAATTATGTTAGCATAGAAAATGGTATATATCATTAATATTTAAAGTATTAGAATGATTAATCATGTTATTAGTGTAATAATTTATAGGATGTAGTAAACTACTAGTTCAGGTCACATCTCTTTCTAAGTTGTAGGTTGTTCTATGAGATATGGATCAAATGTTATATATGTTTGGTTTAATTATGATTTGATATTGTTAATGATAATTATATGGGAGTGTAATCTCAACATTTTTTGTCAGCAAACTTGTAACACATTTTTGTGAAAAAAAATGTATTGAATTAATATTTTAAAAGATTATTTTAATATAAAAAAGTCTCATGAATTTTAAAAATTATGTAGTAATATTATAATTTATCAAATTTATTTATAAGACTTTTATGATAGTTTAGATTTTAAAGGATTTATATAATAAGAATTTAAAGGATTTAAAAAAATCTTTATAGATTTATAAGCTTTGAAAGAATTCTCTTAAATTTTTAAAAACACATTCAAAATTAAAAGAGTTGGTGAAAAAAAATGATGATGTTTAGATAAAACAAAATAAAACTAATATAATCTTTTTAATATTTTAATGGTTATATTGATTCTAACTTGATGTCCTCCTATACTAATATTTATTGCAATAACATTTTCTCATTCTCATTTTTGAATTTGAACAGTAGATTTAAAATTATACGTTGAATTTCTTTTTCTAATTATTGTAATCATTACATGATAAATTTAATGACATATTTAAATGGAATGCAATAATAAGCATATACTAAAAGGGAGTAGTGAGAGTGAACAATTGGTGGAAGGGTTACTTAGTTTTGTGGATGACGAAATTAAGAGTGTCAATTATGAAAGCATTGTATCGAGCAGGTGATAGACATAATCAGTAACACATAAGATAAACATATATATATATATATATATATATATTTCATATTCTTTTGGAATGAAAGAATATCAAATATACTTATCCCCTCTTTGTATAGCATACTCATTTTGAAGAATATTAAAGAGAGAAGATGATATCTATGCTGCGAGAAAAGAAAATCTAGTAACCAATAGAAAAAGAAAGAAAAAAGTCTAACAAAATCTCAATGATTTAAGTGAGATTGTTTAATAGATGCTTTATACTATAAAGTCTAATGAAATTTATTGAAATTCTTCTTAAAAAATAATCCATCAAAATTTATATATATTAAATACTAAAAGATTTTTTATAAGTTATAAAAATTTATAGTTAAATGCTATTGGATTTTGTTGTTTTTCTTAAAAAATCTTAAAAGTTGTAATTGAACATCATATACTATTTAAAAATCAGAATCTGATTGAATACCACAAAAAATTTTATAACTTTTTTTAAAAAATTCTAATTTAATACATCCCTAAATGTGCTTGTATTAAAATGGGCAAAATTTCCAAGAAGGTATGAGTTATAATCTGGTTTGCTGTAATGTGGATCATTTGGAGACAATATAGCATTATCTTCAACCATGATGGGTTGGATTTTGAAAATGTGTTGGAATTGATTAAGCTATAGTCCTAGCTATATTTGAATTAGCTTGAATTAAAAGATGTTTGTTTCCTTCTTTGATTGATTGGACTTCTAATAAACAGTTTTTGTTGATAAAAAACAGTTACTCTAGTATATTATTAAATGAAACAATCTCAATATTCTCAATGCAAAACACCTTTTTTGTATTTTTTTAGTTTGTTATTAAATGATTAAATGATCATGTAATTGTTCGTTAGTCATAAATAAGGTTTTAATTAGTAATCGAAGTTCCTAGTTCTTTTATAGTGTAGGAAATCGTATTATGGAAAATGAAATCATATTTTTATCTAGTAATGCAAAAACAGGAATTCAGAAGAATGGTCCAGTCCAATGTTTCATTCTCAAGATGCAATTTGCTACATTTCAGATGAATAATTAAGCGTTTTAACAAAAAATAATAATGGATAATTAGGTTAGCTCAATCAAAGGGAGATACAAAATTTGTTGAGTGGTTAAGGAAAAAAAAATCATGAGTTCCATCTTTCCTTATTAAAAAAAAGTTAACAAATTAATAATTAACATTTATCGATAACAAAATTATCACACTCAAACTTAAGACTCCGCTTGATTTGTCCCCGTAATTATCCTAATTTTTTAGAATCATTTGGAAAGAAATTAAGTTGTAATTTTAGCTAGACAATTCCCCGTCAAGGATAGAAAAATCAACTAATTAAAAAAAATCCTTCTTGATTGGATTTGGATAGGATTACAACCCATCATCAAAAGTGGAGGATTTTCTATGGAACCTTGCAGTTTAAAGTCTTGTGGACCTAATTTGATTCACTTTCCTCAAAAATCCTAATCAGGGCACATAGCAAGCTGAAGGTATAAAATTTATTTATTATGCTCTGAAAATTGCAATCTGGTTTTGGCCACACAAGCAGATCCTATGTTCAGCAGCTACAGTTCATAATAAGATTAGTACTACAAATAAAAGGAATGTAAGCCCGTAATTACGAAGGTATATGATCATTAAAAATCATTAGCTATCGTTCGTGATCAGAAATTTTATAAGAAATTCATACATATTATACAAGTGAACTTCACAGTTGACACAAAATTTAATAAAATGGAGTATCTTAAAAGCTTTAGATATGAGTTATTCTCAGTATATGCTACTCAATCTATCAATTTCTATTTAATTAAATGGAGTATCTTAAAAGCTTTAGATATGAGTTATTCTCACTATATGCTACTCAATCTATCAATTTCTATTTAATTTAATATGAAATTTGTTACTCACTTTCACTGCAACCATAATAAACCAAGTTATTCAGATCAATATTTTTAAAGAGGAACAATCCCAAACCAATTTGATTTCCCGCACCCATTCCAAGGGAATGAGCAAAATATTAGAATAATCTTTATAAGGCATCTCAATATATAAGAAAATTTTTAGATGAACATCCATTATTGTATTTTAACATACAGAGGGAGGGGAAAAAAGAATATATATATATATATATATATATATATATATATATATATATGAGATAGGATTTATGATGTAATATATAAAAAAGAAAGAGAGAAAAATGAAAAATATTGAATGAATGTTTAAAATGATGAAATATTTTTATATTCTCACTCTATATATAATACTGTAGAAGAGTACTCCCCCAACATTCTCAAGGTCCCACAGGACTGAAGATACTTGAAACTTCCATAAGCAACCGTCCAAGCCATAATTATTAATTTGATTTAAATGGTAGATTCTGCTGTTAAAAGAACGTGTATATGGCTGCTGTTAATGTCACTTAAATGGTCCAGTTCCCAGGTCTGACTGTTCAACATTGCTCACTAGTAATTACTTTTCATTGTGATCAAGTGGTCAATTATTATATTAATTATCATAGTGCTTAGATCAGGTGTATAATTAAACAATTCCAACATGTAAAAGAAAATTAATTTTATAATAATTTGAGAATCAAAACCTTGGACTAAGGTTCTTTAGCTTGTTATGTGAGATTGAAAGCAATATACATAAATTCATGTCGTAAGAATATTATAAACAGTAACGAGAGACTTTAAAGAAAAACAAAAATAGATGCAAGACTGATAAATTTCCAGTCTTTTTGCATGTTTTGGCGGCAATAGAAAGTTGTTGGAAGGGGTGACCATCAAAGGTGGTTAATTATCTAAATTTCCAACAAAATTAATGAATATTTTATATTAATAACGTTATAATAAAAAAATAAATAACATTAATAATCTATATTATATATTTAGGATATAACTTTTTGTTTATACTTAGTTTATCATTATATAATGTGTTTAGATGTATACTAAAAATTAATTCTACTTCTTAAAATCATGGTGATACCATAAAAAATAGAAGCAATTATTTGATATTTCGTTTTCATCATAAAAAAAAATAATTGATTATTTTTTACTATAAATCTAATCCAAATACACTATTGGTTCTGAGCAACCTAAGAGTGATGAGGTGAAATGCAAAATCTAGGTGAATTACCTCAAATTCATGCTGTATTCATGGTAGATATATTTGATGTGAGACTCCAAACTCCAAAGCTTTTAAGGTTTGCAATGCAATCATATAATTTATGAATTATTTCCCTTGATTTATAACCTTCCTCTAGATTATCAATGATGTGAAATTATGGTAGGGAGAGGTTAGTCCCATCTTTTTCTACCATCATAAAATTTGCCTGTTAAGTCATGATGAACCATGGCATGTGTTTTCCTCTTGTGGTCTAATTCTTTTTGGATTATTACAGGACAGCAATCACCGTCTGCGCATAAGTACAGGAGGTACATGATGTGTAAGTCCACCATATGGAATATGAAGCTCCGCAAAATTCCATTCACATTCTTTCAAAGAACATCACAAAAATTAAATCATTTTATCATAATGTGTCCAGAGATAATTGAGAGAGCAAATTTGTGATTTTTTTATAGAAGTTTTGATATTTCAAAGTCATATTAAGTTTTAATTAATTTTAATAGACTTTAAGATTTTTAATTACTATGTTATAGTTGCAGTGCATGAGTTATTATAAGTTATTTGATATTATTTTTTTATTTTTAATAATAAAAATATATAAAATATTTATTAATTTTGTTAATGATTAATTTTTATTAAAAAATTTGATTGATTATTTATTTTTGAATTGTCGATTATGTTTTTATCATTTATGAAATTTAAATTTGAGACTTTTAAAAATTTTAATTCAATTTCAATTTCATTCCAACTAAGATAGTATTGGTGGACTTGGGTCTTTATTTAAAAGAAAATAATCTTCTTACATTATATATTTTTCTTGGTTCATAAGATTTAATCAAGTCTTTTGCTTAAAAAAAACCGAACTCTTTGATCACTTAAAGCAAAGGAAACATTGATAGAAGATACTGGTTTGGACCTTATATACAGAAGCACATACATGACTATAATTATCACAAGGGAATAGTCCATATTGTACATGGTCTAGCAAGCATAGAGAGGAGAAAAGAAGGGCAACATGGTCTTTTTTCATGTGCATAGACATGAAAAATCAGAAAAGAAGGAAAATACGTGGCCAAAGTGAAATGATGAAATTGGAAAATATTTGATAGACATATGTTATTCAACAATACCTAGAAATAGATAAAATTAAATAAGAAAAAAATAAAAATATGATAAGATTTATGAGATAATAAAAAATAAAAAGTATTTAAAATAAAGGATGTTATATATATCATTAGTCAATAAAATTTAAATAAGGTCTAGATAGATAGAAAGTGAGAAGTTGAGTATCTTTAATTTAATGTAAAATTTTGTGTAAGAGTATTAAATTTAAAATCTGATTTTTATTAGATTTTCTAATAAAGAATCTGAATAAATTTTTAAAATAAAGAGTGAATTCTTGTATAAAGAATTCTTAAAATTTACATAATATTAAAAAATTACTTTTTTTTTCTTTTTCCAATATTTTAAAATAAGATCTATTAATAAAAAAATTTAAAAAAATGTTAAAAAATTTTCAATTTTACATAATACTATAAATTATATTAAAAAATAATTTAAAATTTTAATTTAAAATCTATCACTTAACTTTCTAACATCTATATCCTGACATCGTTGCGGATGGACACTGGTGGAGTTTTGATGGGTACAGTTGGGTTGGGATTTGATGCATTGGTCCCCCAAGACGTCTACTCTGTGCTTTAACGTGCGCGTTGGTTTTCTTTCATGCTTTGCCAAATTGGAATCTCTTGTTCGGCGGTGAAGTGTGGGTAGGGAGGACCCACCTCTCCATCTACCTCCACATTGTATTATACCTCTACCCCTAAATTCACCAATGTCCCTCTCTATACTCTATAGTCTCTTTTGTGCTTGCTTCACATTTATAAAACTAAAATGCAAAATAATTTATGGACACTTGGTGCTAAATAATAATATTTAAACTAAAAAATGTATAAATATGGTATATAATATGATTTCATAAAAAAAAACAATTCACTAAAATTGACTTATAGTATATATGTTTGAAATTTGTAGTTTCTTATAAAATTGAACTTTAGATTATGGAAACGGAAAACAAACACACTTAATAGTGGGAGCTTAGATTTGAATAGTTTAAAATTAAGTTTTAAGCTCAAATCTTATTATCGTCCTTATACATCAAAAAGAGATACAAAAGTTAAACGAAGTATAGGTATTAATGAGATGTTTCATTTCATATATAATAATGTTTATACTTTATATATTATTACTCCATTTTATAAAAATATAAGAAATTTTTTATTATCTAATAAAATAGAAACAATAATTTCTATAACATTTTTATTATTATTTCTATAATATTTATTTTGTGTTCATAAAAATATTGTATAAAAAATTAATTTATTTAAACATGCATGTTAGTTTGAAAACTTTATCAACCAAATACAAATCATTCTTATTTCTTACTAATAAATGTTAGTTAGAATGAACTTATATGCACAAGGACATGAATTTCTGTTGTCAGACATATTAACTTTGTTCATGAATAATTTATAAGTATCTTTATAGAAAAAGTAAACCTTAAGATTTGTGAAAAAAATAAAAAGAAAGCATCCTTAGTATTACTTTTAATATAATTAAAATATAAAAGTCATCAAAACATATTATATATAACACTTTGTTATTAGATAATAATTTTAAAAAATCTTAATATTATCGTGAATATATTATTTATTCTAAAATTTTTGTATAAATAAAATTTCTCTAAGAATAATAATTTTAAATTCCATGCAGCATTTTATAACAATCTTTTTAACTATTAAATATAAATAAATTATTATATGTTTTTAAGATATTAAATATATCTATATAATATTTTTACGAAATAATAAGACAAATATTATAAAATGTTATTAGACTGTTCTTAAAATCAACATGACCCCACTCACTTTCTACATTGATAACGATTGCTCTAAATTAATATATTTTTTTAAGCTAGGATCTAACTCTGAGATGTCTCTCATTCTCAGTGTATAGTAACCATTGATTAAGTGGGTTAAATTATTCCATCACTCAAATGAAAATAGTACTGCTTAAATCATTACTCATAGGCCATAGACATAGTGGCCGAACTCAATTAGTAAAGATAGTAATAGTTAATCAATATTGCATTTTATTAATGATTTTTATAAGTATCAATTTTGCTTCTTCTTTTTTGTATAATCATACTATAAGGTTTATATAATTAACAATTTATGGACTTATTATCTATTATTTTATTGACAATTTATAGACTTATTATCTCAATTAGCTATTGAAGGTAGTAATAACCAATATTAAAATTTACAAATTCACTTCACATGTTTACAGAAAATAAGTACTTCATAAATATTTTTTTTTTTGTATTTTGTACTTACAAGAATCATGTACAACTTCAGAAGAAGAAGAAAAGAAGCATACCATAAATTTTATGTAAAAATACATATAAATATATGGACTTGTTATATTTTATTTTGTTGCTAATTGTATATTTTGTATTTTATGATATATCCATACAATGAATGTACAACCATACATGTATTAACTAAAACAAAATAAAATATTTGCATATTTAGTGACCAGATACCAAGGTTTAACGGAGAATTTGACTGCTAAAGAATAATGATGAGAAGTAGAGAGGATGAGAAGATCTATTGGAGAACTACAAAATCTGTTTATTCACACCCATATCTTTGCTTTGCTTTATCTCTTTCTTTTTATTCTTTTTCCTTCGAAGCTGAGCTGCTTACCACATGGCTGTGCACATTTAAGGTTCCATGCCCCCATCTCATAACACTCACCGTCCTCACTCTCTGACACACTCACACTCTATTAACAGTTTATTGTCTTTGAATCTTTGATTAAAAATTAGTATAAAAGCTAGAACAAAACTTCTCTCTTGGTCAATATGAATTGAACGATAGAAGAAATAACACTCTTCCTCATTGCAAAGCGTGGTCTTCATTTCGAGTCTTGAAATGTAAATAGCCGCATGGTGTCTTTTTGTCCTTTTCATTTGGAGCTTTTTAGCCCGTAACACAAATTTATTGTTCTCACTTCCTTGCTTTCTACCATGATATGCTTTTTTCTTTTAATTTGTTTCTCCCTTTATGTATAAATCCAAGCAAAAAAGAGTAAAGCATTTATATATGTTGCCTACATAAATGTACTTGCGTTTATGTACTTACTACTTGTTAATCTTTAAATAGTTCATGTAAATGTCATATTCTCTAGCTCCTGTTTTTGTTCAAGAAGACTTTGCATTAAATTTCTCTAACAAGAAGGAAAATAATATATTTTTGACATGAAAATAAATTATATTATACTATCATTAGAATTACTATAGTAAATAATAATTGGAGCAAGTAGAAGTGGGATTTGCTCTTAGCTAGTCATGCTTTGGACATTGAGCTCTTAGGGATTCCCTTGATGTGGTTATCTATATGATCCTCTCACTCTCTCGGCACAAGGGAATGTTATAACATTGGAATATATTTGTCATTCTTTTCTTTTCTTTCTTGAACCACTCAAGATCCACCCCCCTAATTCCCCTTTACCTCTATGTCCTCTTCTTGGACTTCGAATGTTCTTTTTTATATTCCTTTTCATTATTCCAATTCCATTATATTAATCACCCAAATTGGATTTTAAACCAAACCCCATCACGTGAAACTATACACAAACATAAATTATTCTCAGGGGACTAATTAATTAATAATTAACCACGTTCATCATATCATGCTACTAGATATTCAGCCCTAGATCTCTACCGCACTGTGCACACTCACATGAAATTATTTTAATTTTAAAAATCTTAAGTTTAAGTCTTAAATATGTAATTATATTAAATATTTTTTAAAAAAATTATTGTTCATGTAATCACACAAGATTCAAATAGGATATTTTTTGTTAGGAGAAAAAGTTTGTGGCCCATAATAATGTCACAAGATTCGAACAGTATCACTTTTAGTGAAAAATAACTCTGGTCTATACCAAAAAAAGATAATCAACCCTCTCTGCCCATCCTTTTTTTTCTTCACTCCCTCTCTGTTTATGCACATAACCATTTGAAGCGTAACTCAAGGCGCCACACTCTCGTTCTTTGTCTCCCTTTATGATCCTGGTTTACAATTTTTAGATCGAGAGAGAAAAAAAAATGTTTGGTTGTAATAACTGTGAGAAAATGGTAGCAGTAGTCACCCCTCAAACAGCGTCTAACAAATGGACACAGACACAACAGGTTCACGTCTCTCTCTTAATTATTAGACAAATACATGTCCACCCCAATTTTGTTGCTTTCCTTTTGGAAGAGAATTTCTCCCACTGTGTTGTTATTTTTACCCTAGAACTCCAACTTAAAACACTTTCTCTTTCTTCACATCTTCTTCTTCTTTTCCTTTTCCTCTTTTTTCTCTCATCAGTTATCTTCTTCTTTCTCTTGTTTATTATCTCAGATAGATGATCACAAGGCCCCAATGATGGGAAGAGTCATGGAAAAACCAAGCCAAGATCTTCTTCAGCAGCAACAACAAGCCCTAAAGTGCCCTCGCTGCGAGTCCTCAAACACCAAGTTCTGCTACTACAACAACTACAGCTTGTCACAGCCTAGGCATTTTTGCAAAGCCTGCAAGCGTTACTGGACAAGAGGTGGCACTCTCAGAAACGTTCCCGTTGGTGGTTGCTGCAGAAAAAACAAGCGTGTGAAGCGCCCAACAAATCACGGTGATTCTTCTTCTGCTGCTGCTAACTCTCCTTCTTCGTCCAATTCAAACCCTCCTTCACAGCCCCACATCGATAATATTATTGCCTCTAGCTCCACCACGAACCATATAAATAATATCAACCCTTTGTTTTATGGTGGTGATGTGATGAGTAGTGTTCCTTTCCCAAGGTTCAATCTTCAGTCTCAATTGAATGCTCTTGGGTTAGGTTTTTCATCTGGGGTTAGTGAGAATGGGTTTAGTACTTCAAATAACAACAACTTTTTTTCTGCTTATAACTCTATCTTTGGTTCTTCTTCTTCTTCAACTTGTGCACCTTCAACTCCTGTTATGGCTTCCTTGCTGAGTTCAACTCTTCTGCAGCAAAAGTTAATGAGTGGTGGTGGGGTGAAGGGTAGTAGTGATCAAGATCAAGGTGGCAACACTTTCCATGGCTTGGCACCGCTACAAGGGTTGCAAGTGGAAGGGAATAATAATAATAGTAATAATATTGGCTCAAAAGAAGTGAAAGGTGAAGGACAAAACAGGTTTGAGTGGAGTAATAATAATAGCAACAACAATGGTGGTGGTGGTTGTCAAAACCAGATGGAGCATGTGGGTTTGTCTGATCCTATTTCGCTTTATTGGAACACTGCAACGGGTTTGGGTGCTTGGAGTGATCAACCTAACAACATTGGTCCTTCAGTCACTTCTCTGATCTAGAGAAAAAGATGAAGCATCGTTTTCAAAAAGCTACATATGAAGAAGAAGAAAGTCTCTCTCCCTCGTTTAATTAAGGTCATCTTTTGGTCCCTTTAGGCTTAGGTTTTGTTTTTATTGTTTTTCTGCTAATTTTTCTTTTTTTTCTTGGGGTCAAAGTCGGTTGGTTGGATTTACTACTTAGTACTTACATTGTAAAAGAAGAAAGTAAAACGAAAGAAGAAGAAGAAGATACTTGATGAGATGAGAGAAGTATGGGATCGGAGTGATCATGTCAGCTGCAAGAAATTTAGTTACTACAATTCAGCCTGTTAGTTTTATGTGTCAAGGTTGAGAAACATTGGTTATATTTGCGCTGAGAGGAACCTCGGATCCTCTTCTCTCATCGTGCCACCATTAGTAGTGTTTGTTTCCTGTGGAGATAGATCAAAAGGAGCTGAATCCTTTGATGCAAGTTCTCCATAGTTGAGTAAGTTGGTCTTTTTTCATTGATGTATATAAGATGCAATGACATGTCCTTTTTTTCTACTTTCTAATGTATTGTGATTAGTTAGATGAGGTGGGGATTTAATTTCTTGGTATATGCTGAGATATTGTTGGTTTCATTTACCTTAACTTTTTCTCATCATTTGTTTGGGAATATGGCAAAGTAGGAGAATTATTATTGGGGGTGATTATTAATTATTACTTGAATTGGGTGATTAATGTATGTGGGGTTGGTTTGGGTTATGTGTAATTGGCTTTGTGCTTCTTCTCTATTGGTAATTACTTTGGTCCTGAAAATAATTTTGCTATCTTTTGAAAATGAAATAAATATATGTCAATTATAAAGGACAAATCATGTTAAATACTACCAAACCATGCTGAAATGATGTATAACTGTAAGTGGGCTATGAAGTCTGGCTAAAATCTGTAGCGCACAATAGGAATGTAAGCAGGACTCGGACTCGGACTCGGACTCATATGTTGTTGTCCTTTAGTGATTGGGGACATTTCGTGTCTATTTATCATTTCAGGTGTGTCTAGAACCAAGTAATAAATAGCTTGTGTGAAGTTTCGAACTAGACACTACTTTGCATGCATTTTCCCACAAGAATTTCTCCACTTCTTCTCCCTACCAAAAATTTGTTCCACAAAGTTGGAATAGTAATTCAAAATCTTATAAATATTTTTTTTATAAATTTTCTTGCATTGGTGAATAAGAAGGTATTGAATAGTTTTAACAATTTAAAAGATATTAAATATATATATATATATATATATTTTTAATATTTTCTTCAAAATATCATAATGAAGTAATTTTTTGAGAGAAAAACATTTATTGTAATTTATCTGATATATTTTTTAAAATAATTAAAAAATAATAATAGAATATGATTAATTTTCTTGAGATGTTAGTTACGAAATCATGTAACAATATTAAGAAGAGATTTTTTTTTACTTCTAGAAAAAGAGTTTTTTTTAATATTATTTTCAACTTTTGTTAAATTGTGCTTTTATAATTAAGAAGACATCACTTTGTTACATTACAAGTAAGAAACACTACTAAAAATATCAGTTAGCATGTTAATTTTACTCTTGAAGAAGAAACTTGACTATTTTAATTTAGATTCTTTTTTATGCACTCATTTTACTATGTTAATTTACAGAAATGTTTTCTATAAATTATATATACACTACACAGAAGAACACCCAGCATACAGATGCACACTCCAAAATGTGAAATATTCATCTTCATTGGAGCTTTTTGGTGGTAGTCGTGACTCTTCAACAATTCAACTCACATTTATATAGTTTTATTATTAAGTATCTCATGTTGTTTAATATTTAATAATTTTAGAAGAAAAAAAATCAAATTTATTTAACTAAAAAACAAAAGTAAAAGAGTTCAGTAGGAATAGGAGGTTATTGTAGACAAGATAACTTTCATTATCATAGGAATATCAAATACTCACTCTTTGTCATCATGAAAATACAAAATACTTACAACGTAAGAATACAATTTTTCTAAAATTAAAACATATATCCAAAAAAATATATATTATTATGACCTCTTAACAAATATGAAAAATTTAATTCCCACCCTCATATTTTGTAGAATAAAAAAAAAGATAACGTGAAATAAACCTCCAAATTATCTAACGCTAATGTATAAATTTTGTTTTTTTAGCTACCAAATTAAAGTAATCAGTATTAGAATATTTGCCTCTATACAAATTCAGCACCCTAACCCACTTCAAAAGTCTAGTGTCCGAGAAAATTCACGTTCTCAATTTAGGACTTATTTCTCCATTTAATTTAAGGCTGAATGTCAGAACGTGTCTGAAAAGCCTTTAAAGTTAGGACATATAGCTTACATGTTCTCAGTAGTCAGTATCAAAATCAGTGTGAATCTCGTATGCAGTTGCGGATGTATGTGGTGCCATAGTACAATGATAAATTCAAATTACTTGTCTCCGTTACCCCTTCTTTAGTTACCATGCATGAAAAGGAGAAGAAATAGAGTTATGTGGAAGTGTAAGGTGTTTGGTTGTGTAGAATTATATAAATTTTTAAGAATAAATGATCATTTCATGAATATTTTGATTTAGTTTTTAAAAGAATAAAATTATCACTTTTATCTATTTAAGAATTAAATTAGATTCTTTATTTTTTATAGACTAAATTATTATCAATTTACATATTCGAGTACCAAAAATTATTTACTAATTCTAATGTAAATCTCATGTTTTTATTTCTCATTTATCAAAAAACTTTCATTTAATATTTCCTCACTTTCATTTCATTCTATTACCTTCATTTCACTCTAATGGATAGATTTTTGGCAGGATGATGTTCTTGCGTTTTGCTCCTCTCATTAAAGGGCTCCCCCAGGTATAGGTTTGTTTTTCCTTGACATGCGTATTGGTGTAGTCCCCATGTGGTTGTGTTAGTTTCTTTCTTGAATAAATTTAGGTTGTGGTGGTAGCATGGGTTGGATGAGGCCAAGGTGCCAATATAATTGGGATATTGCTCTTAGTTTTTTTTATTCGCAAGAATTAAAGATGGTGTCAAAAAAATTATAATAACTCTCGTATTTTATTTAACTAACTGAACTAGATTGACGAATGATGCTCTCAACCTTGATGCTCCCTTTTTCCTTTTTTTCTAAATTAAAATTACCTTCATTTCTTTTCTCATAATCAAACAAACACACTTAATGTTTATTATAACCATAAAAAAGATACTTCAAAGATCAAAATATTTTTCTTTCTTCAAATAATATCGGGTGACGTGTGTAGTAAATGTAGGAACTAATCTTTCACAATAATGTTTGAATCTTTATTAAAAGATGTGCTTACATTTTTTTGGATCATCATGATATTTATGTGAAATATCTATCAATTTTATTAATAATTAATCATTATTAAAAAATCTAGATAATCACTTTTAGTGAAATCTGTCCTTTCAACCATGTTTTTCATCCATAAAACTCAAAATTGAGACTTCATTTAAAAGAATCCAGACCAATTTAATTCAGAGTTTGGTTGGGGTATAAAAATTTAGAAAAATATAAACCTTTCATAAATAGTTATCATTTTAAAAAAGAATTATGTAAGTACCAACTAATACCAATTCAAATTACTTGATCAAGCAAATAATTGAGAATGTTTTTATTTGAAAATAAAGCAATAGAAGTAATGAGTTGGGAAATGCACTGATAAAATATATGGTTCCCTCGTCGACAAACAAATCAAATTGTCCATTATTTAGTAAGGGAATCTAAATTTAACGCTAATCAACATACTTTTGATTTGATTCTGAGTTGTATTTAAAATTTGATTATGAACGAAAGCCTTTAAGCATCCTTTATATACAATTAATTCCTACAATTTTCGTTTGAACTTACGAAATTATATTAAGCTCAATTCCTTGGGTAAGAACTCTTTGCCTATCTTCAACTTGGAATTCAATTTGTCAACGAAATGAGCCCCAGCAGACAAGTAGAGAGGTTGTCGATCGAGCAGAGAACGTGAACTCGAGTTCAAGTTCTAACCTCTACTCTAACTGAGGAAAATATTCACACTAGCTTTTTTGAGTTTTTTCTAAGGTTCCACACTTGAATCGTGTATGCAGGGTGGATAATTGGTGGAAGGACCCACCAAATTGGAATTTTAAAACATTTTTTTAGTGAAGATTGAAGATTTCTTTTAAGATAAGATATGTGACATTTTTTTTTAGTAATAGATTCCAAATTGATATCTTAGATAATTTTAATGGATCTCATATGGATCCAACTTTTAAATATTTAAAATTTAATTTAATTAAATTAATTAATTAATTTTAATTAATAAAACATGAAAAAAATATATGAATATTAATAAAGTATGTAATTAATTTTAACTTTTAATTTCATTTTATTTTATTTTTCTTTTTTTTTCATCTTATCACATAAAAAATCATTTTTTTGAACTTTATACAGATCTTAAAAAAAAATCATATCTCCAAGTGAAAATCTTCATTCCCTTTTAATGGTAGATATAAAAAAAAAGAGATTTTCAACTAAAGATCTCTTTCCAAAATCCACCACTAAAATTACTCTTAGAATTCGAAAAAGAAACCTGAACACCTAAAAAAGTATAGGAGGTCATTAATGAGGCATAAAATGTGTCCAAAGTCATGTAATACCTTTTATAATACAATATAATATAACACTAAACTAGTGAGAAAGGCGATTAGGTTACTGCGGACTAGAGGCCAAGTAGTCATGCCTAGAATGAGTCCAAAACAAGAATAATGCTACTTATAGGGTACATTTATTTAAATTTAGAAATAAAAAAATTATATGATATAACTTTTTTAAAAATTATGTTAACTTTTAGGGAAAAAGTTATCAAAACAATTTTTTTTTATTTTTTAAAAACATTACATGATTATTATATATATTTTTTGAATATATCTTAAAACTCTGTAAAACATATATCTTAAATTGAAAATGATTTCTTAAAATATTTAAATACATAAACTATTAGCCTCTTATTCTAGTAAAATCATTTGCAATTTTTTTATATTGTTGTATGAGTTTGATAATAAAACGTTTGAATGAAACTCTTATAAGGAAAAAAAATGAAAACAGGTGTATACATGAATATTTGCTGTAATGATCGTGTAGAGAGTATTTTTTTTCTCAGAATTTTTTTTCTTGACAAAAATACCCCTGATGCTTTTTTAAGGAAAATATCAAAACACAATGAAAACATATTTATCTCTACAACATCTTATTGAGATATCCAACAAAAATGTATTTCCACAATGTATATATTTTGTTGAGATATATAATGAAATTATGTTTTGTTGTATATTTTGGCAAAAAATAGCTAAGATATACAGGAAAAATATGTTTTCATTGTATATTTGCACAAAATTTTGTCAAGATATACAACAAAAACATATTTTTATTGGGACAAGATTTGTCAAGATGTATAATGAGAATATGTTCCTATCATATATCTTTGACAAAATCTTATCAATATATATAAGATAATTATTTTTTCGTTGTGATCTTGACAACATTTTATCAAAATACACACAAAAAATGTGTTTTTTTTTTTGTTACTTGTATATTTTGACAAAATTTTGTCTATATATCAAATGAAAACATATTTCCATGGGATATTTAGACAAGATATTCTTTAGACATGCAACCAAAATGTATTTTCATTATATATCTCAACAAATGTTAAGATATTTTTGTCAAAAGAAACATAATTTTTTAAAAGGTATTCTCATTAGTAATTTATGGATACCAATATCCATCCATACTTTATTTTTGCTGTTTTATTAATTGACACTAATTAAAAACATTAATGAAATTAGCAAAACAACAATATTGAATTATTTTTTTAAAAATTAAATGATCAAATTGAATATTGTAAGTAGAGGGACCAAATTAAATAATAATTAATAGAATAATTTATTCATAAGTGTAATATTTAAATAAGTTTTTTTTATTTCTCCTAATTATTATTTAGATTAAGTAAAAATAAGAGTGAATAATCTTTTTAGTCCTTGACTGTATAAATCAGTAACAATTTAATCTTGAAAGAGTAAAAGTTTTGATTTAGTTTTAATGAAAAAAATAAATTCAGTCTATTATATTTTATTTTTATTACCAAATCAATTTGATTATAAGCAATTTAAATTCAATATAATTAAATTAGTTTAGATTGAATTTATCCTTTAAGAGACGTTAAATATATAAATCATAAAATTGGTATATATAAAACCAAATATTAAAGTTTAGTAAATAACTAAAGAACTCGAGAAAATCGTGATTCATTTAAGTGATTTCTTTTCAGCAATAAAAGCCATCAGGATAATACTGTATTCATTTTCTTTTATCTTCTAATTTTTACACTTATCTATACTTTTTTTTATCTAATGTTATTACTTATTTGTTATATTTATCAACTTTTTTCTTTTTCTTTTTTTAATGTCTTTTCGACATATTTATGTAGTGTAGACGGTCCAAAAGGATGACAGATGATTTCTTTTTGAACAAGGATAAATTAATTATGTGGTTTTTGCCTGCGTCATTAGTCGTCCTTTATTTCAATACAGCATTTTGTAAATAAATAAATAAATATGTCATTTAATTAGTTATCTAACGAAAAAAGTATTGTAAAATATTATATAAAAATATAACTTTAATAAGAAAATCTGGCATTCAACATTTCAGATGTCAAAGTAAGCTTGGAAGCCAAATCACAATATTAAGTACTAAGAGCATCTATAATGTGGAGTGCTCCAAGTATTCATTCACTTGAAGAACAGGTGTTCTTTGAAGAAATTTTGCCTTGAGAGTGCCTACGTGACAAAATCGTTTCTTAAAAAGAGATGTGCTTTTTATATAAGGAACACAAACTTAACAATAAAATATCATTTTTCGATCAACCACTCAACAAAAGGAAGAAAGAAAATAGCTAACATCAACAAAAGCACAACAAATCAAATGGCGCGAGGAAGAAGTCGTGACGGCAGACGGTGGTTGCTCGAGGAAGAGGACGCAGTGGCCGACGGTTGTGGCTGGAGAAGACGCCACGAGCGAGTGAAGGGATCACGACGACAGTGGCGTGAGGAACACGCAGCGTCAGCCGATGGTGGTGGCTGGAGAAGACGTCATGAGCGAGTGAAGGGATCGCAACAGCGACAGTTGTGGCGCAAGGAAGCTGGGCGGTGGTGCGAGGAAGTTGGCTCGAGTAACAAGCAACACTTGAGTGGAGAAGGATGAGGCGGGGAGAAGAGAGAAAGAAGTGGGATGCACTTCGTTTGAGAAAAATGATGAGAAGAAAGAAAGAAAAATGAAGTGAAGAAGGCACATGCGTGGAGAAGGAGAAGATAGCCGCGTGCGTATGGAGACATTGAACGCGTAGTGGGTTTTATGTTGGGTTTTAGTTAAAAAAAATTGCCAGAGTGAATGAAATAACCGCTTTAATTTATATTTCATTTTCCTTCAATTATTCATATGTTTTTTTTCTATTTATAAAAACTGAAAAAAATCTTAAAGTTTAATAAAAGAATATAAATATATGAATTTTTTTAGAATTTATTGCATTGGAGTAAAATTTTATGTGAGTTTTTTATGAATAACATGACATTATAAGGAAAAAAAATAATACGAGAGAATTGTAAAAAAGTGGTAAAAAAAACCCAAATAAACAACTCTCGTTGAAAATGCTATAAGCAGCACATGATTTTGTTTCGAATAAAAAAGGAATTAAAGTTAAGCATTTAGATTCTCGGCCTACAAATAAAGCAAAAGTGATTTAGTCGCCCCACATGCACAATTAATGGGGAACCAGCTTTTCTACAACTTTTTAAACGAAGATTTCACGTTTCTTTTATGCATGGCTTTCAGCACATAATTCGCCTTAATCCTCGTTAGTTAATAGCAATCTACTTTTCTATCATACTTATACTTATGTTAGAACACTAGTTTTTTTTTTTTCTTAATCTTTTAATTCATCAAAAGAAAAAAATTATAACTAATTCAAAATTTGATTAAAAGATAAATAAAATCTAATAAAAATTATTTTACTAAGTATGAATTCGGTATTGAACACTAGTTTGCTTTGAATAAGACAGAGGATTGGAAGAAAACAGCAAAAGGACTCGTAAACTTTACCTTATGACTACATATATATTTAACCAAATTATCTGTGAAGTTAATTTCCAATTTAAACCTAACCCAACAAAGAAAGTCTCTAATTGTTACCAAAGAAACAAAAGGGCTATGGTTGCTGATGCTCCGTTTACATCGAATGCCAGAATATAAAATAAAATCCTCTTCCATCAGTAAACTAGATAACTAATTAAAAACATTTTCTGAAGTTATAAGATTAACTTAATGATCTAAGAAAGAAAGAGGGGAAGAGATGTCTTGAATTTGGAATCTCTTCAAGACTCCCGCTAATAAATTAATTAACATGTAATATTGATCGATAAAAAGAAATAATATCTGGCTACCTTATTACTATACTAGAAGAAAATCAAACACATGGAGGTGGTGACAAAGACAAAATATATTAATTATTCTCTATCTCTTCATTTTAAGGGTGCTAGCTAGTGCTGCAAAATTATTGAGGAGGACCAAACCCAGGGCGCTGAAGCCAATGATTTGGGACCAAAGAAGAAGAAGAAGAACCCCCTTTGACGACATTGTTCTGATCAGAGTTTCCACCGATGGAAGTGGCGTTGATAGTAGCAGCATTCCACAAAGAAGTATCAGAAGTAGTACTAGTCCTATGGTTTGTACTTGTTGAAACATTGTTGATCAAGCTTTGCGGGTGAAGACCAGAATGAGAAACAGCACTGCTACTACTAGCCATGTTTGATGGAGTATTAATCAAACGTTGTTGTTGTTGTGCAGGATACATAGATTGTTGTTGCTTCTGCTGCTGGAATCGCGGTGGAAGCGAATAACTAGCAGCGTTATTGAAGCCAGACACAAGAGGAGAAATATTAGAAGAACCAGAAACATGATCACCACCACCAACCTTCAGATACTTATTGAAAGGCTGTGATGATGTGGTGTTGTTCAGAGAAGAATGAAAAGATAAATACCCATTTCCACCACCACCAAGATTATAATAATAAGGACTAGTTGACTGAACCATAGTATTAGTAGTGAGTGGTGGTGGAGAAGGCCTCATCAACAAATTCTGCTGTGGCTGTGAGAGCAAATTTGAAGAAGAAGATGGAGAATTTGTTTTGCCACCCTTCACTTTGCGGGAACCGCCACCAACGGGTATGTTCCTGAAGGTTCCACCGTGTGTCCAGTACCTTTTACACGCTTTGCAGAAATGACGAGGCTGCGAGAGGCTATAGTTGTTGAAGTAGCAGAACTTGGTATTAATGGAATTACAGCGTGGACATTTTTGATGCTGCTGAGGAGGAGGTTGTTGTTGTTGAACTTGTCTTTTCTCCACTCTCCCTATTTCTCCCTCTTGTTTCATATCTTTGTCTCTCTGTGATCTGAACTTAGTGTAGTGTGTGTTTGTTTTTTTATCATGTGGATGGGGTTAATTTGGTTTGTATTTATATATGTGTAATATGAAACAAGGTTGGTGGATTGGATTCGAATTTTAAAGCTTGTGTGTTTCAGATTTCGGGGGGCTGTGTAATGGCTCCACGTGTCCCTTGTCTTTGAGATTCTTCTATACTTTGTGCATGTTTTTTTTTGCTGCCTATACCCACAATAAACTCAAAAGGCAACGAAATCATATCTGAGATTTTATTAAAATTAAAACATTATGAGCATATCTGAAACTATGTGTTGGCATTAATTCACCAGGATCGGATCTTGTTAAAGATCTAGTAAGTGGATTCTCGCAATCTACGATCAATAAATGTAAGAGGATTGAAGACCTGAACTTACCAAATGAGAAAGGTGAGAGGAGGGAAACTTGGTGTTTCTGCAAATATGGGTGATGGGGGATTGATGTGAAACTTGTGCAAAGTCCAAAAAATGAAGGGTCTCAATCTTGGGGTAGAGAGAGAGTTTTAAGTGGGAGCTTGGATACACGGGTTTGGTGAGAGAGAGATGGCAGATTATGGTAAAAGTGTAAACAAAATAAATGGGGGTGTGGACTGTGGAGTGTCTTCTCTGACAAACTCAGAGAACATGAAAATGGAATAGAAATAATGCACTGAAAAAGTGGTAAGGTTTGTGAGGGAAACGATAGAAAGAAAAGGGGAACAAAGACAACCTGAAACTTATTTCACACGGTTGATCTTTCTCCATCACAACAAGACAATTAAATACCAGACTTGTCTGACATGGTTGGCATTTGGCAATGGCATATAACCTTAATTAATTATCTCTTAATCATGTAGTAAGGTTAAGAGTTCCATTTATTTTCTCAGGTCATAGAAAACATATATCTCTCAATTTGAATTAAAGATTAATTTTGTTTATAACAAATAATCATATTTGATTAAGGAAATTTTACACGTGAGTTATCTCATTAAATAGATTATTATCATACATGTAAACATAATATAATCTTAAATCATTGTGTGGGTTAGGAGTTCGTTTTCAAATATATGTGTGCAGAAAAACACCTATTAGAAAAAGATAATTTTCTAAATGGATCTAAAAAAATTAGTGTTTCAACCAAAAATATATCTTGGGTTCTTAAAAAAAGGAGATTGAAATAAATAAATTAATTAAGACAATAGAAATAATTCTAATTCTTTTATAGCATTCCTATTTTTTTTTCCTTTTCTTGGTAATATTTAATACATTTATTTTTATTTAATATTTTTTATAAAATAATACTTCCTCTTTTTTTCATATCTTTATATTTTTTGGTCTTCTTTTTTATTTTAAAATAATGGATGTTTTAAAATTTTGAAGTCTAATTAATTTATTTTTCTCAATTATACCCCCATTTATTGAGTGTAAAAGTTAAAGATTTAAAAAATTTATAACAATTTACAATTCTTATTTAGTCAACTGAATTAAATTTCATTGATATAGTTATTATTGTTGAGATAAGTAAAAATTTATAATATATTCTCTTCGATCCTTACTACAAGAAATAAGACACTTGAAACAAAATTACATATACCAATAATAATGGGTAAATTTTGATTTTATTGGATTTTTAAAAAAAAATATTACAAATATACCAATTTTATCCTTATTAATAATCACTAATGTGGATGATGTAAAAACATTAAATTCTAAAAGAGTATTATTCACTATTATCATTATCAATAAAAAATATAAATATTTAGAGTATTTAATAATGACAAACAGTGAAAAAATATTTCATAAAAATTATAAAATATCTTAAAAAAACAAAAATTATCAATTCTTTCTAAACTGTCTCTCGTATTAACAACCAGAGAAAATAATTTATAATTACTAACGAGATACTATTAAATAAGGAGTTGTTAGTCCAAAGTTGTATTTATTAACTATTTCTTAATGCAGGTGTATCAACCTTAAACATCTAAATATATGAAAAATTATATTTAGAGTGAGATTCATATGTTTAATAATCATTTTATTTTTATTTAATTATCACCCCTTATATTTAGTTAATATTATTTAAATTTAAAAGTCTAATTACTTAATTTAGCCTTAATCCTAATTTTTTAAAAATAAATTAATAATGTTCGGGCCGAGATGACTCGGTTGTTTTGGGCTGACCCGGTACAAACTTCACTCGTGTCATGTTTTCCACTGTGCTGAATCGCGGAAACAAAAACCTAAAAATATCAACGCCTAAAACAAACACTTTTCGATTTCTCTCACCCCTGCTCGTGCTCGATTCATACAGTAAGCGCTTTATTTTTCTACTTGTTTGAAAACGATTAAGCTGATTCTCTATTTTGTTGATTTTTTTTTCCTGTTAAGTGAAGCTGGAATTTTCAATTTCGAATTGATTTCATATAAATACAGCATTTGTTTGTATGATCAGGTTTGTGCAAATTTATCTTTAAGTAGATATTATGACAGTTAAAATTTGTGATATGGCAAGCAGAACAGTCTTTTTTTTTTTTTTTTTTAATGTTGTTAAGGAGTATTCACCGAATCGAAAACAACCTCTTTACATATATCAGGGACGTACAATATTCATCTCTCTTACTTGCACATGCGTGAAGCCTCCGAGCAATTGGGCATGTAGTTTTTTTGTTTTTAAGGAGTATTCACCGATTTTCCCGATCCCGTCGGGGGACCAGTCACTTTTAGTGGGATTCTTCCCTCCCACCCACGTGTTTTCCACCCAGAAGACCCGAATCCGAAACCTTGACCAATGACTTGTTGGTGCAAGCAGCAAGCAGAACAGTCTGGTCTGGTGTGTTGTGATTCAAAATTTGGGTCGAGTTGCACTGTCTCTGATAGTGATAGCAATGCAACTTATTGTGATTATGCGTTGCACAAGAAAGAGAGTTCATCCTAATTATATATTATAATAAACGCTGAATGAACATGTGATTAACTTTGGTTCTCTGTTTGAATCGTATATCTGCTGCTACGGCAAAGATCCTATTCCTTATGAATATGTTAACTTTTGGGGCCATCTTCTGCTACCGGATGCTTTGCTCTTCAATTCTGCAAAATTTCAGATTGGTCAATTAAATTAAAGGGGTAATGGGTTTTTTGGAACATAGGCTTGGCTTGAGTTAGATTTGTGTTAAGTGATATTGGGTCAAAACGTGTAGTGGGCTCACTGAGGGAAGAATAAGTTCTTGTTGATTTTAATTCTTTACTTTATTTTTTTAATTTTTTTTTTTTTGTTTTCATTCTTACTTTTCTGATATTGCGGGTTTTAGTTAGGTTCTTTATTTTCTTCTTTGTATTGTAAGCCTTCAGATAGATGGCATAAAATGTATCCATTCATTTTTTGTCCCTTTATGAATATCCGAAATGAGAGAATCTAAATCTGAAATGAAAAAATGCTGGACCTAGCTACTGTGCTTTCAAATCTTAGCCAGCTGGTCTTAATCTTCTTTCTGCAAGTGCTTTTCTTCTTTCTGTTTGTTGAATATTTCAGTACTCACAAAGGTTGTAACATGATATGCAGCTTTCTTTTCGCTCCAATGACAAAGAGTTCTAAAAAGACACCAAGTCAGTTACGAGAGAATACTGTTGTAGAAGAGGAGAGATCTTCATCTACACCCAAAAAAGCAAGTAATGAAATTGATGAAATATTTGCTACTGGGAAAAAGAGGAAGAAATCTGAAATGGAAAAGACTGGAAAACCTGGTGAAGTAACTAAAAAGACTGACAAAATGAAGAAGAAAAAGAGGAATGTGAAGAGGAATCAGTCAAATGATGGCGAGTTTGTAGACCGGCCTTCTCGACCAAGAAAGAAAACAGAGGATGGACTTACTGTCTACACCGAAGAGGAGTTGGGTATTAGTAATGCAGATGCTGGAAACACGCCTCTCTGCCCATTTGATTGCTCTTGTTGCTTTTGATGGTAACTGTATAATGTTATGTGCACTTTATTCCTTGCTGTGGTGATTGACAGTGTTGTGATTGTCACTTACAGTCTTGGATTTGTAAGCTAGGGGCATAGCTTTTTTCCTTTATTATATTTATAGTTGGGCCAAAAATGGCTTGAGTTATCATGTGCTAAGCTTGAATTCTTTAGATCTAGATATGATTCCTCAGTTGATTTCAGGTAAAATTTTGCAGCAATTGATCTGCTTCCCATGCAACACAATTGTTTAAGCATTACACTCATGGCAGCGTTTTTGAGAAATTTATTGTATACAGGGGGAAGTATACTTCTGGGTGCTAGAATTTTGTCTGTTATATATGTAAATCTTGGCATTTTCTCATGTTTAGCTAAACCCAACTTTATGAATTTGATATTTATTCTCTTGTTACTATTCATACCACCCAAAAATTGCCTAACATCTTTATTTGCTTGAAAGTTGAAACATTGATAGTTGAGTTGATATTATTAGTATTTTTGTAACTGCATAAGTCTGGTTTTACCATTCCATCCCCCCCCCCCTCTCTTGCGACAAGTCCAGTGGAGGGAAATCCATTTCCCCTGTCATGATGGTGCTAAGAAGGGTTCGTTACGCCTTCCTCCTTCAACGACAACCCTCTGGAGACCGAGGACGAAAATCGCCGCCACCTACGAGGAGCTCTACGGCCTTGGCTACAGCAGTGTCTCGGTCCTCGGCAACGACATGTACGTGATGAATGCGAAGGTGAAGAAAGAGACCGGGTTCAGGTCCCGTGCCAAGAAGGAGAAGGCAAGGGACGAGTTCGAGGAGAGGGTGGTGCAGGTCAGGAGGGTCACCAAGGTCGTCAAGGGAGGCAAGCAGCTCAGGTTCTGCACTGTCGTCGTCGGCGACAAGAAGGGTCAGGTGGGATTCGGAGTTGGCAAGGCCAAGGAAGTCATTGCCGCGGTTCAGAAGTCCGCCGTCAATGCCAGGAGGAACATCATCAAGGTGCCCATGACTAAGTACTCCACTTTCCCCCATAGGTACGTTTTGCATTTCAACCTTAGACAACTCTCTTGTTGGAGTAGTTGAGTACAAGTCAGAGGTGAAGTCCCACATTGGGTGGATAGAAACGGGAAAGTCTCACATTGGATAGAAATGAGAAAATTTAAGGTTTTGGGTTAAATTGTGGTGACGAGTTCACTTATGTGGCTTTCCTGGTGTTTAGCCACTCATGTTTACAGCAGACTCCATTTTTTCAAGATGATGTAATTTTGTGTTTGACATGTCACTAGCTGTTGACTATTGGATGAAATAATATAGGAAAATTGAATTGATTGAAAGTAGTGTGGAATGTGGATTTCAATTAAAGATAAAGTATGTCCTTAATGAATAAATTTTGATGGATTTTGGACCAAAAGATCGATTAGAAGATTTAGCTTGTTTAAATCGATATTGGTTTAATACCCACTACTTGAGCTTTTGATTAATTCAAATGACTATGGGTCGGTTTGGATAAGTTTGTCAAAGTACTTTTAGAAGAAGAAAATTAAAAAGTTTCTTCATTAGCTAAAATTAGCTTATGCATAAGTTAAAAATCATCTTTAGGAGAAATTATATGAGTGAGCTTCTACATAAACTAATTTTAGCTTATAAACTATTAAGAGGCTCATTTCATTCTTTTTCTTCTTAGAAGTGCTTCTAAAGAAATTTTTCCAAACAATTCCTATATTGGACATGGTTCTGCCTGGTTTAAGTTGGTTGCCAGCAAGACCCTGGAAGTGCTGAAAGGAGCATGAATTTTTTACTGAGCTGATGGATGCAGGCGTGTGGCAACTTGTGATTGAAAGAGTATTTGATTGAGTACAGTTCTGGAATGCCAAAGATTCAAAAGGTGCCTGATAAAGTAGCATAATGATCCATCCCACCAGAAAGTCTCACACTACTTAAAAATCGAGGTCAAGGATAGTTTATAAACACTTCTTTTTTTACCCACTGAAATGTCTTTTGAGGACAAAACCATGAAGATGAAGAACTTTAAGCCATGATCAATAATAACTTAAACCAAGCAAGCAATGAAAGCTAAAGGTAAAGCTTAATAATGTAGCAGACTTGAGATTGAACACATAGTATTATGATCACTTTAAGCAATAGTAACTTGAATCCTATCTCCCATTGTAACCAAAGAAACTTTGATGTGGAAGTTCCTTAACTTGAATAGGACTTGAAGTGCATAGTTTCTTCCTGATAAGAGTTGGAACATTTACTCAGAGTAGAAGTGTGTATGTATGTCAATGGCTCTGATATCTGGGAATCTGGATTGATTGACCTCATGTTTGATGAGTTATTTATGTATGAATGATCATGAGTTAAAAATTATGAATTGCTCTCATTCTAGATAGCTGATACTAATTTTTGTGTTGTAAATTGTTTTTCCAGAGCTGATGGAGATTATGGAGCTGCAAAGGCGATGCTTAGACCTGCTTCTCCTGGTACTGGGGTTATTGCAGGTGGGTCTGTGAGAATTGTTCTGAAAATGGCAGGAGTTGAGAATGCTTTGGGAAAGCAACTAGGGAGTAATAATGCACTTAACAATGCCAAAGCGACTGTTGCTGTGCAGAAAATGAAGCTGTTTCGTGGGGTTGCTGAGGAGTGTGGGATTCCAATGGAAGAATTGTGGAAGTAATGAAATTTGTGATGGGAATGTAATTTTTAGATGTCGATGTTTGTGATATAGAGTTGGTCATAGTTCTGTTAAGGAAGTGAAAACATTGTTCAATTTTTGTTGAAAGTTTTATGAAAGTAAACAGTTTCTTCAAAAAGCTACTTGTTCAGTTTGCATTCAATATATTCTTTATCTATCTGTTTGATTTGTATTTATGGTCGTCCAAGGTATGCTTGGCTAAATCAATATCGATGACTCAATTCAGTTGTAGAAGGATTGTGTGAATCTTCCACCATTAGAGTGTTTCCTCATCACCTTCGATTAAGGAACCATGATGATTAGTTAAGGTGTAGGTGTCTCTGAAGGGGTTACTTTTTTCCAACCCTATTTGCTCCACCATTATTTTCTTAATAGTTGTTTCCTGTTTTCATCAAGGCTCAAAATTTGAAAAGCTTATATGCTTATTTTTAGGTTTTTGATTTTGATATCAACTTATGAGATTTTGAGTTGATGAGAAAAGTCAAGGTAAGAAAAACCATTACTTACAGAGGATAAAAATGACTATATATAATTGAGGTGGGGGATCTTTTGCTAAGAAGGATTGTTTTGCAGGTTAAGAGAGCTTATAAGCAAAATGACAAGGTGTGGTGTGTAGCTTGTTTTCTTGGATCAATTTTATGCTTCAAATTTGATTTTATTTTCCTTTTGTTTTGTTTCTGGTTGTGTTTTTTATTTGTCTTTCATCATTTATAGCCTCAATTACTAGCAGCTGTCAAATTTATAGCGCATCTGGTGAATCAGCAAGCAGCTCATGAGATCATTGCTCTAGAGTTACAGTTTTACTTGAGAAACCTACTGATGACAGTGTGGAAGTAGCTGTTGGTTTTGTCACAGAATGTGGTTCAATACTGCAGGATCTCTCACCTAAAGGCCTTCATGGTGGGTATTCCTTCGAACTATATGGCAACAGTGTGATGACTTTGCCATTTGTCTTTTTTCTTGTTTCCTATTAGACTTCATTTTACATCTGGAATCTTTATTTTCTTTTCTACTTCATGTTATCAACTACTGTAGGACAGCATGGTAAAGCTAAGTAAATGATATTTGAGTTAAGATTATACCTCCTACTCTGCAATAGAGGGGGAGTCTGGAATCAAGGGTTTTAAGATTCCAGTTGCATGAAATTGTGTTAAGAGTTTAAGGGAAGATTAAGGAAACAAGTTAAGACCGAAGGTGCTTGAAGGTGTGTTAGATGATATCAGGTTTGCAAGAAATAAAAATTAATTTATTTGGGTGCTGAGTGGTTAAAATAGGAGCCTGAGTCCCTTATTGAGTGTGGTGTAAGCAATTCTTATTTAAAATATCAAAGTTGTAATATTATCATTTATAATTTATTACTTGAGGGCGAGCCCTGATACAACGCTAAAGTTGTGTCTTGGTGACTTGTTGGTCATGGGTTCGAATCCGGAAACAGCATCTTTGCATATGCAAGGGTAAGACTGCGTACAATATCCCTCCTCCTTACCTGCGCATAGTGTGGAGCCTCCGGGTAATGAGGTACGTAATTTTTTGAGGGTGAGTCCTGACACAACGGTAAAGTTGTGTCTTGGTAACTTGTTGGTCATGGATTCGAATCCAAAAACAGCCTTTTTGCTTATGTAAGGGTAAGGTTGTATACAATATCCTTCCCCCTTACTTGCACATAGCATGGAGCCTCCAGGGAATGGGGTACGTAGTTTTTTTATTATTTATTACTAAAACCTCCATATGAACTTTTGTATCTAGTTTTTAGTTGTTTGATTCTGAGAATTAAAAGTTTTCTATCTAATTATAATGCCCAAACAAAAACAAACATCTTTAATTTTTATAAAACAAAAAAAAAATTATTATCTAACTATTGCTCTACTCAAGTGCTCCATTTGCTTCAGGTCTTCTGCTGGTTAATATTTGTTTATTTTCTTGCATGCTTGCCGAAATATGCTAATGCAAGACACTAGTGTATACGTGCAAATGATGCTTGAGGTCAATTTCAGTCTTGGAATTTTTTGTTAAATAAGATTTATAATTTTGCAGGTATCTTTGAGCGTTTTCGTGGAATTCTTCATGAAGGAGAAATTGACAAACGTGTTCAGTTTCTGATTGAAGGCTTATTTGCAATAAGAAAAGCAAAGTTTCAGGTACTTCTTTTTTATTGTTTGTGATGTGAAATAGCACATTAATAAAGTAACACAGAATTCAACTCTTTTGTTAATTAGTTAAAAGGAATAGTTTGAAATTGAAATGTTTTTCAATGGTTGCTTTGTCTTACAGGGCTGTCCAGCTGTTCGTCCTGAACTAGATCTTGTAGAGCAGGAAGATCAGATAACTCATGAAGTCTCCTTGGATGAGGAGATAGATCCAGAGATTTCTCTTTGTATATTTTGTATTGATAAGTTTGTATCTGTTTCAAATTTAATTGATTGTGGAAATACTCATGTCATTTTGATTTCTTCGTTTTCCATTTTGTTTTTTCGCAGATATATTCAAGCCAGACCCCAATTTCTTGGAGAACGAGAAGCGTTATGAAGAGTTGAAGAAATCAATGCTGGGTGAGGAGTCTGAGGATGATGAGGAAGGCTTGGATGCTGAGTCAGATGAAGAGGAAGAAGAGATGCAAATAAAAGATGAAACAGAGACAAATCTTGTTAATCTTCGAAGGACAATATACTTAACAATTATGTCTAATGTTGATTTTGAGGAAGCTGGTCATAAGCTTCTGAAAATTAAGCTAGAACCGGGTCAAGAGGTGAGCTTGGATCTCTGCTAGCAGTTACTTTTCTGTTGCTAGAACTATCGACTACTGCCTTTTACTTATTCTAATTTTTTAGGGTACATTAAATTTATATTTTTAATAATATGGAAGAACTTTAGAATCTAGTTCAATGATTGGTGTGATTATATTAAAAAAGATGAATGCTCTTTTCTTTATCTCTCCCGGGTATATAATCACTAATCACTAATTTGCCAATTTGTTTCTCGGCACTTATTGATCTTTTATATTTGGATTTAACTGGGTATGACTTGGGTGCAAGGTTATTTGGCTCTTTTGTTTTTATTGTTGTCAAATTTGATTCTCTTTTAAAGAACTAGTGCTTACATCGTGTCTAACTGTTATAAGTTATAACCAGTGGCTGCATCTATATATGGTTACTCAGATTGAACATTCATTTCCAGCTTCTGATTTATCATTCTCCACTAGTTACCTTTCAATTACAATTTTGTATAATTGGTGGCAGATGGAATTGTGCATTATGCTTTTGGAATGTTGCAGCCAAGAGAACTTATCTTCGATATTATGGTCTTCTGGGGCAGCGTTTCTGCATGATCAACAAAGTACACCAAGAAAATTTTGAAAAGTTTTTGTGCAGCAGTACTCAATGATTCACCGACTTGAAACAAAAATAAACTGCGAAATGTGGCAAAGTTTTTTGCTCATTTACTTGGCACAGATGCTCTACCTTGGCATGTTGTATCTTATATACGCTTGACTGAAGAGGACACAACTGCTTCTTCACGTATATTTATTAAGATTATCTTCCTGGTACTGAGAATCAAATTCAAATATTCCTCTTTTTGTTTCTTTATGCACTTGCATTATTATTTCACCAAGTTTGAATTATGAGTTTTAGAAATATACTTTTCTTACAATGAGACCTGCAAAAATTTCAGGGCTTGTCTTCTAGATTGCATAAATTATGCCTGCATCTCTGTATGTGGAAGATGCTGGTTTCAGTTTATGATGTTGCAGGAATTATCAAAACATCTTGGAATCCGACTGCTAAATGAGCGGTTAAATGATCCAACAATGCAAGAATCTTTTGAATCCATATATCCAAAAGATAATACAAAAAACACACGGTTCTGCATTAATGTCTTTACATCTATTGGTCTTGGTGGTCATACCGAGAACCTGCGTGAGTATTTGAAGAATATGCCACGTCTTATCATGCAACAACAGAAACAAGTTTCAGAATCTGAATCAGATGAGTCAGGGAGTTCTGATTCATCCGATTCTGGATCAGCTAGTTCAGAGTCAGACTCTGACTCAGACTCAGCAAGTTTTGATGAAAGTGACCGTGAGAGTGACAGAAGACAAAGAAAGCAGAGGAGAAAGTGAAGCAATTTATGCTATTGTCGAAGGCCCTGCATCCACAAAACTGAGTATCCATGGTTTCTCAATCTTTAAATCACTGAATAAACTTGCCTTTTTATGTGCTGTGAAAGGGATATGTGGGCTTCCTCGGTAAGTGAAAACTGTGGCCTGTGCTGTGCAGTTTAAGCAAATTTGACATGGTTCACATTGTTCCATGATCACCCCTTTCATCATCGTTAGATCTTGAAAGATCCAATGGCCACATTTATGCTTAGAACCAACTGAACATGGCAGTGGGAACAACAACGGAAGAGAGAGAGAGAGAGAGAGAAGTGTGAAGTTGGTGAAGGTTTTTGAGAAGATGAAACGAAGTGGTGGAATGGTCACTGGGTTGCGTGAAAGGAACAAACTTGTTAAGAGTTAGACATGGTTCTGATAGTGGGGTCAGTGTTTCTCGCTTTGTTTCAACACTTGCTTAATAGGACTTTCGATGAAGACTATTTTTTTTCTCTCTTTTTTGGGTCTGGGAATTTTGTTCTTTCGCCGTGTGTGGTTGAATTCATCAAACTTTGAGTTAGTGTGCTTGCAACGGAAATGAGTCCTTGTCAAGAGTTTATGTTTCCTTCACGACAGAGAAATCTTTTTACCGCTATTATTAGGATTGCAATGATAATGTTTTTATATGAAACTCATTTTGAATGTAATTTGCCTCATTGCCTGTTAACACCGACAACTCGGAAATTTGTAGTGTTTGCGACTACAAAGCTCTACCATTTGTTTTTAGACTTGCGACCTTTTGTACGTCAATTTCTAAGTTCCGTCCATGTCTATTTTTTCATTCCATTAATAATCTGAAACCTTAACGAATCAAAAACTTTATCCCTTAGATCCAATGTGTTGGTTACCCTAACAAATTTCATGTTTTCAATCACTGCATGTATTTTATTACTTATTATATCAGCTATCATCATTCGAAGGCCTGTTTTTACTAATCGCGTACCCTAGGGGCCAGTATTTACGCTTCCTCATAACTTCTGCACAAACTGTGCACCATGAAGATTAAGCTTAAACCAGCTAGACAAGGATAGAATGGAAGATATTTCATCCAGGTCTTTCATGGAATGGTTAAAACACTATACACATTATATAAATATTTACATATTTGATACTTGTTTTGTAAGGAATCAAAGTGCAAGTAAGGCTTACAATTTTGTAATGATGAAACTAAATTTTCAGATCAGGGGAGTTTTAATTTCCCATGAATGTAGGCCCTCTGAGGGTAGGATCCTGCTGGAGTCTCCATTCCCTTTCCTTAAGGTACTCTAGCAGAGGCAGTGGCTCATTTCTCTGTTCTGTCACAGAACCACACCCATGACGGCTTGGTCTTTGAAAATTGTGGAAGTGATTGGTTATGTGTTCACCAGCACCAAAAGCATAGGGATAATAACCTGGAAGCAATGTTGGGGGACCTGGTGGCTTCACATATGTGTACTGGTCAGGAGACGAAGGATTACCCCATTGATCAAATTGGTTGAACCTGTAGGTGTCATGATGGAGGCAGTTTTCATGATTTCCATGAACATTCAAATGAGTAGGCTGCATATTATTGTTGATCCTCTCAGGTGTTGGATTCCCTCTGTACCAACGCAGCCATTCTGAAGAAGTTATTCTATCTGGTGGCGGTGCGTATCCATTGTAATAAGATGGAAAACTAGTATCATATCCAAGGGGTCCATAAGTAGAACTCAAAGCTGAATAACCGTTTATCGGTGATGGGTTTTCTGGCAATGATGGAGCAGACACAGTAGATTGTACAATGACATCGGTGTACCAAGGAGCATTATCTGGCAACCGTGGAGCAGAAGGAACTGGAGCAGTATATGTAGCAGATGAGGAAGGGAAGTTTGGAAACTCATCTGCTGAACTGATGACTGGATTCTGAGTTCTATCGATGGAAAGATCGGCCAAGTACGAAGAAGCTAGTTCCTCAATGGGGTGCATCCTGTTGCTGCTCAACCCTCCTCTATCAAGGACCCATGCATTGAGTGAAGGATGCCCAGCAGAGATTGGACTCTCAGAAAATGTGTGTGCATTTGATTCCTTCATTGAAGGTTCTTGCAGTTGGAACGATTTGTTCATCCTTGAATTTGTAATGTCACCTTGGAATACCCACGGATCAATTTGAAATGGATTTTGTGCCATAGGCAGAGATGTAGTACGGCGCAGACAATCATCAGAAGGCAAGACTTTATCATCCTTGTCTTTTGGTGATGACATCTGCTCATGAGGGGAAAAAAGTGCGTACCATGGTGCTGAATTATACCTCGCTAAAGGCCTGAAGAGAATAACTTCTTCTTCCTCCACAACAGAAGGTTTTCCATTAGTGCTGGAACTACTTGGATTATCCCTTGTATCACATTTTCCATCTTCTCCATTGTCTTTGTGAGTTTTCTGATTAGGGTCATCCCCACTTGTCCTTTTGTCACTGGACTCTACGTTACCTGTTTCTTTCTTCTCGTGATTTTCATCAGATCTAGCAGAGTAAAATTTTCTTCCTAATTCATCACATATAATCCACTTTTGCAAATTATTAGATCTGTTGGCAATCCTCATTGCTGCTTCACTCATGCGCTGAGTGCGCAATTCAGTGCCACTCTCAAAGTTGTTGATGTGTTCCCATCTACAAGAGAAATCTAGCGAGACATGAGAAAAAGCTATAGATACAAAGCCCCTCAACTCATAGTCTTCCCAAAGAGGGGTACTACTATCTACAAGCTTCCTGGTTTCCTTTCTATTCTCATTTAGTTGATTTAGAAGTTCAATAAGCACATAAAAAAAGTAAGAAATTGCTGTTGTACTCTTTTGATCAGTTGCATATACTTCAATGGCGTCAAGCATGCTTGCACACCACTCCACGAAAACAAGTACAGAAGGCAATAAGGGGCAATGATTCAAAGGACTAGACTTCTGGCATCTTTCAACAAAACGGCCCATGAAAATGAATGCAGCAGCTAATGCCAGCTGTATCAGCACAAGTTGCTGACAATCATTTTTGTCTTTTGATTCATCTTTATCATGCTTATCAATCAGATTCTTTACTGTAAATATGAGTATAGAAACTATTTGTAAGGCTCGGAAAGGGCCCTTTCTGGCCAAATCCATTTGTCCATAAGACTCCAACATGGTCTTTAGTTTTATATCTTCTAGCTCCATTATTTCATCCAACACTTCAACAGTAGATGCCAATGCAATATGGAATTTCTCCAAACTGCTTCAGTAGATAAGGGGAAAATAACATCATTTCACATGTAGTAGAAATTGAAATTATGCATTAATGTGAATTATATCAGGATATTTTGTTATCATGACTTAATGTACCATTCCCAATTTACCAATTTATCATAATATGAAATCAAATTTCTATTTCTTATTCTAAAAAAAAATTAAGTGATCAATAGACTGGTTTCTTCAACCTCCTGCAGCAATACGTGTAGACACTAGTATATGTGTAGAGTACCTAAAACTGTATGGGAGTGTAAATGCATATCAGTGGTAGACACTTGTGTATATTGCCTTGTCCTAAAGAAATGACAGATGAAACTTTGAAACTTGAGAGAATGATATGTTAATTTCAGTGATGCGTTATGTCCTAAAGAAATACATGGAAGAATGATATGTTATTAATGGCTAACTCAAAAGATATGCACAAAATGAAGTGCTATTCGAAGATGCATTGAATATGCATAACTCAAGTTGATTATAGGGGGGGGGGGGGGGGGGGGG
>CM023953.1:8575355-8651290 GCA_013407115.1 Glycine latifolia
AAGAAAATTCTAGAACAAAATAAATTGAATCCAAGATATACCTTGATGTTATGAAGAGGTAACTAACTGTTCTGACTATATGAGACCATAACTTTGTGTCAGTAAAATGATTACTTTCACCTTCAAACAGGTTGCCGTTCAAGCTATCATCATTTGGTTGCGTTCCAGTCTCTTTGCTGATCCTTTGAGAAGGTTTGAAGAAATCAAAGCAGACTTCACTGGAAACACATTCCAGATGAGATGACCTGTTCTGCAAGATCATTAGAGATGGCAGCTTGCGAAGCTTAGAAACATTAAACATATATAACATATGGATAAAATAAATTATAATTTATTAAAGAACCTAAATATTATCTTACTTTTTCCAACAGTAAGATAAGATTATCCCAGGCATCAGGAAAAGGTTCTTTAACTGCTAAGCTTCTTACACAGTGGTATAAAGCAAGAAAATCATCTCCAATATATGTTGCCAACACAGCCAACTGCATATGAACAAGGTTACTTACTTGCAAGGAAGAGAGTAGAGGAAAAAAATCTTTTCTTATGCAACAGGTCTAGAACTAATTTCAAACCAAGACAGAAGTTTACCTGGTTTTGAGGGTTTCCACTATCTGGCCAAATCCTTGTTGCTTCCAAGTAGTGTGTGGCAGAAACTGACCAAATTTGCTTTTGAGCATCAAGGTTTTCATAATGTTGTTTATACCTGGCCAGATCCCCCATGCAGACCAAGCAGCGATGACATAAATATTGACATTTCAGCATGGATTCTGGTTCAAAAGAAGTTGAAACACAACCCTTTTTATGAAACAAAGCCTCTTCTGGGACTCCATAATGTTTTCTGAGTTTTACAATCAGAGTTTGGTAAAACTCAGTGGCTTCTGAAAGAAATGACTTAAATGCCTGTATATGATTGTCGTTGTTTATCTGCACAACACTATCTTTCGGCATTCCTGATTTCTTGTTCTCTGCATTACCAGAGCTTTTCTTTATTATTTTGCGAAATTCATCAATATGCTTATAGTGAAGCTTCCACAAGGAATATTCAACTTCTTGAAGTTCTGAATGAGTGTGATTATTGAGGATTGCTCTCTCATAACTTAACCTCATGTTGTGATACAAGACTTGAACATCAGAGTGTAATAGGCCTTTAGAATGGATCAATGCCCACATCTGCCTTTCAGAGTTCCCAATCTGAACATGACACAAGTTCAAATTTAAGGATATAGAAGAAAATACTTTTCCTAAGCCTTCACAGCTAGGAATGATAGTTTCAGAAAGTTACCCCAAAGAGAATATGTTTTTCTTTCTGAACTCCAGAAGGAAGAGATGAATTAGTTGTCATAGTCAAAACTGAAGGGCTTTCTTCAAAGGTAATAATGCATCAGCTTGGCACAAAATGCAGTGCCTGACCTATAAGTATACTGGTATCATTCTTGGTGCAAGGACAGAAAAATAATTGGAAAGCTATACCTCAAAAATACGAATATAATCTTCTGCTCATTTTCAACAAGGTAATAAGTCTAGATATAAGGACTTCAGAATCACACAGTGTGAAGTTTTAATTCCATTGCAAATAAACGAATGCATTTTAAGAGTTAGGAAAAAGAATCTCAAATGAGTTCAAATTGGCTACACTGTAAAAGTTTATACACAACCAGCAGTAACTAAGATATTTCACTTTCAGTAAAAGCAGTTAAACTGGTAGTACTGTTTGGCTATCTGTATTAAAATTGGAAATTCTTGCAGTTTAAGTTCTTAAAAATGTAGTGTACATAAAAAAGGACTCAGATCAAATGCCATTTTACACTATGTACATGTATCTTTTCTTCATCTTATCTGACTGCCCTTGCAATGATATAGTTATACTTGCTAACAGAAGAAAGAGAGAGAAAAAGAACAGTATTTATCAGTTATCACCTTGTTTCTCCCAAATTCCTCTCTTTTGGAGCTTAAAATTTGAGACTAACAGCCTGAGAGTTCTAACCAGCGAGAAAACTAGCAGATTCACTAGACCTTGAAGGAAAAGACTAAAACACAATTAAGCCCACAGTAGCAAGAGCATGAATACCAAAAAATTCAACTCAAAATACAAATAATAATCAATTCAAGCAAGTCCAAGCCAAGATCTCCTTGATTGCAAGTTGAAGGAGAAAAAATGATCTCATTTGAGCACTCAGATGACTACCATCATCATCTTTATGGATAAACAAACACAATAGGAAATAGCTGAACCTTTCTGAGGATTAAGGTATCAGTCAGAGTCAGACTAGAAAAACAAGTCTTCTACCTCTGCAATATACATTAAGACACAATTTTGGAGAAAACATGGGACAAAGAACAAGTGATGAGGGAGTTACAAGTTTCATTACAACACCAAAACTCACACACCAAAGGCTGAAATTGTTAATTCACAGTACAACCATGAACCACCACCAAGGCCACACACACACAATCAAGATATGACAAGGCACCCCCATCAAAGATTTTGTTATGTCAAAGGTTAAAAAGCAAAAAGAATTGCATTTAGAAAGTGAAAGACCAGAGTTTAAGGGGAAAATAAAAAAGATTACCCAATGGAGAGTTAAAGCTTAAATGAACATAAAAGTCCAAGTACAGTGTCAGAACCAGAAAATGAGTCCAAATCATCCAAACAATAACATTCACTTTGTGAGGAAGGGAAGGAGCAAGGAGAATTGAATTGAGGCACAGGTATGGTGTTGTTGTTTCAGTTGTCAAAATGGACAAAGGTAAACCTGGGTTGATGTTGATCATCAAACTATCTTAGTCATTATTTAATCAATGTCTCTTCAAACTATCTTAAAACCATTTTTTTGTCTTTTAATATTGTTTGTAGATATTTATTATGCCATTAAAAAATTTCTTAAGAAAATTGTACCAAAGGAATAAATTAAAGTGTGCCTCATCATCATCTATTTCACTGACTAAATATGCAGGATCACTTGTAAATCAAGCCAAGATTATTGTCACTGTACTTTGGGAATTATCCGGTGCTTCACCCAACACCGTGATAAAATTGTACACGGGTCATTCTCGTCATTTGCTGAATAAAAGGAGAGCTTGTAAGTTTCCCAATGCAAACTCTTGCATTAATAACGGATCACGGTAAATTTTACTTTTTTTTTTCTTTTTATTTCGTACATATCAATGAATAAAATGGTTAAAATAGTAAATTTTAAAAAAAAACTTTTCAAAAAATCTCTCTCAATTACAAAATGTCAACTCACAAACCACACACAAAATTTAATTTTATATAAATAAAAAGTATGTTAAAGATACTTAAAAATGTAACAATTTTTTTACAGAAAAAATATAACAATGTTATTTAGTCTTTCTAATTTTTATTTTTTTTATTCGTGCATTTGATCTCAATTGTGAAATTGTCATTAATAGTAACATGTTTTACATCTTTGCAAATATAATAATTGTGGTTTTGTATTCTTATAAAATATAACTATTTTTATTTTTAGTCTCTAAAGTAATATTTAGTTCAAGTATTAAGTATGGAGGAATATTAAATACTCATTGAAAAAATAATTATTTATAATAATTTTATCCAATTTAAATATGATTTTTTCTTGTAGAAAGATAATAATTTATGTAAAAAAAACTAGTATTTATCCTTATACGAATATATGCTTAGATTTTAATTATATTAATTACTTGATGTTAAGTAAAAAAATTATAACCAAATGATTGTGATTTAATGGGTAACACACATTAAATTTGTAAAAACTAAATAATTTGAGTTTGATTTCCTTATAATAAACTCTTAGAAAGAGGTGAAGAGCTTTTAGTGTGACTAAACTTTGACCAAGAATTAATATCATAATTGATTTAAAGGGTTAAAGTTTGTAAATATATATAGTGGTTCCATAAAAAGCCAAAGACCATAATTACAATAATAAAAAAAATGAAAAAAAAACCTATAAGTCCTACAATCCTAACATCACTTTTACCTTCAACTAAACTAAAGAAATCATATTAATGCAATATGATAAAACTTTATTGCAAGAAAAATTAGATAATTAAAAGAAGAAAAAGGCAACTTAACGGTGTATCACTTTCCCCTATATGAGATAGGACAAAGGGCTCATATTGCCCATACATGCATGCATACAGACGAGTAGATAGATGCTGGTGGGTAGTTAAGACTCCATGGGGATCAATTCCAAATACTAGCCAATATTTCAAGATGTCTTTTTCTGACCAGTGCTGAGTCACATAAGAATGAAGTCATCTTATTTGAATCCCTATTTTTTTTGTGTTTTTATTTCAAATAATTTTTTATTTATTTTTGTTTCTTTTTCTGTGTGAATGCTATTCCTAAGTGGTCTCTAACAAGAGCTGTAGGGTTTATCATGCCAAATTAAGAAGAGGTGTTTTTTTTTATAAATATATCTTCACACGCTAAAAAGACACTTCAATATTTTATTTAAAAACAAATAAGAATTATACAATTGATTTGATGGTTGAAATAAGAAAATAAAAAAAAGATGTAATGAATTCGAATTTCTTTCACTAATATTTTTTTCTTTCTCATTTTGCTAATAAAAAAATATTCTTCGTATGATTCATCGTATAAAAATCCAAGCTGGATATTCATTTCCCACGCCTGACTTTGATACTCAATACTTTTAAGGCACGTAATTTTCATTCGCCGCCTAGATGGTTTACCCTGGGTGTTGGGTAATTTGAGGAAAATAAATTTAAGAAGGAAGATTTTACCCTGTGTGCTGGATATTAGGTTTTTTTTTTATTTGTTTGAATGGAAATTGAACAAGAGGAGAAATTGTAAAAACTTGTGTCTCATATAAACTTCCTCTCACTTTAACAATGATGTTGATTGAAAAATGTTGCTCAAAAATTAAATATATTTTCTAATATAAATTTTATTGTTAATAATAAAATATTTCTGTTAAAAAATAATAGAATGAAAAATTACAAAGTTTAATTAGTAATATTTTTTATTTTTAATCATCTAATTTTTTTAATCGACATGAATCGAACTCAGGAACCAGGACCCCTATATTTTTACTCATCTAAATGAGTAAGGGATTGACTTAAAAAAACAAAAAGTAAGGGATTTTTATTCACTTTTTTCTTTTGATTTATATTAATTCAAAGCTTAAATATTTTTGTTCATCCCTGTAAATTAGTGTTATTTTTTTTTTGTCTTAATCCCTGTAAAATCTGTTTGTTTTATTTTTTGTCCTTAAAACATTTTAGACAACGTTCTTTTTTATTTGTTTAAAACATTTTTTTATTATTCAAAGTATTATCTAAAGTTTTTTAAAGACGAAAAATAAAACAGACACATTATACAATGACTAAAATCAAAAAATAAATTTGTAGGGACAAAAATGAAAAAAAAGACTAAATTGCAAAGACAAATGTATTTAAGCCTTAATTCGATTTATACACTTTTTTTACTCTATTTCTATTTTATATTTCCTATTTTATAAGTTAGATTAAGGTGCAAATTGAAATACTGAGTGAAGTTATCAAAAGATAAAAGGGATATCACTGTGTTAATGTTGATAGAGTGAAAATTGTTGTGTGTGAAAATTGATTCTTAAAGAAAGTCACAATGTTAAAAGTCTTATATTGAGTAAAATAAATTACTTATACTTAAATCACAAAATTTTTTCACCTAACAAACCTAACAATACATTTTGTAACATAATTTTTGTAAATATATTTTTTAAATATCAATAAAGATTATATTAAATAATGTATTGCTAAATCTCATGATATTATCAAAGAGATCTAGTTTAATTGATTAATAAAATGACATGAGTGTTATAAATTTCTCGTACCGTATTCAATTTTTACTAATAAAAATAATCTCTTTAACACCAATTAACTACATTGGTAAAGTTAACCAACAGACACTTGATATTGAATCCCAACATCTAGATGATAGTAGAAGATTGTTGAGTTCCAACTAACTATTATGATAGATTGGTCAAAGACGGGAAAGGTGGACGTGGGTCTATGTAGTTGTTTGTTAGGTTAGTGATTGATGTTGATTTCATGTCAAAATTCAAATCTAATTATTCATGTACGAAACCTATTACACAATGATCCCCAATTCCCATGATGCAGTGCTTAAGACAAGTGATGATTTCTACTGAAGAATTTCTAACGATAACTATTTTGATTGTGAATGCGATGATTCTAAAGTCTAACATTTCTCACGGCATAGAAATATAAAGGAGAAGGACTGAGACAATAATTTTATAATAATTTCTAGTTGCAACTATATCATATGCATTGGCTTTGGCCATATCTTCCCAGTCATACAATTTGAGGAATACCCGTTTAATAAATTCCAATTGAAAATGATTGACAAGCACCTCATATAGGTAATCTTAAGCTGTGTTGACCAATTTTACCTGAGGTAATCTTAAGCACCTCATGGGTTTAGTTGGAATTCTGTGTCATTGGCATGGAAAATTTTTTCACTAATGAAATTCAGGAATTCATGATTGATGGGTTGGATTATTAATATTACAGACAAAAATATGACATTTTAAATATTTTTTAGAGTGCCAATACAACTTCTAAATGTGAACAAGTCTAATATATTTCCATTTGCTTTGTGGAGAATTCTCTCATTTGGAGTCTACCCATTTATTAATTTCAATGAGAAAATGATAGATATCACTATAATAATACTATCTTGTAAGGTTAACCAATTTTACAAGCATGATCCAGAAAGACAAGAACTTTAAGCAAAGTTTTTGACATTTTAGTTGAAAGTGGAATTCCATTTTCGTTTCAGTAACAAAACACCAATTATTAATCGCCTATGCTTAAGGCCAAACTTTTACTGAGGCCCAGAAAAATATTAGTGAATATAAATATCTCTCTCTTTCTCTCTCTCTCTCTCTCTCTCTTATATATATATATATATATATATATTAGTATTTTAGTCGCATAGATAAATACTTAGTTTTATATAATTATATTTATAATAAATAAATAATTGTAAATATAAATCATATTATAATTAAAATTCATAGTAAATCAATCTTTTTGAATATATAAATTAGATTTGAGTTTTAAAAATATAATTTTAATTATATTATAAATTTATTTTTAATTATTGACAAATAATTTTTTTAAAATATTAAAATATAATTTAGAGATTAGAATAAAATAGAATAAATTTAAAAAAATAGTTATGAAAATCAAGTATACAAATAAAAATAAAAAGAAGATAGTTCATTTGAAAGTTATGTAATTTTCATTTCATATATATAATTTCTATATAACTCCTTAGTTTGTTTCCACTCAGAATTCATTTCTTTATTACAAAAAAAAAAAAAAGTTAGGAACGGTATGCTTTATTCTTGTTTTCTTGGTCAAACTTTGCTCATAAGTATGAACTAGAGAGAACTCTTGTGCAACCGAAAAGGAAACAGCCTATTTTATCGGTAGAGTTTTTACTAGACTCAAAAGAGTTTAAGCCACTTAGGGCCTACGTTTCACATTACCCATAAAAAAAGCCCAATTGACAATGGACCAAAGGTTGCACAATCTAATTAACTTGGATTGCGAAAAAATAAATTTAAATATTTTTTTAGTTCTTATAATTTAATATTTTTAATTGTAATTTTTTTTAATTCTTAAAAATTATGTTTGTTTTATTTTTCATTCTTTTAACACTTATGTATCTAAAACACTAAAAGAATAAAATATAAAACAAACAACATTTGTAAAGACTAAAAATAAAAAGATAATATTACAAAAACAAAAATAAAAAAACGCTAAATTGTAAGGATTAAAAAATATTTAAGACAAAATTATTGACAAAAATCAGGATCAAATTGTGAAGAAAAATAAAAAGTCAGAACTTGAGCAAGGTTTCTGATTGGCTTGGGATGACCCAAATATAGCCCAAATGTGTCTTAATAATGTATTTGGATTTAATTTAATTTCTTAAATTTAAACCTATCAAAAGTCTCTTAGACCCGGTCAAATTAATGGGATAGGACGGATTATGATCGCTACTAATTTTAACAAATTTAAATTATTTATAATAATCTTTTTATAATATTGTTTTTTATTCATATTTTAATACTAACACATTTTTTAGAAACATAGATAACCTCAGCGAAAATCTACTTAAGCTAAATAAGATTAGCAATAAAATCTATCCTTTATGTATTTAATATAATTGTATATTCAAAACTCAAATTTAACACTATTACTTAAGGGAAAATAACCTATCAAAACAATTTAATCTGAAAAATATATGAGTTATTATAAATCTTTTTATATTTATTTTTTATTCTTATAAATTAATTAAAAAAGGGAAAAAAATAACCTTGTACCAATTAATGCTCAAGTTTGGTGCTTACTATCACAATTTTTATTTTATCTCTATCTCTCACCTTTTTATACAATGCTATATAAATGGATAAAAGCTAATCGCATATTCCAAATTTAAGGTGTATGAGTGGAAGAAGGAAAAAAAAATTATAAATATGAATGACAATTGATGTAACAGAAAATAAAAACAGAAATAAAATTTAAAAAAAATTGTGAGATTTAGATAAAAACAGAAATAAAATTTAAAAAAAATTGTGAGATTGAAGCAATACTAAGTATATAACTAATAATCCTATACAAGCTCCTTCAAAAATAAATTATACACAAGTTTAATGTTTAATTATCATGCATTTCTCATTTTAGTATCTTTCATTGTAAATAAAGTCATATTATTTATAGGCACACGTAATTCCTTTCAATTTATAGCAACTTCGCCATCATGCGTGGCAGTCATGCATTTGAACTATATATAAAACACAACACATGATCTTAATTTAGCATATATAGAATTCATTCTAAGCTACAAAGACCAAAAAGAGAAAAAGCAGGAACAAGAAACGGGCACTGCCCAAAATTAGGTTAAATCACAACCACGAAAATCTATCCTTTTTTTATCCCAAGAAAAACTAACAACCACCTAATCAACTTTTTTCTCTTATATCCTCTTCTTTCCCCTCTTAAGCAAGGAAGGGCAGGGATAAAATCAGCCTCAGAGGGGTCTTCTCATTCTCTTTTACATTCCAAAGCCAACAAAACAAAAAACTCACTAACCCTAACCCTACCCTACCCCCACCCTTTTGAAATGAACTTCAAACCCTGGCTCTCTTTCCTCCTCTTGGCCCTGGCCCTGGCCATGGTGGCTGAGGCTTCTAGTGTTCATCATGAATATGGCTTCCATGTTAATGCTATGGTCCATGATCTCATTGGAGATGACAATGAGATGTTGCTAGATTCCGAGTCCAATCGCCGAACCCTCGCCGGGCGACAACGGTACATTAGCTATGGTGCTCTAAATGCCAACAATGTGCCATGTGGTAACCGTGGAAGATCCTACTACAATTGCCAGCAGAGGGGTCGTGCCAACCCTTACAATCGTGGTTGCACCAAAATCACACATTGTGCTAGAGACACCAGCTAGATGAACAAGTGATGAAGCTGTAGAGGGAAATATATATGATATATATAATTAATTATATGTTATATAATAAAGTATTAATTGTGGCTGGCTTTTGTTCTATGAGTTGAGATTCTAGAATAACTTATGTGAGTTCTTGCCACACTTTCCTATATAAGCCTTCCATTGAACAGATTTTATTTTAATTTGTTGGGGGAGGTTATTTAATTAATTGTTTATTTAATTTTCGAGTGTTTGTGATGCTAATGTTATATGGGGACTAATTAATTGGTCTCTCTCTCCATATATATATAAATATATTCTTGTTATGTGATCTGTGTACAATTCTTTTCCTCTTGTTTTCAAATATAGATGGAGCGTATAGAAAAATAATATCTAATAAATTAAAAAATTAAAAAATTAGAAAGATGCGCAGAAGTAGAAGTACTGGAGAATGATGAAATTTCACGTTAATTGTTAAAGCTTGTTGCGTTACATTTTTACTTTTAAAATAAACACATAATTTGTATTTGTCAAGAACTGAAGGCAAATAATTAATGTCTTCTAGCTGATGTTAAGTTTTCATTGTTTCTGCAGACAAGACCATAATCATCTTCTCAAACATATAACTAATCATTATTTTCTTTTCAAATAGTTTATCAGTACTTATGCATATAATCATATTCATATTCTTCTCTTCTTTGTTTTCAATTTGATATATACCTTTCTCGGTTCCAATATTATCCATAAGTACATTATTATTTTGAAGACTTCCTTAATCCAAAAGCACTTAAAAAATGTTTTTTGTTGGCATAATTGAGCACATTTTTTACTTAAAGCATCTTATAATAGTCCTAATTTTTTGGTGATCATCTTATAATAGTCCTAATTAATACAATTTGACTAATGTTAACAGCCTAACACGTGTGTAAACTGTATTTAGTTAGTGCATATCATCAGCTATACAATTGACTGGGAAGTTTTTGCACAAAATACGTTCAATAATAACCAATCATGACTGAGAAGGAAAAAGGAAAGTTAAATAATGAATCCGTATATTAATTAATATACAATATAACAATTTTTTTTAATTGGTACTAGTAACGTTTAACACTTTTCGTATCCTTTACCTTAAAAGGAAGCTTTCATTTTTTTAAATAAAGAAAAAATATATTAAGAAGAGTATTAGTAAAGCCACAGGACGTGACCATAATAACACCAAACATACAACGTAATATCTGTCACAGACAGATCATAGAATACAAAGAGGACACCCTCCGAAAGCCAAAGTACAAAATTAGAACCTAATAGCTTACGGCATGCATGAAATAGGGATAAATGGAAGCTAAAGCCATTTTTTTTATCAGCAAAGGAATCAAATATTTCTAAAGAGGAGTAACAGAAGTACTTAAGAAAATATAATGTTAGTTTAGTGGTTGAAGAAGATTGGAAAAAAAAATTACATATTCAAAATTTTCAACAGATATTTTTAACAAACTACTGACATTTGCTGATAGAAAAACAAAAGCACTCAAAAGATATATCCAACATGGCAAAACTTATGCACATCCGAATTACAAACAAATCATCCCCTGCAATACAAGAATAAAAATTCCTAGTCTATATACCATTGGTACCAGTCCCGTGAACCCTATAATTAATATTTACATATAGTAACGACCTGAAGTACTACAAAAGAAAAACAAAACAATAAGTAGCCTGCAAGAGAACAAATTCAAATAATTAAGACTAAATCACCAAAATGTAGCCAGAAATAACTAGGTAGTAGAAGCTAGTATTTTAATTAATTGCAAATTTTATTCAAACCTGCCATAATTGGTAATACAAAAACAGTCTGCACATGCAGTCTTCATTCTTGAAATAATCCGCCTGGTTACCATTGTTAAGCACTCTATCAAAAGCCTGTGTTGTCCTACCTAAGTTCCAAGCATCTTGCTATTCATTGAGATTTCACGTACATGCCGCGGAACAACATTAATTATAGATTTATAGGGTTCATCATGTTCCTCCCCGAAATCTTTTCCTTGACAAATTAATGTCAATCGATCACCACACAGTAACTTTCTTAACTTTTGCTTCTGAATCAATCTTACACAAACCTGATATATATACAACATAAATATTTTTTAAAAAAATCATTCAATCCACATTTTGGACAAGTAGTTTTTCCACAAAGTAACCAAATTAATGCAAGACCAATGAAATTCATGGACACACACTCCAAATATATGGTTGGATTAATTAAATCTCCATTCTCAAATTCTTCCATGCAAATACAACAATTACTTTGGGATTCAGTGGTTTTATCCCCACAAAAGCATATAACAGGGGGCAAGGTTGTCGCTTGTGTTCTTTGATATTCTTTCCACTCATTATCAAGTACAAGCAACACAATTCCAGACCAAAAGAATTTTCCCAAAAGACAACACAATGGTATGAAAAATCCAGTTGAGAAAAACCCTATCATAGGTCGAACAAAAACCCACACAATCACTAAGAACAATAGCAGCGATGAGGCTTTGCGAAACATGAGAAATTAGAATAGAGTATGTATCTGAGTTGGGAATACGAAGAAAAAATCAACGCACGAAGGAATGAGGAAACTCGTTCTGTTTAGACTGAGTTTAGGTTAATTTTTATTTGTAAAATAGCGTGATATGATCAGGCTAGCTAAAATGTACAAATAATTAAGGCCAATTATAATGTTCATTGTCATCTAATTATAAACACTGCTATGATCAATTTGATTGATAATGTAATTTTTTTTAGACATAGTCGTTAAACTCTTCACATAAACAATTAGGGGAAAAATTCACATGTTTTTTTATAAGCCAAAAATACATGGATTTAAAATTTATTCATATATTATAAATTAAAATACATAACTTAAAAGGTGAAACTCACACTCTTAAACACACATTCTTAATATTATTTCTCTTTTTTTTCATGTGCAATTCACACTATCCCACAACTAGAAAAAAAATTCTCTCATATATCAACCATTTCAAACTATCTTTTATTTTTTGTATACTAGATCTTCTTAACTGTCCATCCCTTTTAATATGCTCTTTTTTAAGTTGAATTTAATTGTTTTTTAAATAGTTTAACTGACATGACTATCAATGTAAATATTTTTACGATATCAACTAATTAAAGTTTATCTTTGAACTATTTTTAAGTAATTACTCTAAAAAGTTAATAAGCTAATCATATTTGATGATTGAAGATGTTAGTGTAAAAAAGTTTTTACACTGCAACTAATTTAAATTATTTTCTTAAATAATTGTCAATAGTTAAAATAACTTCATATAATGATTTAAATTATTTGTTGTAAATAAATAAAAAATATTTATTATAAATTTTAATTATAATATGATATATATTAAAATATATTTATTTATTTAGTATAAACTTTAATTGTAGAAAAATAAACATATATCATATGCGTAATGTAGAAGTTAAAATGGTAGTGATATTTAATAAATCTAACTTTAAAAAAAGTGATTTTGGAACGATTCCATTTAATTTAATAAATCTAACTTTAATTATAGAACACCTAGCATTCTTCATCATTCATATACGTACCCTATGCATCACGTAGGTAGTTTCATGGAAACTTGTTTATACGCGCGGGTATTCCATGAAACTTTGTTTACATAAGATCACGTGGAGTATATAAATAAATTGCTATAATAAGAACAGAAGTACGAAATCATTTTCAATCAAATCATGGCAGCAAAGGCTTGTTCTCTGAATCTAATCCAAGTTGCAACAAGAAAGGTATGTTCATTCATGGAGGGAAAACGTAATCTTTCGCTCAATATGCCAAATTGATAATTATAGTATGCATGGGAACTCAGTCATGAACCCATGCAAGTGGAACTGCAATGTAGTTAAAATTGCTGCACGTGAGACCTGTGTTGTTTTCTCGTATCCCACATATATATTCAATGCAACGTCAAAACTTGCGGCTACTCCACTACACTACACAGGTTTTTTTTTAAACTCCATAACACAGTTTAGTAGCATATAGGATAAATTAAGCATTTTGAAAGTGGAAATAGACTAGTTTGCAGAAAGCTAATTTGAAATAGATAACCTATAATTGAGAAATCTAACTCATTTGATTAAATAATGTGTATGATTTGTTGTAAATTCTTTAATACATATTTTTTATTCCTATAGATTAAAAAAAATATAACCTATATTTTATTTTGATTTTCTTTTCAAAAAATATTCATATATCATGGCAGGCCTTGGCTCTATATAGATTTCTTCTTGATTATAAAATGCATATGCATAAAATTTAATCTGATCACCACTGCCGTGTCTCATTATAATTGCAAGTTAAATCTAGCCGCTACTTAGTACTTGCAATCTTACATCATTCAAGAAGAAAAATAAATAAATAAATTTATTTCCTTGCATTTATCGTACATTAAGTTATGTTTTTACCTTTCCTCATTGTTCGTCCATGCTGGTGCATCTGAAAAGTGGAAAAACTTCTGCGGCAAATATACAGGAGTGGGTTAATTTTTAAAAAAAAATTACATGAACAAAGATATTTAGATGTAAGTTTTTCTGAAAGCATTTCTAGAAAAAGAAAAAAATAAAATAAATTTCTCCATAAGTTAAAATGAGTTTTTTATTAATTTATTTATATATATCATCTCATCTTTTAGAGAAATTATATTGGTAAACTTCTAAAAATTAATTAATGAAGAACTTATTTTTATTTATAGAAAAATTCATCTTATTTTTTTCTTCTTATTTTTTATTTATTTTAGAAGTGCTTCTAAAGAAACTTACTAAAATAAACTTTACATAGATCTTGAAAATATTAAAGATTATGAATAAGTAACTTCATATAAAGAAATCATGTTTTAAAACACGACTTTAGAATGTTAGAATTTTTTAAAAAAAAATATAAAATATTTAAAATCGTGATTCAAAATATGATTTTAATATTATTTTTTTAAAATATGAAATGTTTGAAATTGTAATTTAAAACACGATTTTCATATTATTTTTTTAAAATTATGGCATTCTAAAAACATGTTTTAAAATATGACTTTTATATATGAAGTCTTATTTTAAAACAAGACTTATTCGTAACTTTTAATATTTTTATATCCATCCATTTCATTTCTGTAATTTTTTTAAAAAATTAACCCACTCTCATAGATTACCCAACTTCTGCTTTAGCGGCAGATAAAGAGTAGCCAAGTGGGCTGCTAGTTTTCAAAGTCATCGTGAGCATGAAAGCAATCTAAAATTGCGTTGTACCTTCCAAACTATGGTTGGCAACTTGTATCCATCTTGTTGTCCTCATGCGGTGTGAAAGTACCTCTATTAATTAAATTATACATGTTATTGGTCAAAAAATTATTATATATTTTTTATTTTAATCTTATAGGAGAAAAAAATTGAACAATTTGAAGTTTCATTGAAAATAAATAAAGTTTAATTAAAATTTATTTTCTTTATAGCATTGAACTCAAATAATATTTAAATAATTTAACATTAATTTCAATACATTAATCATTTGATTTAAATCAGTTAAGTTAAAATTAGCATTTGTTGATTATTTATAAGCCCTGGCTCATAGTACCTATCACTTTGTTTAAGTTAGAATCATGAACGCGGTAGGACTAGTGCCAATTGCACACACCATTACTATAGTGGCATGTCAACTGGTAATGCTCATATGTAGAAAATGACAAAACTTGCCATTCTTAACATGAACACTTACCCGGAAACAAACATTACATGAATTTTAAACACAAAAAGATTTTTTTTTCAGTCCTCCCATATAGTCACTCCTTTCCTTTAAATAGAAACATTCATTTTTGCATGTTTATTATATTCTTTTCAGATAAATTTTCAAAGAATAAACTTTGACTGAGATATGTAGGTTTAACGCATTTTTCAACAAGTAATCTAATTAGTATAAAAATTGAGTTTTTCTAATTAGGTGTTTTTTATTACCAAAAAATAATTAGGTGTTATTTTAGCTTCTTCAATCAATACTGGAGATCAAATTTTATTAGGCGAGTTATCAAGATTGAACTTTAACTTTTATTATAAAAAAAAAAGAATACCAAAAATATCTGAGAAAATATTACATAACTTCTATCTTAACTTATGATCTTTTATATTATGTGTTTAACAGAACATAATTAATTACTTCTTTTCAGTTATGTCTTTCTTTTTATTTAATTTTTAAATATTTAGCACACTTATCTTACATGAACAAAAAATAATTAAAAAATCATATTAAAAAGTTTAAATAATATGTGCATTATCTATATTTATCTTTTAAAATACGCGACGAAATAAATCAGATTAATATATGTTAGTATAGTTTTGAAAAGCAGTTATCAAAGGCACTATCGTTTCTTTCTTTTTGTTTTCCATTTTCTTTAAAGCTATCATAGCATATCATAATTCGTGATTTGCAAATCCCAGCTCTCCTCTTTTTCTGTCATACAAAATCTCCATATGTTAACGCCCAAAAAACAAACTTTTGGATGTTTTTTTTTTTACTGGTTAAACTAATACACCTTTAGTCCTTTTCATTTTAAAGTAACTGTTGCTTTTGTGTATTGGATGAAAATTAAGAAATTCTAATAAAAATTTTAAAAATTAAATAAAGCTAAATTACCCTGTCATTTAAATTTAATATTCTTAATACTTTGTCAATTAAAAAAAAAGAATGTAATCTTGTTTTATAATTATCGAGATATAGTTCTTAAAAGAAAGTGTCATACGGAAGGATCGTGGCTTTTGATTTTTTTATGAAACTATAACTATCTTTGTCAAAGATAAACTTGCTCAAGTTAGGCAGATTATAGATTGTAAATTTTTCTCTATGAATATAATCAGGGCTCGAATGAAAACAAGTAATAATTTTTTTTTATAGTATGATAAACAATTTTAAAAATTCTAAAACATTTTATTTCAAAATAAATGTAGCAATTAATATTTTTTTAATGATCAATTATCATATTAGTTAGGTCATTTTCAACGTCATTGCTTATAAGGGTTGTTTCAGGTTAAGCATCGTTGCTTGATAAAAAAAATGATTATTATGCTCTGAATGAGAGAAATTAACACATTGTAGGACTTACAAAATTAAATTAAATAACTTTATCAACCTTAATATTAAAGTAAATTTTTATATAAAATCCTTAAATATATAGGGCTCTAAAAATTAAGGTAAGCACCCTGAACTGCCAATATTACTTTTCTTCTTCGTACTACAACCTTCATTCTAATATTATCTCTTTTCTACACTATTATCTTTGTTCCTCTTTAAATATATTTTTTATTCTTCTTGAAGCAATGTTAGATGCACACTTTCTTTAGTTAAAATTTATTAAAAATGATAAGATTTTAGAATTTTGTGAGTAACTTATCATGTTTAATGATTTTTTCTCTTAATTTTGTAGTAATTATTAATAAATTTTAATCAATTAAAAAGAATATTTTTAAAATAATGTGCTAGAGTGTACTCCTAAATTTATATCCATCCATTTTTCATATCATTTTAAAATTTACGAACAAAAAAGGGATCAAGTCTAGACTAGTTTTTTATAATATAACAAACCAAAGTTTAAACCTCTAATAGATATACTCACGTTTAATGTCTGATAATGTTTAAGATATCAAAAAACTCACATTTAATATCTGGCAATGTTTAACATACTTTTGGGTAGGAACAATGTCTCAAATATGATTGCATTTAAAGGAAGATGCATGTATGGAATTAAGAAAATTAAAAAAATTAATATATTATTATTAATTACTTTTTGTCTATGTTGTCATTAATTTTAATTATTAATTATTTGATACATGCATTTACGAGAAAAATTAATGAGATATGAAGAATAATAAATGGTAGATAAGTTGATCGATAAATAGACAAAATAAGATATGCCCTAATAATATAAAATATTTTTATACTCTTATTCAACAACAAATTATTATATATAATATATACCTTTTTTTATTTTGATAATAATTACAAATCTAGCCAAAATTTCTAGTTGACAATACATAATTACATACCATTAAACTTGTATAAGTAAATAGTAAAACAGAAATTATATAACAATTTTTAGAAAATCAAGTTTTTTTAGTGTCTAATAATAACAATAAGGTTTTTAATACTTTTGTAAATTATTCAAACTTCTAACCACTAAATGAACCCTATAAAATTTTAATAAAAAATATTAGTATTTTTCTTAATAATAAAAATATTAGTAGACAGTAGTAGTTAAAAACAATACTTTAATGGTTTTTTTTCAAGTATATCTGAGTTAAACAAACTTGAGTAAGATCATTTAGGACAATAAAATTTTCCCTTCATATTTAATGCAATTGTATTCTAATGACATGAATTCAAGAAATTATTTATTTATCTCTTTCACATTTGACAAGAAAATAAATCAATATGATTGAGATAAGTAGTAGTGATTTATGTTGCCTGATTAAATAGACTAAATTTTGAATTTCGATTTATTCTTATAAAATAAATTATATTAAAAGAAAAATATTTATCTTGAGTGTGTTGATAGATCAAAATTAGTCACTCCTTCCAACCAATATCATGCTTAAAAAAGGCGAGACTGAAAATTGAAAAGTTTTACTATTTTTTTATTTCATCGTCACCTTTTTTTTTCATATTAACATGGAGAATTTATCCTTTAGTACCTATTTTGCTTAGTTTGGCTCTATTTCACCTCTATCAGCATTCAAGCATTAATGTATTCAACTATTCAAGTTTTTTTTTTTTCAACCATCATCCATCATTCCATCTCCACATAAATTGGTATTTTTTACTTATTTAAGGACACTAATTAAAAAAACAAAAATTAACATTAATGCAATTCTATTATAATTTTTATTATTCTCTCAATTATAATAAAATCTTTTTATTTACTAATTCTTTAACTAATACATCTAAACAAAAACACTTTCATTTTATCAAGAAACTGAGACAAGATTAAATAGAAGAAAATAATAATGATTACGTGTATCTTTTCAAAAGGATAACATTACCGACCAATGATAACAAAACATATTCGAGTAACCAAACCAAAAAAATAAAATTCAAGAACACACATAAAGCTTACGGATTAGTACTTGTGGCTCGTACGAATTTGAAGGTATCAGTGGCAGTCAAATATACCATGCTTGAATTTTCTTCTTCATCATAAAATAAATACGATCTGTGTGGACTTTGAAAGGGGTTATTATCTATAATGGTTCAAATGAAAACAGGCCACATGAGGCATGTTGTCCTAATATCTTTCTTGAGAAAGGATAGTGAAAGGCAAAGTATATAGAAGATGGCGATGATAATGGGATAGCAAAACGCCACTAGTGTTTCAGAGTAGTGCACATGTTGAGTTTCAAATTCCTAATAAATGTCACCACCAACCAAAGAGGGTTTTTTTTTCCTTTCCATATAGTCCTCAAAAATTATATTAGCCCACACAATCAAACAAACCAACACAAAAGAGGGTCATCTTAGCACCATGTTTTCTGGCTTTCCCATTTTCTTTCCTTTCATCATCACAAGTCCCACCTAGCCTTCATTTTCCCATGCCCCATTCATTCACTCACAACAGTTATGGTCTCCTTCGAGTCAAAAAGGATAATTAAAAAGAGAAAGGGGAACTAACTGTCTTTGCAACATCATTGCTTTTTACGGATGTTCAAAGCTTTCATTCAACACCACTGTGACTCAAAAGAAAACGAGGTCTCCCTACTACAAAGGAACAACAACAACAAGAAATAAAAAAACTTCAACGGCTCACACATCGGGTATTAGAATCCGATTTATTGCTCTAACCTAAATCCACTAACAAGTTAGTTTGACTTCTACTCCTTACATAACATTGTTGCGACAATTTCACGGTTCATGAAAACGATATCAATCATCACATTACCAAGTGTAACCCAAACTCTAATTAAGAACAAAACTTCAATTCAGCATTAGTGTTATCATTCAATCAAAACATCATTCATCTTGATAATTAAAATTAATATACAGTACCCATTTTTTTACGTTCTATTTGATCTACATACACACAACAAAAGAAAGAAAGTAAAACCCACATAGAATGCCCTGAATGCCTGCATCTCTTGTTGGCACCTTCCCCTCATTCGGAAAGACAACAAAAAGGGTCAAGATGCCTTACCCATTCTTCTACTCTTTCTTTGACAGCTAGCCCAACAACACTGCTTTTGTTTTGCCATCCCATATAGTAAAGTAGTAAACCAACACATTACACATTTTAATTTCTCTCTCTTTTAACACAAACCCCAGTTTCATAATTCTTATCCCTACCACTCTGCAAGGACTGCACTTAGGTATAACGTTTCATTACAATAATCATTATTATCATTGCATTGCCCTCAAGCGGAAGCAACTGAATTCGATCACATAATTCAAATTCGGCATTAATTGAAGGGTTTGACAGTGTGCGAAACGAAGTGGAGTAAATTAAAATCCTCTGATAAACGCAGCGACCTTGCAGGAACCACATTTAATTTTTAATATATTATTTTTTTAAAAATAAAACAAAGACCAAAAGCCCAAAACGAAGAACCAAAATTTACGGTTGATAGTAGTAAAAAACTTTCACCCTCGTTAAATTCTCAATGCCCTCATCGGCATGGCTCCTAATAATTGACGAATTTATTATTGATACCCAAAGTTTAATTAAAACTCCACGAACTCAATAATTAGCATTTAGAGCAACATAAAAAAAAACGGTCAACTTAAACTTCCACTCTTCCACAGTTCCGCTCCCTCTCTTAATTAGCATTAAACATAGCAAACATAAAAAAAAAGTGACGAAAAAAAAACACAAAATTAAGAAGAAAAAGCAAAAATTTACTAGATACAATTGAAGCAAGATTCTTGTTCCATTCTCAGCATAAGCAATTACAAGTTTATCCCCTCTATTTCTCTCATTTTTTTTCTCCTCCTCATGAATTCCATAAAAATATATATAAGAATCTTACAAGAAAATCTAAAGAAGGACAAGGGAAAAGGAAGTGATTAATTAATAATAATTATTATTATTATTACTAATATTATTATGCTGTTTGAAAACTTAAGAGGAGGAATTAGAAGAAGCAGAACCTGGGGAGGCGTCGGTGGGGAAGAGGGGCAAAAGGCGAGGCTTTTCGTCACGGGGAGTGGACGCCGGAGAAGGGTGCAAGAAGAACCCTTTCTCCTTGATCGCTTTCTCTTCAGCTGCAGCTTCGATGGCGTCCATAATAACGGTGCCGTTGTCGTTAACGAAACGGGATCGGTTGAATGGGTCGGGTATGAGGGGAGTAACAGGGCTGAGAACGAGCGCTGGGAAGTCAAGGATGCTCGGGGAGAGAACCTCGGGTTTTCGCGACGACGGCGAGAACGACGAAACGACGACGTTTTTAATGTTGTTCTCGCTGCCGCGGAGGAAACCCGAGGTTCCGATGAGAGGGTTGATGTTGAGATTCTTGAGCGAGTTGTTCCTGCGCTCCAAGAGTTTGAAACCGGTTTGTTTTCTAATGGGTGGGATGTGGCTATGGGGTTTGCTAGGTTCGGAGTTAGGTTTGGGGGAGGCCGAAGCTGAGGCTTGTTTTGCGGTTTGGGTGGATCCGGTTAACAATTGAACGACTTGTTTGAAGGAGTTGGTGTCGGCTTGGACGAAGGTTGTCGGGTACGGGTTACCGGATTCGGATCTGGTCACCGGTTTCGGAGGGTACGGTGATGTCGGAGATGGAGGAACAGACACGGTGGTCGGAGTCAGAGGTGGCAGTAATTGGGTGTGGTGGAGTCCATTGTTGTTGCTGCTCGTGCTGCTAGTGCTGCTGTTTGAAGAACTCAAACTGTGGCGCGGCGAAGGAAGAAGGTTCACACGGTGGTGGTGGTGGTGGTGGTACCTCGGAGAGTCCATGGTTGACTGAGAAGAAGTTGGCAAAGAAACGAAAATGAGGGAAAAGGAAAGAAGAGAAAGAGAAACTTCTCTCTCTCACTCTGTAAAACTTTTTTTGGTTTGCTTTGGTAAGAGATGTATTCGTAGGGCCCTTTTTTTTTATTTGCTTTATCTGAGACTGAGAGCAATAGGCTACTGCCTACGCGCTATTTAAGCAGTGTGGACCAAGTGACCAACTAAGCAAGTTTCAAATTTGTTTCATGACATCTAATTTTCTTTTTTTCTCTTGTCATATAACTCCATGTTTGCAGTTAATGATATTTAATTTTTTTTTCTTCTCTTGAATTTAATTTGATTTTGAGGTGTTAATGAGTCCTAGTCAACCCAACATAAAAGATTGGGGATGTAATTTTTAATGTTTGGGATTTTTACTATAACTAAGAAAATTAGCATTTACATCCACACAAGCCGTTGACTGTATTTTCTTCTAAGTGAAAATATTAATTGTTGTAATGGAGAATTTGGATTCTGCAAAATAATAAATGTGGCAGATTCGTTCATTTTATGCACATGACTAATTTATTTACTGTGTTAAAATGTGATTTTGTTTCTTTTAATGTACTATTTTTTTACTCCATTTATTTTGAGTAAAATTATTAATTGTCATAATTAATTATTTGGATTACGAAAATGATAAATTTGTGCTGATTTGTTAGAATATGTTTAGATACAAAATTATAAGTAAAATATAATTTTATCAAAGTACTTGTTAATTGTATTCAAACAAATCTTTTAATGTGGAGAATCAAATGTGAGAGATTCATTTATTTTATGCACATGAATATTTTGTTACCTTGTTAAAATATGATTTTGGTTTTCTTGTAAGGAATAATAACATTTTATTTGACACTTGTTATATAACGTGAAAATGTTAATGATGTTCCTTTTTTCAATATTTATTTTATGATTATTAAAATTTATTGAGAATTATTAATTTTATGAATTAGACTTATCATTTAATAATTTTTTCTCTTAATTTAGATGTAATATTTATTAAACAAATTTCAATCAATCATGTCAAATGTGATATAAAGAATGTGATATAAAGAGAGTCTAATATATATATATATATATATATATATATATGTGTGTGTGTGTTTTTTAAAAGCCAATATGATGTGAGGGTTTGTAGATTTTATTTAGGATAATATTTTTTAAGGGAAATGATAAATGGACACCCCACATGTTATTAGTCACTTAGTGGGAGAGAGGAAAAAAAATAGTAAAATATAAGTTTTATAAAAATTTATGATATGGTAAAAAAAATACATAATGAGTAATGATACTAATGATAGGGTTTAAAATGAAGGGATGTATAAGTATAAATATCATAACTAATTATACATATGCATAACAACGGTATCCTTTTCATATGTAAATGGAGACAAAAAAAATTAAGTGTGCATCCTTATATCAATTCAACAAAAGAATTAATTATTTTTTAAAATCTAAATGCATAAATTTTTATTTGCTGAATCATTTCTTTAAAAGCTTAATAATATAATGCTTATTTGATTCAAATTTTATAGAGTTTGATTTCCCTCAAATAAACTATTGACAAGAATATTGTTAATTAAAACATAGGTGTTCAAGATTTTCTACTCCATTAAATGAATTTATTCAATTCAACTCAAGTCAAATTAGTTAAAATCTCACATGATTTTTAGATATTGAGAATCTGAAGAAAAAAAATGCATAATAATAATTCTTTAACAATAAAAACTATAAGAAATATACATTGGATCATTCATAATTCTATTAAAACATTATTACAGTGATGTATTTAAACTGTAAATACTATAATTAGATTTCTTTACTTCTTAAAAAAAATAGTTTTAATGCAGTAACATGTAAAATGCTACATATACTAATATCTAACAATGAATTTTTTTTTCTTCTATATACATTAAGGTCAATACATCATGCATGTGATTGCTACCTTAATCAACTTTATTAAATGTAATAACACAAAATTGAATGATGATAATATTAAAAAATATATTATATTAATTAAAAATGTATCAATATTATTTTTCAAATAGTTTATATTTATTTTCTTGTTGTCATGAAAGTGCTTTGTAGCACATATAAACAAATTTCGCATATTATTTTCCCTATTTGACATTTAAATATCACATTACTATTCTAATCCAAGTAAGACCATTGTTGGAATAATTTAACATGATCTTTGCTTTAGAACCCATTTAGAGATTAATACACTATAATGTTAGTTTAAACGTATTCCTTAACAATAAGTAAAAGTGATTAAAACATCTTTTAAACTAATCAAAAAACTTGGGTATGATGATGAAAATGGCAACTCAATATACATTAAAAAAAATTTAACTAACTTTCTAACATTCATAAGAAGGCTAATATGTAAATTATAACACTTTATGAAGGCTACTTGCTATACAAAGTCTACAAGGAAAAAAAAAAGTATAACACATTATAACATCATTCAAGCATTATCAGTGCTTTCGAAATTCAATAGCCACCTTTTAAAGAATATCCTTTCTTAGAAAACTACTCCAAATTTTGTCTATTTCAATTGTATTAACTTAAAGAAAGTGTGTGAGCTCTGTAGTGTATAGTAGCATAGTACATCCACTTTTAAGTGTTAAAAGAACATGGAATCTTGTGTCTTTGAGGGGAAAAAAGGTGTTTCTTAAGAGAAAATCAATATATGAAGATCTTTGGAGTGTCTCTTAAGTTAATTACCAAGAGTTAGTGTTTGTTTTGAAGTTTTGAAGTTAGTGTACAATTTGCAAAGGCTTTGTGAAAGAATATTAGTGTATGCTTTAGCCTTAACGGGTTATGGAAAATAGAATACTTGTGTAATGAAGGTTTATTACAATCTACTTCTCATAACTTTCCAAAAGCATAATTTTAGCTTAAACCTTACATATATGAACATTTTGTTGAACTTTAAAATTTTATTACAATCCACTTTGTAATTGGGTGATTAATTATAAATATTGGTGACAACATATTATTTGATTTAATAATAATGGGCTTTTAAGAATCTTTTGATGGTAAGGTGTGAAAACTGAATGTAGTACCTCTATTTTTATTTTATTAAAGGTGCTTAACTATTTATGAACAACTGAATGTGAACTCAAAATTATGAGACATAGTTCCACTCAAAACATTGAATGTTACTCAGTTGTAACTTTTAATAATTTATTCGGAATAATGAAAAAATACCTAGAACATCCTAAAACACAGTATTGGGTCAAAATAATAAAAACTATCAAGAGTGAACAGAAAATAGTCTAAATTACTAACTCAATTGATTCCTCTATATATTTATATTGAGTTTAATTTAATTTCTTTATTATTAAAAAATTTAATTTGATCTCTTAATTTTTAAAACTGATGCAATGTTTTTCCTTTTTTTTTTAACACCATTCCATTTAATTCTTTAACAAAGGTGTCCTAGATGGCATTTTTTATATTGTGCCACAGATACAAAAAGAAAAGTTAACGTTGTTTCTTCCAATTGAATATATGGAAAGGACAACATTGCATCAATTTTTAAAATTACAAGGGACCAAATTCAACTTTTAATAATTAAGGAATCAAATTGAAATTAATAATTAGGGAGCACAAATTATAAATTTAGCAAAAAATTTAAGCTTAGAATCTTAAATATAATAGGACTTTTAAAATATTTTTGGAATTCATATGCAAAATGACCAAAATACTTTCAATTGTTAGTAAAATAAGAAAAATCTATTTTAACCTGTAAACATCATATTTTTAGATTAAAAAATATTTATAATGTTTTATTTATGTATCTATAACAACTCATAATTAATTTGGATTTTTCTTCTGTTAAAAAATTGGATTTTTCTTAATTTTTCCTAAAAATACAATACAAATAATTAAATAATAATTAATTAAAAAATTGTTTTTATTATTTTAGGACTAAATTTTTTGTCCTTAACTAGTACTTGGTGAGTCATCATTACAAATAAGCATTAAATTTTTAATTTACATTTATTAGCCTAATTAATTGACAATTATATGAATTAATAGCAAAAAAAACAAAATTAAAAATTTACTACGGATAAGTACCAATTTATTGTGCCGTGTCATGACAAAAATTAATCACAAATTGAGATACAAAAGGATATTAAAAAACATTTGCATGCCAAGCTTTTATAAATAAAAAAAACTTCAGTGTGTTAAAATATTAATATGAGAAACATGATTATTGAGAGAAAAACATGGAAAGAAAAAATGTGCCTTTATAGAGATGGGAAAATTAGTATTTTGATGGATTCATTGACTTGGTGGATTGCCAAAATGTGATAACAATACTTATAATTGAACTTAGATTTTGTTGGATATTGAACAATCACATAATAATTGAGATAGGAGAAAGAGAGAAAAGGAAGAAAAAAACAACACACAAAGTTTATCTGAGTTCATCTAATATAAACTACGTCTAGTTATTCATTATATTTCCTCGTACACTTGTATAATTGCACTCAGATTATAATGAAATATATAAGCTTAGAAATCCTAAATACATAGTTATTCATAGACTCAAAGTCAGACTACAAATAATACATTACGAGGCTAACGACAATAATAGGCCTCGAAAAAAATTTCAAAAACGGAGTCTTGTGCATATTTGCTGATGAGACATTATGAGTTTTATCCAATAAATTTAAAGGTTAAGCGCACCATCAGGTAATAAGTTTGGAAAATTTATTAGTAGTAATGGGAGAGGTGCCTGTCACAAGTTACAGTTTGGATAGTGGTTGGTTGGTTGCGTGGAGCAGCAAGTTTGTCAATGTGGCTTTGTGATAAGGAAAATGAATGGCATTTCAAACAAGGGCGTTTTACAATTCTGGCGTGAGAGTGATCTAAGGGTGGCAGAGACTGGGTTACTGCAGGTTATTGTTGCTAGCTTCTGCTAACCAACGGCTTCTTTGGTGGCTTTGAAGTTCATGAGGACCTGATAAATGTTTGATTTGCAGTTAAAAATACATATTCTAGTGTATATTTTAATATATATTTAACAAATAAAAATAAAATAAAGATTTTAATTTATTCTTTTCTCAAACATAATTTTACAACTACAAATCAAACATGTTCTTATTTGGGATAGAGGCAGAGTTTCGCAGCTATAGGATATTGATGGTGGTTACCAGCAATTCCAGGAGGTGGTTAATGGTTATGGGTAAATGTGAGCTCAAGGTGACGGGTCTCTCTAGGTCATTGTAGCAGTTTGCCACAATCATAGCTCAAGGCAAGTATGTTTGAGGATCTTTGACATAGTGATCATGAGAATGAAAATTTTGATGATTCAAGCAAGTTACTGTATAAAATTTGATTCGAGTCTATTGAAGGCTAAGCTTTTCATAACTTGATTACTTAATTGCATGTTATGAATTCGGCAAAGTTTTTTAATTCATCCACACTATGTGGTAAGTAAGTTGACAGGGTATCATTTAAAAATCAGAAGCTTTGTAAAAGAATATGATTTCTGTAAAGCGTATGGGTCTCTACACACTAATAATTGTTGATTGGAAAATGAAAATTTGAGATTATAATTAAGTTTAAAATAATTTGTTATGTATATTTTATTTTATAATTCTTAACTGCTGATATTTTAATAATAGTTGTAAATTCTACCGTCCTTTATTTTACATGAGCGCGCCAGTTCCTAAATACTATAAACTGTTGCTGAATATCATGTTTAAATGTAGCTTTTAAATTACATAATTAAAATATTATTTTTTTACTGAAATTAAAATATTATTAAGCATGTGTTACTTTAAAAAGTATGTTTTATTTGTAACCTCAAATTTAAAGTAACTTTTAAAATAAAATAAAAAATCGAACTACATATACACGATGACGTATATATGTTATTAATTTATCAAATTGGGAAGGGATTTCAAGACTATGCGTTTATGTAACTTATTTTACTTAATAACTTTTTATAAACATTAAATTTAACTATTGGTTCAAGAGTTTTTATTAAGTAGATAAAATTTATGAAATTTTATATGATTTAAAAATATTTGATATTTTATCAATTAATCTTCTTATAGCATATAATATACTGCTTAAAATAAAAAATATTAATATTGACTATAAGATCATGTATTTATGAAAGTTCAATTTATTTAAAATCTAACATACATACATAAATTTTATTTAAAATCTGACATACATATTCAAGAACATAATATAGCATGGTTTAATAATTAGATTTAAAACTTTGTATTCTAAAGAGTTATTGAGGAAAATAAATGTCTAAGACTTATTTTTATCTTTCATCAAATTTTGACTTAATTTTTCAGAAAATATCTCACAGTTATAATAATTAAAGTAGATAAAAATTGAGGTTGAGATATTAAATCAAGCTGAGATAGAATGACACTCATGGAGTAGTACTAAGAAGTATATCGAGAGAAAAAAAAGTGAAATAGTAAGAAATAGAAAATAAAGAAAAGTGGTGGAACTTAACACGCGCCTACAAAAGAAGGTGGGGTTGAATTAAAGGGGTTCCAAATGGTAAGGTTGCATTGGTGATAGTAGGAATTTTAGACAAACATGAGTGGGGCTGTTGTTATGTTATGACAGAGAAAACAGAAAGCGTCAAAAAGAGTTTAATATTTGGCATTGACTCTCAGGCTGCGCCCATGACATGTTGATTCTGACTACGGCAAAGCAAAGCAAAGCAAAATACACCCTCCTAGTGCCTTGTTTGGGACGACTCATATTTTCATCCACTTTTTCATTAATGGTAACAACTCTCATTATACAATTAATTCCAGAAAGGAAAGTGCCTAACTACCATATCATATTTTTATTTGATTTTCCTATCTCCAACATCAAGTTAATCCATTCTCATAGTAATTAGATTTTTTTAGGTTTAATTAATCTTTTTGGTCTTTATACTTAATCTCACCTTCATGTTTTATTCTTTATACTTAAATCTTCTACTATTTTAATTTAAATAAAACCAATTTTTTCATATTTTAATCTCTGATGTTGGTATACCCACATAAAAAATTTCTTAACTTAAATATGATTATTTATTGTATGTATCATAAATAAAGTTGTCAAAACAGTGTAAAATCATCAGAAAATGAAAGTATAAGAACTAGTAAAATATAAAAAAATTTGTAGGTATAAAAATTTGATTTGCAAGGTGTCGATAAGTGTAGGCATCAAATGATTAATTATTTAATAATAACTTGTAATTTCACATTTACCCCTTATGTCCCACTAGCATGCTGCAAACATACATGCATATCACAGGTTGTTCAGTCTTGTAAAAACTTGTTTGGTACGGTGTCAGTTAAAGATTCTTAGAATTTAATGTCCCCACCCTCCTCTATGATATGTAGATGATAATTTAGTTGCTAAAGTTTGTAAACAAAGCTATATCCGGTTTTGTCTGTTAAAGATGAAAAAGGTTATGAATTGGGGTATAAATTTAAATTTTTTCCAAATAAAGATTCATAAAGAACAGATTAGACAAATGTCTTGGTTGATCCTTCCAAGTTAAGGTCTTGCAGAGGAGAAGGTCCGAATTTGTTTTTATATGTCAAAATGTTAATGCTATTAGCATTCACTTTCCTAGTATTTCAGCAGTATTAGAAAATATTTTTCTTATAATCATTATTACCTAACTATCCCTATCTCTCCTTGTCCTTCTTTATCTTTATTTAAGATGAAATAATTGACTATTTCTCACCTTGAATAAATTGATAACCATATGAAGGATCAAATTCCGTTGAGATATCTGATCTGCTAGAGTTCCATTAATTTGGGGTGTTGATGTGCAAAATAATTTTGCTTCTAATTTTTGTTTTTGGTTTTAGAAAAGTGATCGAGGAGAGATACATAAAACACCTAATTGATGTGGCCAGAGATCATAGATCTCAAAGAACAAAAGAGGTTACCATAAAAACAACTCATAGTATAATTGATTGATTTGATAAAAGGTACAATGAAAATGTGGAAGTGCTATATATATAGAACTTATTTCTAACAAATTATAACTACTCTTAACACTTTTGATTACTTGTCCAACAAAAAGAAAATTCAATTTTGAAACAATTGACTATTTTTATGCAACCTAATAATACCTATAAAAATACTAATGAAGAAAAAAATGACAGTTAATGACTGTTAGCAAGGACAAAAATGTCTGAAGTTCGAATTCCAAGTTTGATTAAATCATCAACGCCGTTGAGGTTGGGTGCTAAGAGTTTGAGGACATTCTTTTCAAATACCTTTGCTTTTCTACAAGTCAGACACATTGAAGTTGATACTTAATTCCCAATTCCAGAATCCTAAGCTACATTTACTGGCAAGAAAAAAGTGAAAGTGAGTGCTGAATCCAATTCCCCTAATTTTTTGCATTAAAATAAAAAGCTAAAAGACTACAAATGCTGTAAAATGATGGGAAGAAAAAGGAAGGGACCACATCACAGTGTCTAAGTGCAACATTTAGCAAAATATCGAGGTTCTCTAATAATCCAAAAAGAGTCCATTTATGTTTGGACAGTGCTACATGTAGCCACAAAAACACGTTTTACCACAATATTGATTCCAAAGAATTGACAAGTTCGCACGCATTATGAAAACGTAAAGTTCTTTATTGCTGCACATGGTCGTACGTTTCATACACTACATTTATATATTGAAATTTCAAGTCTATGGAGTAAGGATAAAAAATAATGTTAGTGGATAAACTAGAAAATTTGTTGGACATGTTGTAGGTCATCAGCAATTAACTTTGTCAACATCTACTATCAATGTAAGAATATAAAAGTCAGAACATTGAATGTTAGGCTTTTTGAATTAGTATTCAATCATTTAGGAAAAATACTGTCAACAAAATATAAAGTCTTTGAAAGGCTTATTGCCTGATAGAAAAGCATAGCGAGAGGAGATAACTATATATTAATTTAAATTGAACTATGCCAATATGATACGGCGAAAACTCATTTAAAATTATAAAGGTTTTGAATATTTCGATTTTCAACCCCGTAGGAGGGATCCATATGCAAAAGAGGAGTAAAAAAAGCAAATAAAATAGCTGGAATGACGTTAGGATAGGCTCCTTAGTGTTTCTACAAGAAGATGCTAGCATGCCCAATTTGATGACAAGATAAATAGTTATTTCTAGTGAGAAAACCAATCCTTTGAAATTCGAAGGGTAGATATAATAATTAGAGGATACTATTAAACAAGCCCATAAAGTTGTTCTTGAGATAACCTTTCTTCTAACCAGTAGAGTACTAACATGATAGCACGCTGAATTTTTAGAAGAACTTTAAGTTTTACTGTAAAATTCTTGCCATTATTGACATTGTTTATTGTCCTTTTACCTTTGATCTCAACGTCCCATCTCCTATGCCTACAAGTCCTTCCTCATTCGTTGATCACTATTTCTCCTTCTGCCGTATTGATTGCTAAATCCTCTTTCATTTTTTATTTAATTTTCTATGTCAATGGCTATTCATTGAAGAAATAAAAAAAAAATACTTGGTGTAAAAAAAATATAATTGATGTTGGATTAGCTTAAATGTTTAGTTGGTTTATTTGTTGTATATGCATTTATTTTTTTATTTATAAAAATTAAACACAGTATCAGATAATTTATAACTCTTATACACCATGTTTAATTAATTAAATTAGATTCTTTTGATTTAAGTGATTCACATTTTCTAACAAATTCCTATCTAGAATCTCTCAATATGCACAAATAATTTTTTTTTTAAGTTGATTGATGTTCTGAAACATAGATCAACTTAAAAGCAAAAAATCCACACTTATGCGTTATTATTGGATTCAGGAGCACCAAACCAAATATGTTAGTACTTGTGTTTACAACTTTTCTATTTTTGCTTTAAGTATATTATTGCAACATTAAGACTTCCTTTTGTCTTGTTACTTTTGCGTACTTATTATACATTGCTCAAATTATACTTCTCCTTTGTTCGTCTGTTCACATTTTACTTCTTTTGATCTCAAATAGTATAGAAGAAGTAACTTCACACGAGCTACGCAAATGCTCATAACAGACAACTCAAGGCTACCTCTTTTCCGATAAATAATTGAATGTTATATTCCTGATAAAAAAAATTAGAGTTTAATTACACGCGCATTAGTCAGTAACTCATGATTAACGATTTCTGTTAAAGTAATGTAGTATATGACAATATCTATTTATTACACTTTGTATTTTCACAAGAACATATGTTCTTTTCTATATTTTTTTACTTAAAATCAGCCCAAAAATCTAATGGTAATAAAACCATTTTGAAGAATGTTTATCTAACTGATAAAAAATAATAAATAAATTAATGAACTAATCAGGTCTCCATCCTTTTGATTACAAAATGGGTTGAATCAAATAGTGTGTGTTTAGTTGTCTGTTAAGGTGAAAGAAAATTATGTCTGTATAATTTATTTGTCATACTTTTTGGTATATTTAATGATTAAATTTAATTCTTTTAATTTTTAAAAGACCAATTTATCAATGTCTCGTATTTTCAACGATGACTAGTGATAGTGAACCAACTCCATTTCTCACTCACCATCCTCTCTTCCGTCTAGGGTTTCTCCTCTTCGCAACAATGGTTGCCGCCAAGAAAACCAAGAAGACCCATGAGAGCATCAACAACAGGCTCGCTCTTGTCATGAATAGTGGCAAATATACGTACACCCTCGGTTATAAGACAGTTCTCAAATCCCTTAGGAGCTCCAAAGGGAAATTAATTATCGTTGCTAACAACTGCACCCCTTTGAGGAAATCAGAGATTGAATACTATGCTATGTTGGCAAAGGTTGGAGTTCATCATTACAAATGTGGATTTGGGCACTGCATGCGGCAAATATTACAGTGTAATGCCTTAGCATTATTGATCCTGGTGATTCGGTTATCGTTATGAAGACATTGCCTGGCGAACAGTAAAGTAGTGTTGAAGTTCCTTGCTTGTTATTTTCTGGTTTTATTTGATTCAGACTTTGAAAGAATATCTGATTGAGTTGTAGACTTTGGTGTAAGGTGCATGGTTTTTGGGTATTCTTGATGGGTAAAAAAAGTAGTTTCTTGAACAAATTTGATTATTTATATATATATATATATATATATATATATATATATATATATATATCCAAACATGAAACTTGTCGGAGGGAGTTTCTCTTTATATATTTTTTTGTTTGGTTTAAATATGTTTTTTATATTTGTAACCCTAATGTATCTACCTTTTTTAGTTTATTGTTTAATTTTTTATATGTTATTATCTAATTTTTTTCAATATTTTATTTTATTTATCTTCAATCAGACTTCATCCGTTAACTGATATCATGATAAATTAGTAGTTTTACATAATTAATTAAGTGATGATGTGATAAACTAATATAATTTCATATTATCATTTAATAAATTAAGATTAACAATAAATATTATAAACAAAATTATGTCTTAATAATTTATTGGTCATGAACTTAAATTAGAAATAATTTTTTTTGTATGCAAGAATAATATTAAGTACAATATATATATTATTTTATCTGTGTATATCGTAGAGTATATGGATAATTGATTACATAATTTTTTATAAGTATTAAAAGCAAAATTTAAAAAACATAAAGTAAAATTAAAAAAATAGATAATAAATTGAAAAAAAATATATATTATAAATATGAAAAGTTTTAATCTAAGCTCTCACACTCATATATATATATATATATATATATCAAAGAGTTTTTTTTTTTTTTTCAAAATTAGGATGGCAGCGACATGCCTCGGATTTCAAGGGATAGACCAAGATTCCCTGCAAGATACACTTACACAAAAGATTTCTCCATATAAAAATTACTCATAGTCCCTATGTGAATAGGGAATTTCCATGGGAGGGATAGCCATTATGGCGTCATGGCGTGTTTACATTTTAGACATAATGAAAAATAAAATAGAAATCATAAGTTATCATCTTAATAAATATCACTACATGACGAACAAAGAATAGTGTCAATCTTATTTTTCAAACCTTAGTAGTTGATACAAGTACATCTTTCAAATAAAATTTGAGGTTCAATCTTCAAATTTAGGCACAAAATTATAATTAGAAGTATTACTTTATCCAAAATGGACCAAACTCAATAGAGAAAAATTAGTTGAGAATTAAATAAAAGCTTCAAATACCTCCTATTTATACTAAAACAAAAAAATGAATCATCCCTAGAGTATCCAAGTAGCAGGGTATTGACTATTGATTGCATATTTGATACAATAGCTATGGCAACTAAAATTTGTGTGCTTTATAGGATAACCACCAAACATATAGAGCCATGTGTAAGCTCAAGCCATTAAATATATAAAAAATGTGGAACATTATACCCAAGTTTTGCATTGTGGAAGCTTCCTGCTTCGATATGAGACCAAATTTTTAAGTTTGTCCCTAAGTTCTATACGAAAGCTATAGTATGCATAACACAGGACGTACTACACTTTCAACCCTAAAACAACCCCCTGTGGGAAAGTTATAATAGCCGTTGGATGCGTGTTGTTTTAAATCGTGCGGTTCTTTTTTTGTAAAGGCTAAACAAGTTATGTTGGAATACCAATTGCCCCCGGACCCAAACAAAAGTTCCAACTTTTTTATTTAAATATATTTAAAAAAATGTATTAAATATATTGAAGTAGAAAATTTCATAATTTACATTCGACTAGGGTGGGAGTTTTTATTATAGAAAACATATGTTTTTAATCGTTATACTTTATAATTTTTTTTAATCAATTAATTTTATGATTGAATATTTTAGTCCCTAAGTGTTTAAAAAAATAGTATTTTTAGTCTTAGAACAGATACCATGTAAGAAAATAGTGTTAACAATAATTGTCTCAAGGGACTAAAAATATTTATTTTTAAAAGTTCAAAGATTAAAATGTTTCGATGGTAAAATACATGAACTAAAATCATGAATTTTATAAAATAAAAGGACTAAAAACATACTTTTTCAATAATTTACAATCAAATGTTGCAAAAGAAACGTGACAAAAACAAATGCTGCACAAAGGTACACAGAAAAAGGATCTATTTCATCCTACCCCCACCCTATGTTTGGGCACAAAGCACGAATCTATGAGTGAATTAAGCAGAAGTATGTCCCTACTGTTCCTCATGTGCTGAATTGACTTCCTTATTGGAGTGTTCAGCTCCTGCAATATTTAGTGTTCCTACTAAAAAACATCTTCCATAGGGTGATAAATGAGATAAAACAGATAAATATACCTATCTAGTTTGCCCATGAGCTGACATAACTTCATGAAGATTTCGCATAAGCATTTCTTCTTCTACCTAACAACCAGAACTAAAAAAGAAATAAACCAAAACTATCTTGTATGCATCAGGCAACATCATCAAAAGGGGCAAACAATTTATATTTGGACACAGACAGATTGCTAAATCACAAAACTCAACATTATGATCCAGCCTAGAGTTAGAACAACATAACACTTTAACAAGGTTTTCCTCTCCACTTCTGTGGAATAAACACATTTGCAATTGATGTTACTGCACATAATACATAGCATGTATAAGATTAATCAGAGAAATAGTAGATAAAATCAATAGGCTAGAATATTTTGCAGCAAGAAACTGGAATCAAACGGTCTAGGTTGATCACATAATAAGTTTACCATCAGAAATCATTAGTATCACTTTGCAAAGATACAGGAGTAGTCTACAACGTGATACAAGCATTTTGGGCAGAGGATAAATCTGACAAAGAGCTGATAAATAAATTGGCCAGATTGTTATGCTGCAAGAAATTAAAATCAAATGAGCCAGAATTATGAGTTAATAATTTACCATCATAAAATAATAACACATTGTAAAATCAATAATTTCACCCTCTTAGTCACATATCGTGTTAACAACTTGACATCGTTAGCAGAACTAAAGAGTTGTTGCTTTCCTAAATTTGTAGCAGAATAAAGCATATATAAACAACAAGTGGTGTAAGAAAACAAAACCCAATACCCAAGTAAAGAATTTCGAGGAGAAAATATAACAACCTGAAGTTTTTGCAATTCATGTAACATTGTTCTATATGCTTCCCTAAAGACCTCATTATGCTTGTCCATATCCCTGTTCACCAGAAACATAAGAATAGAATATTAATTCAAAAACAGTTTAAAAAAATATAGCAGCAATTAATTAATGAGTGAACCAAAAATTCACAATGAGTTAATCACATTATGAAAGCACCCAGGGTAGAAGGCGAATGTACATCAATAACTCTCCAGAGGCTCTTGTGTCAAAATTTCCAGGTTCCAATTTCCATCGTGATAAAGATAAAATTAATCAAAAAGCGAAAGGGAACATTTTTGCTTAATTTAAGGATATGTTAAACGAGGCTCATAAAAAAGATGGCTTTGTGTGTGTGTTGTCTTCCAAAGAAAGGCTCTGCTCCTCTCTGGGCCTAGAATGGCCCAAACAAAAGAGCGGAGTGCGTTGAAAATGCGCATTATTGGGCCAATTTGCATATACTGACGAAAAATTAAAAGTTTAATTACTATTTTAAGTCTTTTAATTTATTTTTTAAGTTTAATTTAATTTCGTAATTTATTTATTAATTTCAATTTTATTTTTTTTAAGATTTAATTAAGTCATTTATTTTTTAAAATATTTCAATTCGGTTTCATTGTGTGTCCGACTGTCCGTTAGCTCCAAATATTTTTAAGAAATGAGACCAAATTTAATTTTAAAAGGAATCAAATTGCACTCATTTAAAAAAATAATAAATTCTAATTAAACTCTTAAAAATAAAATAATCAACTTGAACCTAATAAAAAAATGAGAAAAATAATTATATATTGATAGTGTAAACATTTTACACATTCATTTAATCACAATTTATTATGTATAATAAATTTATTGATTTTAAAATAATTATTTTAAAATAATTCAAACAGTAATTTATAGTTAAATAATATTTAGTGTGTCTGCTTTGGTGGTAGAAAATCATGGTGAATTCACCACAAAAGTAACTATTTGTTGCTTCAAAAAATCATGGTGAGTTCAACCCATCACTAATTAAAAAACATAAGTTATAAAATTGTTTTACTTTTTCAGTATATAAATATTAAATTAAAAAAAATTAAGGAATTAAATTCAACTTTTAAAAAATAAAAGTGATTGAGGAATAACTTTCGAAATTAGAACCAAAATTCCAAACAAGAGTGTCGCTGCCACTATATTTTCACAAAGGAGCATCATTGAACTGATTCAGTAAATAACTTCAAAAAATTTCTTTCTAAATCATCTTCAATTCAGTGGAGGATAAAGGAGCCTTTATGTGTGTGTGTATATATATATATATATAAAATTAATAATAAATATTTTTGTTAAACTTTTTATTTATTAAATAATTATTTTAAAAAAATAAATATTTAAATAATTATGTTAAAAAAAGAATCAACCCCTTTAATACGCTTCTGAATTCGTTTTTGATCTTTATTCAGAGGTTTCAAATCATGAGTAATTAATTTCCTACCGTCACCTACTCACCTATCCAATCATCTGTCCAGAAGCAAATGCTGCTGCCATCTCCTAATTGCCATTGCAAAGATTGTGAGATTTTTTCCCAACAGAATTTACTACCCTCCAGTAATTTGAAGAATTTTTAGCAAGTTTCATGAGAGGTAAAATTTGGTCTCCACATCGGTATTTACCTCTCAGGGAACTTTACTACCCTCCAGTAATTTGAGGAATTTTTAGCAAGTTCCATGAGAGGTAAAATTTGGTCTCCACATCGGTATTTACCTCAGGGAACTTTACTACCCTCCAGTAATTTGAGGAATTTTTAGCAAGTTCCATGAGAGGTAAAATTTGGTCTCCACATCGGTATTTACCTCTCAGGGAACTTTACCCATAATTTATCCCTATTAATGCACATTTCCCAAGCCAAGTTTTACATATAAGCATCATTTGACACCTTTCATATTTCTAATGCCAAGCCCTCTCATACCTCTAGTCTAGGCCACTATGGATAAAACAATTGAAGCTCATACTTGAGGTTTATTAATAAAAATGATTTATTCTTAATTTTTATAAAACAAAAAAATCTTATAAATTAACAAAAAAGTCACATATATTAAAAAAATTAAACATATAACTTTTATTTAAAATAATATTTTTTAAATAAAAAAAATTAGATCTCATTTATCATTAAGTCAATCCTTCCTCTAAGCAAACTAATAAAATTTCAAGTTAGGGTGTGCATCTTCCTAGATCCCCCACTCTTCACCCCAAAGGAAATATCCGTTCAATTTGTCTAAATCATCACATATAACTCTTGGAAGACACTCAGATTGCATCACATAAGTGGACATGGCTGAGAACACAGCCTTCGCCCTTCAGCAAGGTAGTTTTGTAACATAAAAAAAAAATATAATCCAATAATTATTCAAGATAAAAATATTTAAATATATTTTTTAGAAAAAAATATAACTATAATTAAATATTATATTAATTTTTTTAAAAGATGTTTGTAAAATATATTAGATTGGTTTAAAATAACTATAATTAAATATAATAGAAATAATAGATAAAGAAATATCGATTAAACAAATTTTAAATTACGTACAATTATTATATAAGGGTAGACAGTTTTTCTCTTAAAATTACATACATAAACAATTTTTCTTGGTTTTAATGAGTTGTTCAAAGACTTAGAAAAAGAAAGTGGAGAAATTCTTTTTCGCAATTAGTAAATGGGAAGAATAATAATGAAAAACACAGATTTCTTGATTTAGAGAGGTGAGTAAAACACTTACTTTTTTTAGAAACTTCCATAATATGATTCTCAAAACATGAATTTCGCGATTTGATGCAAAAAAATTAAAATCAATAAATTTTTGCTATATAGAAAATTATGATTACAACACTTCTTGTTTCTTCTAGTACACTAAATTTATGTGCATTGTAGTTCTTTCTTTCTTAAATTTGTGTGATGATGTATTATTATATGCCTATATGCACTTGCTTTATAATAGATTAAATTATATTCATGAGTTAAATTATGTGAATTTCAAATGCTAGTAGTTAAAGAATGAATGGAATATTCAAATGACATACATTGACATAAATTCATTAATTTAATTTTTGAATATTTTTCAAGTGTTGTTTGTGTTTCGCATTTGGATGATGGAATACATATTTGTTTATATATTCATTTGACTATCGATATATATGAAATACCTCTCTAACTGGGATAGAGATGAAATTTATATTAGATACCTCCATATGGGATGAGAAAGAGATTCTGGATACCTTTATCTATGATGGGAAAGACACTGGAACGTTATTGCATGAAATATAAGTTCATAGACCCTTTGAAGAATTTGATATATACATTGGTTCCTGAAAACAAAGAATCGAGTCTTATGATTTTGGGAATCATTAAGTTGTGTCTGTTATATTTATTTGGATGCATTAATGTATTTTCATTTATTTAAATATTTTATTTATTCAAGATTTCATGAATTGTGATTGTTTAATATAATATTATTTGGTGTGTAAATATATACCTATATAATCTTATATTAAAATCATTGCGGATACCATGGTTGATTTTTTGGATTACCGCACCAACATAGAACAACATTATTTGCGAACCCCTGCTAGTTATTTTATTAACTAGGATTATCATTTCATTATAAGTGTTATTTTTAGAGTACGAGAAAGAAGTTCTTGAGTTTGAGGAGACTTGTAGACATAGTTTTCTTATATGTATTTATTTTAGTTTTGTTAGTACTTCAAATAAGAAGCCAAACACAATTATTTTTGTTATATTTTTAGTGTTTAGTTTAGATGTCCATATTTTGAGGATAATATTTTTATTATGTAAAGACTTTATTTATTATTAAGATATGTTTTCAAATTATTATAATTTTTGAGATTTTATATTATTATTTTAACAAAGAGCGTTATAAGTTCTACCAACAAAACATAAAACTTTGGTTTTTCAGGATGCATGACATTCTAGTAGACAACTCAAATCCTCAATAATATATTCTTGTAAGTTACTCTTTAGAGAGGTGCTGGGAGACTGATATAGGAAGGTTTTGAAAGTAAAAAGTTATGATTAGAAATGAAAAAAACTAGCTATAAAATAACAACAGTATGTGCTGGGAAAGGATATGAATGGTATCTATATGCTAGCAGAAATCATGATGAAGCCACATTTGAGATTAAGGTTAAGAATGTGACTTTAATCTGGATTGCGAATAGAATTAACTTAATTCAAAACTAATTCTAAAACTCGAAATACATTTGCTAGAAAGATTTATAGTTGCATATATATTTATTACTCTCTCCGTTTCAGAATCTATAACATTTTAGAGTGAAAAAATTATTTTAAAATATATATCGTTTTATAAAACTAATGCTACATTAAATATTTTTTTTCAATAATACCTTTGATAAATACTTAGTGGGATTGTGGGAGTATATAGTACATAATAAGAATAAATGGATAATTAATTAGAGAAATAAAGAGTATATTAAGAAGTTGGTTAATAGTTTTTTAATTCAACAAATTAATTATATTTCTTAATACTTGTAAAAAAATATCAAATATCATATATTTTGAAATGGAGGGAATAATTTATTGCAGTATAGTGCAACGTTAGCTAGAAAGGTTTATTGTTACATACAGACAAGTAAGTATGTTCATGCATGAAATTTTAGTGCAACTTTAGTGACTGCAGGATGGACAAGATAATTACCAATTACCATACAATGTGAAGAACATTTCAGAGAGTTCACAATCATGATATCATCAATCAATAATATGAATAATTTTTATGGGATTATTTTAGTTTAATTGCTTTAAATAACTTAAATAAAAAAAGCTTAAATACTTTTTTTTCTACAAATTAGTATATTTTTTTCATTTTTGTTCTTATAAATTTTTTTTTAGTTCTCTCAAAATATATTTGTTTTATTTTTATATTTTTTATTTTTATCCTTAAAATACTTTAAATAATATTTTTTTATTGTGAAAACATTTTTTACTATTTAAAATGTTATCTGAAATGTCTTAAGGATGAAAAAAAAAAACACATCTTATAAGGTTTGAAAAAAATTACAGATATAAAAATAAATAAAAAATCATTAAATTGCATAAAAAATATTTAAACCAAAATAAACACATGATAGAAGAAGAAAAAATATACTGTATTATTATTCAGGTTTTGAGTCTTTTGACTGGGCCGGTGAAATAAAAACGGTGGTCCAAAAAATCATATCTTAGCCTTGTGATTATATTCATTTTCCTTTTACTCATAGGGATCACACAAAAGTAAATTCCATTAGAAGCGTCGCGAAATCTACAAGAGTAATGATTAGGATGTTGACGGTGGATTTGGTTTAAAACATTAAATTGTGAATAATTTAAATTAAACTGTTTTTCTCAACTAAATATGCCTTAAAACAATCCAACTTAAGGTCACGCATTCATAATGAGTGGTCTCATCATCTTTTCCTCTCTTAACCCCTAATAATGATGTAGTAGACCTTTTTTAAAAATGTTTTCAAAAAGTTTATAACATATTTTTTAGTTTAAAGTCATCTAATCATAAATCATTATTTTAATTATTATAAAATAATTATTTTAAAAATTAATAAAATTATTATGTATATATAAGTGATTATAATTAAATGATTGTAGTAGATAACCTTTTATTCTCGTATTTTTTATCTCTTACTTTTCCCCCATTTCCATAAATTCTTTAAAAATTTGGTGTTACCGTCTTTTACCAATCTGTAATTATTTCCAAAGTCGAAAAATCCAGTTTGTAATTGTAGTCATAAAGGGTTTGGATTGCTGTGAGGCCCACAACCAGTCATTTTCGTTAATGATTTCGTTACCTTTCAGGAATCCAAGGATTGATGAGGATCGAGGTAATTACGAATTTGGGGGGTCCCAAAGTATCCTATCCATATATGATATGGACCCGAGTATACTATAAAATCCATGTTATTTGTACAAATCCTATGACTTGTGTACACCACACTACCTACATACAGGTACTGCCTTTGCACCAAGATTGAGCATGCTTAAGATTTAACTTCAAGGGGGGAAGAATAATAAATGTGTATGTATCTTAATGGAACAAATCATAGCTTAAAGAAGGATTGATTGGAGCACATTGGATTGGGCTTACTCCTCCAATACTGGTCCAAGCCTATTTGAGGATTCTAAACCCTAAACATAATCCCTAATTATAGATATATTAGTTGAGGGTAAAATTAAGATAGACTTTGACTGTGACTCTAGACACAGAAATTGAGAGAACATGAGAGACCTCCGCTATTTGACATTTGACTGCGTGAGAGATTCTGCAGATTTGAACAAGCCTTGTGTTGTGCATTTGAGAAATCTCTAGAGAGAGTTTGAGTGAAACACTCTAGGGAATTTGATTATTACCATTGTTGGAGAGGTTGAGTGTACCACTACATTGGTGTATTTGATTTATTGTAACCCATTATTATTATAGTGAGTATTTGATCTGGACTAGTGTCCCGTGAGTTTTTACTTCTTCACATTGAGGAATGTTTTCTCACGTAAAACATATTGATTGTGTCTCTCCTCTCGTTGATTAATTGTTTGATTACGTTTCGGCATTTGATCCTGAGGGTACGTGTTTACCCAACTTTGGTATCAATATTTAACTATTTGAGGGTTTGGCGATAAACCCAACAGTGGTATCAGAGCCGAGGTTTGACGGGTTCTGAAGGAGACGAGATGGAGACCAACGATATCACCCACGACGGAGATATGTTCAGATTGACTGTAGACAACTTTGCGTATTGGAGACCGATGATGGAGGATCATCTTTATTGCAAAGATCTATTTGAGCCCATTACCCTTGCTGTGAAACTGATTGGAAAAAGCGACAAGGAATGAGAGATCCTGAGTCGTAAGGCGGTTGCCACGATCAGGAAATACATTGATAAAAGCCTATTTGAGCACGTGTCCGAGTTCACGAACGCGTATGAATTGTGGAACAAGCTGAAATCCATGATTCAGAAGAAGATTCCCAAGAACAAAGCACACCTGGTTTGCCGACTTGTGAAGATCTAATACAAGGACGACATAAGCATGATTGAACACCTCGGCACCTACAAAGGTATCGTGGATCAGTTGACCAAAGCCTAGATGAAGATTGATGACGAGTTGCAGGCTTTGCTGTTATTGAGTTAGTTGCCAGAGAGCTGGGATACTCTTGTAGTAACATTGAGTAACTCTGCTCCTGATGGAAAATTGATGATGGATGTTGTGACTGACAGCCTCCTGAATGAAGAAGCCAGGAGAAGAGAACGAGATGTAAACAACACGTTTGAGGCTAACGTTGCTGAGAACAGAATAAATTCCGATAGTCGAGGTCGTAGTAAGAACCGGGGTCAAGGTGGACGAGACAGGTCTAGAGGCCGGTCAAGGCCAAAGCATGATTTAAAGTATTTCTATTGTGGGAAGGTAAGACACAAGAAGCCAGACTGCAGGACTCTGCAGAATGATAAACAGAATGGCTGTGTGAAGTCAGATCAGATTGTTCCCCGAAAGAAGAATGATACGAGCACTACAGCTAACACAAGTAAAAGACAGGATGAAAATGCTTTTGTAAACCTTTCTTTGATTTCAATGTTTGTTTATAACCTTTATTCAAATTTATACTTATTTTCTCCATTGACAAATGAGATTTTCTATAATAATATGTTTGTTATGTAAAATATTCAAAATTTGTTCCTCTATATCTTTTATCAATTGTTTTCACATAGAAGATATTTGATTATCAAATTTGATAACCAATTGCTTTAGATTTTGAAGGAAGACAATCGATTATCAAGTTAGTAATCAATTAAAAACTGTTTTTTATTCTATTCAGATTTTTGTCTTTATTTCCCTCAAACTGAGCATTCTTATTTTTATTTATTTTCATTAACTATATTTTATTCTTTCTTATTTTCATTTATTTTATTATTTACTTTTTTTCTCTATACCAAAACACATCCTAAGAAAGGAGAATTGATATCTATATACCTGAACATATTTTATTACACTTTATTATTAGTCAAAATTTATCAGAAATTATAAAATTCTAACAAATTTTAGTTGATAATAAAATGACTTAAAAACAAATATATTAAAGAGTGTGTACCTACATTTTTCAACCAGCAATTACTTTTGAATGTCATAATTTTGTGTCATTGATATTGGGCCTGGTTATTTAAACTTTCTTTTTATTTATAAAAAAGTGTTTTTTAATAAAAATAAATAATTTATTTATTTTATAAGTTGTTTGTCTAAACTGTTTTTTTAAACAATCTTACTTTTTTATCCAAATCTAAACAAAGGAAAACAGTAATCCGTAACCTTTTTTCTCCGTTTTTTCCATAAAATTTTTGCATTGGGAAAAAAGGATTTAATAGACAGCACTAAAAGGAAGAGAAAAAAAATATAAATATTCCTTCTTTTACCTTAAACAATAGTACCAAATAAAGTTAAAAAATCTTGAACGTACTTATTGTTTTGTTTGCTTTTTCTCTCTAAAATATCAGACTGAAAACTAAGGCAAAAATAATGTTAGTTTCTAAATTTTTGTTAAAAATATTTTGAAGGTACCTGTTTAATTTAGTTTATATGAAGAAATTATTTTTTATTTTTCAACTTCCTTGAAGAACTTTTGATTAAAAAAAAGAAGCAAATGCAGTAAAAAAAACAAATATTTTTTAAAATTAAACAATTTTTATTTTTAATGAAATATTTATTTATTTTCTAAAAATGTCTCATTCTTTTTGTTTCTTTAAAGACACTTGCCAGTCTTTTTTTGTTTTCAAATCCTAATAGAAGGCGATTCATTGGACGAAATCTAAATTCTTTTATAAATACCATGTTTTATAATTTGAACAGAAATCATTACAAAACATACCTGGCGTGATACAAGATAATAATGACTAATGATACATGGAAAGGAGAGGGATAAAATTTTCTCCTCTTAATCATTGTAATAAGAAAAATATATCAAAAAGTTATTGTCAAGTTTAACTGCATCTTCTTGTGATAATAATTAATATTTTTATGTATAAAATAATAATCTTCAAACAAATAAAATCTTCAAAATTATATACAGAAATTATTATGTAATTAAAAATGCAAATTTTGTATAATAATTCTAATTAGTTGAGTAGAATGGCAAAATCTTTACATATATTAAAAATTAAATTTATTATATGGTAATATGAAAAAAAGATAGCCATAATTATATTATAAGATATTAACATAATTCTCACATATATTATACCAGTTTTAAAAAATTACCCGAAGTCATAACGTGTTCTTGAACAACAGTTTAATCTTTACAACAAGTTTCTTGTCTCTACCTTATTTTATGTGTATCTCTGATGATGAAGATACAAGTTTTATTGTGTGTTCTTCAGAGTAGAAAGTTCAAACATACATGAAAAGTGACTCTTTACAGTCAGTTTTTATTTAAAATAAAAATCGACTCTTTAACAGCTCATAACCGTATTTTACAAAGGGAGAGGAGAGGGATAATTTTAATAACTCTAAAATTAATTCCACTAATTTAATTATCCTTTCATATTCAATAATCATCACAATAAATATCTTTTATATAAATCAGCACTTTAAAATTAAATAAACCAAACAACACCGTCATCCTCTATAACACATTGCAACATCTTCATCGCTACAAAGAAGGTACTCACAGACTTGTAAGGAAGGTTATCAAAGGCATACCCGATTACCGACTCAAATATCAGCACAATGTGTTTCTTTCCTCAAAATATTGATTTCTGCTATCTAAAGCAAGTTGAGAACCCTATGTCTGTAATGCTTTAGAAGTAGAGGCTTTTGAGAAAGAAATATTACATTACATCATGTTACAATTTTAATAATTCGTACAAATGGTTTACTATCGTAAATACCAAGATACTATTTTAGTCTTTAAAATTGACCAAATAAAAATATATTACCTCGATACTTGCCATTCACATTAATCCACTAGTTAAGAGACCTCCATTTTCTTTAATAGATGTACTTTCAGGGCTTGTAAAGTGTTTACGAGACACCATATAAAATTGTCACAATTTCAAGAGCAAGAAAATAGTTTATTGTAAAACATTACTTGAAGATCCAAGTCCCAGAGTGAAAGGGCTATAACGTCATTATAATAGTTTAAAGCCTCTCTTTTTTAAGGTTAAGAGCCTCGTTACTTGGAATATTTAACATTTTTTTTATACAAATGGAGTTATACAAAATTATCAGTTAATCAATTGATATAAAAATGTAGAATTCTTTTAAACAATCATTTTATTTTTTATTTTTTAAGATCATTCTTACTGGGAGCCTCTTCCCTTTCTGTCATTTTCATCATTCGTACTTTGCTAAACAAAAACAAGAAACTTGAAAGATTCAAGACCAACAAAAACAAGAAACGGCAGCAAATTTAAACTAAAAGCCATAAACAACAATTCTTTTACACAAATTAATTTCATACTAGAACTATCCATTTGATACGTACTGTCACTCATTATTGTGTATGATCAATTCAAGCTCAGAGCCTACAAACGCAAAACCACAAATAAAAATGAAGACAAACAAAACAAGGCCAGAAGAAGGCAAATAAAGACAACACAGCTCTATCATATAACTTAAAATAACTTGAAATATTATATATCCATAATTTCTTGCATTTAATGGCAATTGGGCTCAAATGCAAGAGGCCCAACAGTGTAGAGCACAAAGGGAAGCTTCTTTGACAAGAAAGGCTTCTCGGGCCTGAGAAGAGCACCAGTGACACCACCATGGAGATTTGAGGCCTTAAGCCCATAGGGTGCACTGACCAAAACCACGTTACACTTGTGGGCCCCGTACGTGGTTATGCTCTTTGGTGCTTCAATGTAGAAGTAGCCGTTCTGGTCAGATTTGCTTGTTTGGACCAGCTTGTACTTGGTGTTGTTGCATTGGAGCTTCACAACGGCACCTGCAGTTTTTTTTAACACAACACAGTTATTGTTATTTATTTGTCGTTTTGCAACAAGGGTGGAAAAAAATCATTTCACAAGGGGTGAAAAGTAAAAAGAGTCGCAACAAACAATGTCCTATAGTACTTCTATTGTGTTCTCAGTAACCGTGAAAGCTTTGGAAAAACGACAAAACAACTTTACCATAAAGCTTTCGCTGTTTTGCAATAACACTTCTCTCTCTTCCTCAGACACACAAACACATTCACTGGTCACGTCATCATAGGTTTATTATGCTTTACCATGCGTAATTAATTGAAGCTAACTAAATTATTTATAAAAAAATACTACTACTCATTAGTCTGGTTTTCAAAAGAGCTACTATTATAAATTTTCCATTCCTAAAATCAGGCTAGAAAAAAGTAAACTGACATAAAATATTTTAAGGCATGGAAATGATTATTATTCCCATAATATTGAAAACGATGTGACTAAATAAACAAGAAAAATAAATAGATCTATGTACATGCATTGCCCGGTGCTATCGATGAAAAGTTTCAGAAAGAAAAAGTAAAATAAAAGAAAATTTTAAGTGGAAAGAGCTTAGTTTATCTACATAGTTCCTATGTACACATTATAATATACAAGCAATTAACTGCAGGACGGTTTAAAGTTTTAACATTGTCTAGTTAGCTAGTGTTGTAAAGTTGAGGCATTAGATAGAAGCAAAGAAGGTGAAATAAAAAAATGACAGTGACCAGATCTGAAAAAACAAGAACATTTGCAAGACATTATTTCTTTAAGCTTAACTGTGAACTAGGATCGAACAGCATGCAGTTAATTAGTTAATAAGCTAAAAAACATATTATTTTTGTTGTCTTTGCAGCCAAAAAGTGAAAACAAGGTTTAGACTAAAGAGTGTTAGTTGATTGAAAGTAGTAAACGAACCAAGTAGTGGTGTGGCTCCCAAGAGGGTGTCAACCCCAGCATACTTGCAGGACTTAACATAAACAACTCCTTGAACTGCGACAAAGCTTCTAGGAAAGGGGTGGACTGGAACCGGAGGGTGAACCGGAACAACCGGAGGCTTAACAGGAGGGTGAACCGGAACAGGAGGTTTAACCGGAGGATGAACCGGAACAGGAGGTTTAACCGGAGGATGAACCGGAACAACAGGTGGCTTAACAGGAGCAGGAGCAGGAGGGTGATGGTGATGGTGGTGAGTAGGAGGCTTAGCAGGGGCAGGGGTAGGAGGGTAATTGTGGTGAGAAGGTGAAGGAACAGGTGCAGGTGCTGGTGCTGGAGGGTGGTGGTGGTGGTGGTGGTGGTGTGGGTGAGGAGCATTTGCTGGTGGGTGAAGAGGTGCTGGTGTGGGGGAGTGAGGGTGAGGGTGAGGGTAAGAGGGTGGAAGAGTTTCAAGTTCAAGCTCTACAGCAAACACATTACTCACTGCTACGAGGAGGAACAGCAGCACTGATGCCAAGGCTTTGGCCATTGCTTCAAGCAAGTGAAGCAGAGAGAGAGAGAGAGAGGAAAGTTGTGTTGGTATTATGTGAGTATGGCAGGGGTTGATTTATAGGGGCTGATGCCGGGATTCTCTGCTGTTTTTGTTCATATCTAAACAAAAAATTAAGGATGTATTCGTTTTGTAGAAAAATAGAATTAAAAATAATAATAAAATGATGTGAAATTTAAATTATTTTATTTTATTTTAATTCAAAATTTTCAAGTTTTATCTTAATTTTTTTTTACTCTATCAAACAAATCATAATTATGAAAGAAAAAAAGAATAGCTTTTGCTTATTAGAGTAACTAGTACTAGCTAGCTTAGGTTTGGATGATGATGGGATGAGAGTGGAAAACTAGGGAAATGGTAATGTGAGGAAGGTAAATTTGAAAATCCGAGATCCCAGGCTGAATTAAATGGATCTCTGAGTCTGTGATACATTATTGCTAGCCCTACGTTGCTGATGTTAACATATTAGTAGTACTTGGGGGTGGTATATTACTATATTACTCCTGAGACAGATTATTAAGTGTCTATTTGGTTTTATCTCACATAATTGATTTTGAGTTTATAATTTATTTTAAATTAATTTTTAAATATTTAATTTTATGTTATAAAATAATTTTGAATTTGAAATTGATTTTGAATTGAAATAATTTTAAATAATTTTTGTGCTTAGATAAAAAAGATTATACTGAATTTTACTCCTCAAACATAAATCACCTTACTTTAAAATTAATTTCCTTCAAAATCAATTTTGTTAACTTTAATTCAAAATGACACTAAATACAAATTTTGTAAAAAAAATAAGCTTAATTGCAATTATACTACCTTTTTATGTTTTTCTATAAAAAATTGTCACCAAAATATTATGAAATATGTACATTCTGTCTCTATCTCCTATATTAAATCTAAGCATTTTTTTTAATTGGATGACAGACTATATAAAATTTTAAGAGTTAAGTAACAAAATGTGCCTAAAGAAAATTTGAATCATAAAATGGGCGATCCAGATTTTGAAAGAGTTGTGACAATATGTGTAAAATTTATAGTTGGATAAATAATCATTTTTTTTATGAATGTATAAAGTATTGATAAATTTATCTTTCAAAGATAAAAATTTTAATTTTAATTTTTGAAAGTGAAAAAAAAAGTACAACAAATTCATTATGTTATCATTAATGAAAAAGTTTACGTGATACATTTAAGAATGAAAATGACTATTGATCCAAAATATAATTTAATTTTCATCTTTTTTCCATTTTTTAATTATTGAAAACATAGCATTGCAATAAATACTTAAAAAATAGAAAAATAAACATAAATTAGAACAAACATAATAATAAATATAATATTATTTAATAAACATAATTTATGTTAGTAACAAAATCAAGTTGGATTTCATTTTTTTTAAGGTACTTAATGGTTGCACACTTGCACATTTTTGTTTGCATCTCATATTTTAGATAAGGTAATATTATATTAGAAATTTTAGAGAAATAATATATTATGCTTATTATTATGTTTGTTCTAACTTATATTTGTTTTCCTATTTTTTAAGTGCTTTATTGTAATGTTATGTTTTTGTAACGATTAAAAAAAAGAAAAAGATAAAGATTAAATTATATTTTGGATAAATAGTTATTTCTGTATCAACACTCAACATATTCAAGGACAAAAATTGTTATTTACTTGATAACAATTTTGCAAAAACAAGATAAATGAGCGGCAAAAGTGCAATTAATTAAAAAAATACATGAATTTTAGTAAATTTTGAACTAGAAATAAAATATTTAATTAAAAATTGTCGAAAAATATATTGATAGGTGTTTTTTTTAAATAACTTTTATAGGTGTTTTTTTTTAAAATAACTTTGATAGTTGGTTTTTGACACGTGTAAAATTTGACTACCTATAATCATAAAACTTTTTTATTTAACCATTTCATAAGTGTTATGTTTCTATAAAAAAAAAAATACATGACAAATTATTAACAAATTTGATTCTTTAAAAGAAATAACGCACTTTTTAGTATGGAATTGTGTTCAATAAGAATAAGAATTATAATTAAGAATACGCAAATGGCAGAATGAAACGCACATGCATTGGTGCTTGTTATCCGATATTTAGAATTTTGCACTTCTTACAAGGCTTATGTAGAGGTTTCCAAGGACTTCGGTAATAGCTTTGTGTTTTTTTATTACTGCTCACTGCAAACAATTTGGCTTGAGTTTCTGATATGGGGAAGAAAACAGAAATGACTTGAACAAAAAGAAAACCTATGAAAAGGTCAAATTTTATAAACACCAAAGAGGCGACATGGAATGATGGATAGAGAAGGCCAGAAGGGTTAGTAGCACTTTAATGTATTTTATATTGATGAAATTAACCGATTTTTTTAATAAAGTTAGAAATCGAAAAACCAAAAACTTACAAATTAACTGATTTAATTAAGAATATTTTATAAAATTAACTGATAAATTAACTAATAAATATCAAACGAAATAAAAATATGTATATTTAATCATTTTAATATTTTAATTTATTTGTAATAACTTTTTAATATCATTTCAAAAAGTATGACAATAGTTTTGTATTATAAAAGAAAGAATAGTAAAAATTTGTGATAAAAAAAGAAGAAAGTAACAAATGCCATAAGTGAATTACTGGTTTTTATTGGAATTCAAATATAAAAATGAAAATATATTAAAAATAATGTAATAATTTAACTAGTAATTAAAATATGGTGTCAGCTTAATTTATCTTTACCTTCATGTTCAAATGTTAAAATGAAATAATTTGTGTTAGAATAATTCTATTTTAAAAATAAATTAGTAATAAAACTTAATATAATGTTTTATCTAAAACAAAATTACTTGTTTCAACTGAAAACCAATTTTAAATTCAACGTAAAATCAAATATCTAAACATATATATCTAGAATTACTTTTGTTAACATTTTAATATCATGCACTAAATGAAATTGTACAAAAACAAAATCCAGGCTATGCAATTGTCATTAATGAGAGTTAAACTTTTTGTGCAGACTCCAATATATAAATTATAATTTGTTCATTCTAACCAAAATATTATTTAACAACTTCAATAAAAATTGAATTTATATAAATATCATTCTTACTTTTCTTCGTTTGCTCCTCTTTTTCCCATAAGTTTTGATGGAAAAGGACGTTAGTATAAGGACAAAAATTGTTCGGCCACGAACGGTATAAAATATAGCCGTTTGTACCATTATCCTGTGACTGTCCACCTTACAAGAAACACAATTAGAACACTAATTAGTTCTTACTGTTAACTTTTTTAGATAAAGTTCTTATTGTTATTTTATTTCTTCGAGTTTCGTAAAAGAAACATCTAAATAGATATATTTTTTGTTTTTTTACTGAATAAATATATTATTTATTAAGGATATTTAGTTCGATTGATTCATCAGCTGCGTAATATAGTTATAATAGTTAATTATTTTTCTTAAAAAAAAAATCAACAGGAAAAAAAGGAAAATAAGTATATATATACAAACATTGAAAAGAACAGATGAACCACAATATTATTTTCTATAATGTAACAAAAATGATAATGATACTCTCCTATTGATTAAGTTTTGCACTTTTTCTGTATGCAAAATCATTGAGCCATGCTGCAGACATGTTCTATCTTTCTGGGTTAGTGATGGGCACAACCAATCAATAATATATTTTCTTTGATTCTTACAAAAATGCTACTTTTATTTAACAATGTCTCTTTTTTACAAATTAATACATAGTACAATCTAGTCTATTATATTGCGTAGTTTAGGGATTTTTTTAAATTTGTTTACACAACTTAACATTATTTTATAATTTTGAACTTCCATTATTTATTGTTCTTATTATGGGTAAAAAACAAAAACTTAAACCTTTATCAATGGAGAGGTAGAGGTAACCATTATTCTTTATCGGGTCTTGTTAATTATTGTCCTAAGGGAAAAGGAAATATATTTTTTAATATACAAATTATAAAATAGTGTAAAAAATAATCATGAAAAGTATAATTTTGTGTCTCCTAATAAAAAAAATCTTCTTAATTTCTTAACTAATATCTTTGGGATACTTATTAGCATTTTTCTTATTTATTTATTTAGTATACATTTATTAAATTTATTGGAGGGCACTCCAAAATAATACACATTAATTTACTAAATGTATTAAGACATGGATCCCGTCTGTGAATCCCGGTGCTTAGTTTGTTGTCCTTTGCCACTACATTTTATGCTCTTGAAACTCATCCTTCACTTATCATTCATTGTGTTACCATGCTCAATTTGTTTATAAGCTTACCATGCCCATCTGATAACAACTTATTTCCACTTTTTGGAGTTATATATATACAAGATTGCCGTCATTTAATGTTTGAAAATTTTATTGATAAGTAAGGTTTATCATCAATTTGATGGAATATATATATACTAACATTTCCATCTAAATTCTACATTTATTATTATTTTTATTAGGCTGAATTGTAATTTTTTTCTCCTTTATATTTCCATCTAATTAAATTCTACGTATGTTTATTTATTTTATGTCTTATATTTTAATTAATAAAATTATTTTTATAGTACCTTAAATAAAAATGTTAGGTCTAGGATTTAATTGGATCAAAATAAAAAAATAAAACATATACAAAATTGAGAAATGAATCTAAATTATTATTATTTTTTTAAATAAGAGAACCAAAATTTTGGATAAAAAATTAAACATAAACTAAAATTGTAAATTATTATTATTATTATTTGAAAATCAAAGAATTCTCAAAGTCAAAAACATAATTCGCGTGTTTTTTTTATAAATTAAGAATAAAATTCATTGATATAAAAGCATAAGAAACTTGATTACCTTTAACCAAATATATAGAAACTATACACATATTTCCAATAAGTAGGCTAACATCCAAACACAAACTTCACTAACCACAACCAAACCACAGAATTACAATTTACACCACTCTGATGTTTTTTTTCTTGGTTATTTAGTTTATGATTTTATTTATTCTTTATATATGCCTCGTTATAAGTATAATGTAAGAAGAAAAATGAGTATTAAAGTAAGTCTTGTTTTAGTTTTTTTAATATAATAATAATCACTTTTTCCTACTAATACTCTTAATAAGTAGTATGGTTTTAACTTTTCAATGTAATGTTAGTCCAAATTAGTCACGTACAAAACTTTTCAAGCTCATTAACAGCACCTCATACACAAGGCTAAAATTGATGATCATGGTGCAACTTTAATCACCTCAGAATCTGAAGAGATTGAATTTCCAAAATTGCTCTCGGAGTCTCATTTCTTGTTGAAGAAGTTAGATAGTTGACTACAAAAGTGTAATCAAACCACTAAATTAATGAACGCAAACATAATAAAAAAGAAATTCATGTCACAAAGTTTTAGGCTAAAACCTTCACATGGACACAATCAATGCTATCTTCTAGATCTGTTTTTTAAACTTCTCAAGCAAACATATTAAACTTGGAAGTTAGAGCTCATCAAATGCCACAGGCATTGGATTTACAATTGAACTTGTGACTTTCCGATTATAAACACAGTGCTCTAACCAATTAAGCTACTAAATCATCCATGTTAAAAACTAATTAATGTTACTATATATAACATTACAAATTTAAATGCATATTTAATACACATAAATTTACTTACATAATTTTTATAACAATTAATTTTTATTTAATAATATATTTTTTTACATATATAAATTTCTAAAGTATATGAACCTATGATTTTATAAAATTAAAATTTTTAATGTATATCAACCTAATATTTTTTAGTCAAACCTATGATTTTTAATTAAACCTGATTTTTATTTTAAATTTATTGTTATAAAATATGCATTATTAGATAAAAAATATATATTATTAGATAAAATCATGGTTTAACTATAAAATATAATAATTTTTATAACAATAAATTTAAAATAAAAATCATGGTTTAATTAAAAATTATAGGTTTGAATAAAAATATTAGGTTCATGTACATTATAAATTTTAATTTTATAAAATCATAGATTCATATACTTTAGAAATTTATATATGTAAAAAAAATATTATTAGATAAAAAATAATTGTTATAAAAATTATTATGTAAATTTATGTGTATTAAATATGCATTAAAATTTGTAATATTATATATAGCAACATCAATTAGTTTTTAACATGAATGGTTTAGTAGTTCAGTGTGTTTGTAACTGGAAGGTTACAAGTTCGAACACCTGCTTGGACCATATGGATTGCGATGAGTGTATAAATCCGTAAAGGTTCATACGAATTGCTAATATCCGTATGAAACTTATGGATTACGAGAAGCACAAAATCGATATTACACTGTGCATGCCCATTGCAAACTACGGAGTTAAAATGTGACTAACCCAAATTGTTTGTATGGGCTGGTTGTTGTCTTGGGCCTACAATTTTCAATTTTGCACCCTGTATTAGTTTGTTGGTGTTGAATTTTAGGATGGAGATTAAAAAATTAGCAAGATATAATTTTAAGGAGTGATAAAATTAGAAGACTGATATAATTTTATTGTTGTAAGATGTAGATTTGTGGCTTATGTCAGAGCCTTAGAGCTACAGTCCCACACGTTACAAATGATGTTTTTTCTTTATAAACCTTTTCACCTTTTTATTTTTCAGATGTTTCACAATATGTAGTTTTTTCACTCTTTTTACATCCATGTTATTTAGTGCTAAATTTCAATCGATTATAGTAAATTTCTTTCTAAGAATTTGACGTTCTACATAATTTTTGTGGCTTCGAAATTCCTCTATTTTATGTAAAGTGTAAATATTTTATAGCACTCTAGCAAGATTCTGTCATGCATAAATTAATAATTCGAATTCGTCTTGCATATCTACGATTCAGTTTAATTTCATCATCGATCACCTGATATTAAAATATTTGATACAATTACTCATTTAACCCTTATATAACATTTTTCAATCTCTTTTAGTCCTCGCCGTAGAGACAAAAAAGGATTAAATGATGTGTAGGATTAAAAGAGATTAAAAATATTATATGTAGGGATTAAAAGGAAATGTTTTTTTAAATTATTGAGATCGATTAAAAATATTTTTTTATAATTATAAAAATTAAATGAATAATTAAACAAACAATATTTGCATGTTTTATAGCAAGAGAATCAAAAGCCAGTGAACTCATTGATGAATGAAATGGTTAGACTAACCCAACAAAATTACATTGAAAAGACATTAAATTTTTTTAAAAAATACCAGAAAGTAGGTTAAATTTAAATTATATATATTTTATAATTGAAATTTTTTTTGCAAATAACAATAATGAAACAATAGTTTTAAGAAGGATATATAAAACTGATCAACAATCTTACAAGTGTTATCAATTATCTGGTGGGCGACAAAGGAAAACCAAAAAAAAAACAAGGAATAAAATGGGTTCCTTAGAAAACACACCCGTGGTGCTGTGGTGCATCCGCATTTAACCAAGTGTCATTAAGATGGTGTAACGTCCTTCACTCTGGAATCTCAAGTTTGCAACCCAAAAGGTCGTTCTTCAATTCTTCTACATGAGTAGGTCATTGGAGTTGAGCAACATTATGTATACTTCGAAGGCCCATCTGTATTTTACACCAAAGACAATTTTACTTGATCAACGATATAAAATTATTATGAATGATAAAATTTATGTATTACATATTTAATATAACAACTTATTGAATTAAACTTAAATTCAAAATTTTTAATTAAATTAAAATAGTTGTCAATAAATTCATGCCTCGATACTCGATAGTCAAAACTGGATTTGTTTAATCCAAAAATTAAACTTTTTACTAAAAAATATTAAATAAGGCTAGCTCAATTAATTAGCTTGACTTAATTAGCATAGGCTTAGGTAAATGCTATAGATTAATCTTTGTGCTCACACTAAGATAAATGTAACACTTGTTAGTCATTTGTAACTGTCACTTAATTAACATCGACTACAATAACTTGGTTGGCACAAAAATTAGCTTCTATAGTCTTTTGATGTCAACATTATACATGGTTGATACATGGTCATGCTAAAAGGACCTTTTTGCCTTATAGTATAACCATGGTCATGCTAATTAAAGACTTGTTTTAATCTTGTTATCAATTTTTATATTTTTATTCATTTAAATTATTAGAGATGTGTATGTCCAATATCTAATTCATTATATTATTTATTTTAGTAAAAAATTATTCTTTATTTTATTATCACATTTATTATTTTATTAAATTGTTAATTTGACAAGTCTTTGATTAAAATTAGATATTTGTTATCATGATAAATATTATTATAATGAGAAGCAAGTCCTTCATAATTTTGATCTGAATTATTCTTGATCGTAAAATTATTGTGAATATGACATCAATATATATATATATATATATATATATATATATAATGTTATTTATTAGATAAATATTAATAAATTTCATTTATTAAATTGCATATATAGATTATGTGTATGTGGATATCATTATTAAACTGACTCAATTGAGAATTTTTAATAGTTAATATTACCTTGATATGTCAATAGGAAGTTTTCAATAATAATTTCATTTGACATAAGATCATCATAGTAATTAACAAGTTATTTATTATATTTTAATTTCAGACCCATAATACCTTAGAGCACCAGTTGAATGAATATTCAATATGATTAAATACTTATAGAACTAATGATTAATTAAGAAGGAATTCATAAACTCTAGATAAAAAGTTTAAGCTCTATAATATAATTAAGACCTTAGTCAGAACAACGGAAAGAAAAAAGAAAATAATTCCTTAAGTCATTCGTTGATTAAATATAATGTTTTAACTTATTAGAATTTGAGAGTAATATTATATTCTAGAGTTAATCTTGAGTTGTAAATGATAGAAGAAAATATTGCATGATTATTTTATTGGTTCTTGAAGGTAAAATATGTTTCTTCATAATATCCAGACGTTAAGGATTGCTGTTAGATGTCTACCTTGATTAATTAATTAATTATAACTAATTTAATATCAATTTAGTATTAATCTATGGGATCACACATAAATGAGTGTTTCAATCTTTATAAAAAATAATTTATTTGATAATTAAATTAAAGAATTTAATATTTAATCAAATAAATATTTTAGTGAAATATTATTATATTTTTTGTTAGCACCAATAATATATTTAATATAAAGAAAGATTATTATTTTATAAATGTGAAAATTATCCATAAAATAAGAATAAGATTTTATTACTATACATCATGATCATATCATGTGATTAGTTATAATAATTGGTCATATGATGATTTGAGAATTATCTTTGACTTATATCATGAAGCTTCTTAAGATAAAAAGAAATGAAATGATTTTTATTTTCAAATTTAAAAGATAAAGAGATATGAAATTATTTTAAGTAAAATCTCTCCTTTTTAAAAAATGTTCGAATTCATATTTCTTTAATATTATAAATAGAAACATCTATATGAGAGTAAAATATCCTAGACACAAACTAAAAAAGTTCAAATATTATTTTAAGACCTAAAAAGTGAAAAGAGAGTTTACTCTTTAGAGTTTCACTCATCAAAGAGTTGATGAAAGAGATTAATTACAGTGTAAATACATAAAAAGTCTTTATATTATTGAAGAAAAAATTGTTATTTCAAGAAGATTCATCCAAATATATAGATCTATTTTTCTTTATTTGTTATTGTTGTATATTTTAAATGTAAAATAAATCCTATTTTTTTCTACAACTATTAGAAACAGTTCTATGTAACTAACATAAATATCTTGGGTTTCCTTGAGGCCGATTTAATGTGTTGTTATAATTAAGTAAAAACCATAGGAACCGTGCATGTGGCCTTAATGAAAAATCTTTATAATAACTGATGAACACATGCATGCAAGGGAAAAATATATATGATTAGGATCGAGCTATATAATATACGGCTCAAAATTAATATCGACACACACATTCACTAAAATGATAAAAAATACCTAAATGAATCGAAAACTGTAGTTATATATCATAAACCTAAACGTTGTTCATTTTCATCATATATAGAGAGCGTGACGTGAAAGAGATATGCTCTCTTACATCATTTACTGACTTTTAATTAGATACTTTTACTGTAAAATAGATATATAACCATATATACTTGAATTGATAAAATAGTAGAATTTACGCAGTTTCTTAACAGATCTGCATTTTCCAAAATGCAAATTTGGCACGGAAAAACCCTCTAATTTGTTTAGGAAACAGAAAGAGACCTGGAAGAAAAATGTCGATTCATGAATTAATTTGCATGCATCTTCTCTGGATTAATAATTATTGTCAACCATTCCTTTGTTATTCTGTTAATTTTTTCTTTCCCAAAGAGACTTAATTAGATTATCAATATCATCCATTATATATATCGTATGAAATCGGAACACATGTTTAATATCCAAACTATAGTAACAAACTAAACAACCTTTTCATCAGAGTTTACAAGTTTGTTCTATATATAAACATACAAGTGCGTGCTCACACCCACGTAAATCGATCAAATCTTAATTGTGAAGCCAACGCAAGACAGTGAATATGAAATTGCTTACTAGATTAAAAGGTGCTATAGTATCCTCTTGAAAATATTCAATTTAGATTTCCTCCAACAATTAATGCTAGCAGCCACTGAAATACTTCTCTAATTTCTCAGATATCCTCAAAGCTCCATTTGCAGATTCCCCTACCTGAAAAATGCAAAAACAATAAAGTTACATAAAATTCATAAGGCAGAGGGCAGCAAGGGGAATTTATGTTTCACCTGATAGTGTATTGTATGAAAAGCTTCATTTTCAACAACGGTATAACTGGCAGTAACAATATCTGATCCTTCTTCTTGAAGAACACGAATGGTCTCATTGAACATGAATTGACAATCCAACCCAGTTATTAGAACAACCTCTAAAGTTGAACCCATTTGTTGGATATTAAATTGTGGAGACTTCAACAACCCCATATTCATGCTAGCATTTTTTGATCTTTCAATGTCTATTAGGTTGTTCTTTTTCTCCTTCATTTTCTCTAATTTAATCTGTAAATTCTTTATGTAATTTGTGGCTTCACCTATCTGATCCGGCCGCGAAATGGCCTCCTGCAAAAAGATTTAAATAAAATTGAGACGTTTGTGTGCATATAATAAAATAAGAGCATTTGGTTAGTTAATTATAAGAGAAAGAGAGTAATAATACCCTTGAGCTTAGATGAGGCAAAACTGATTTGAGCTTGAAGAAAAGATCCTTCACATGATTTCTTCTATTCTGCTCAATGAATTTTCTATCAGTTCTTGATGATGAACTAGGGTTGTTCTCCATTATTTAATATCCCTTAAGGATGCAATAGCTCATCCGCTAGAGAACTCTGAATACTCATCATTGATTTCATTAAAATATAACACTTATCAGATAAGGGTTGCAAGGTAATTGGAGTTTCTCGTGGCTTTAGAAAAGCAAGTTAGTATCATTAGATGTTACTGATAAAGGTTCATGTGATATAGATGTGGTGGGGCACCATTTTGTCGGATACATATACATTTGTTTTCGTTTTTGGGTTCCTACGATGAACAGTAAATATAAAAGCCCTAATCAAAATCCACCAATGTGGTGGGGCCTGCTAATTTTGGACCTCCACCAATGTTAAAGAAATATATATACATATAACAGCAATTTAAGGATTAGAATATTTCTTATATTCTATTAATATATTCGATTTTTTTTATTGATGATATAAAACAACAATGTAGGAATTTCAGCTGTAACAGTTTTTAGGTGTAATAGATTATTGAAATTGGCAATTTACCTACTGCTCTGAAGTAGTTAATGACTTTTTCACTTATTATTATATTAGAGATTATAATTTTAAATAATTACTATATATCTAATATTTTATTGATAACATACATAAAAATAATATTGTTGTACTCGCAAAACAGTAATCAGGTGATTTTTCTTCTTGCTAACTCCTTGTCCAAGGTCTTATGTTTCTAGTGCCTGATGATGGTAAAAGGAAAGGAAGAATATCTAAGAAAGACATCCTAATGTTCAAGTCAGATCTCAAATAAAAGCAATAAATAAGTATTTAATATATCATGAATAGTCTTATTTAGATATTTTTACAACTATATATATATATATATATATATATATATATATATATATATATTATTTAATTGGCTATTGAATCTATGAGCCTTGGTATGTCATTACCATTTTAGGTAATGCTCTAGTTATTGACATTAAGATTTATGTTAATAGTCCAATTATTTTTACTTAAATAACCCTAATGCTTTTATGGTCATAATTTTTCATCTTTTGGTATTCATGTTCTTAGCTAAGTCGAACATCGATCCCCATGTCGAGCACCTAGTCAAGGATCAAAGTAGTCTCCAGATGCGTTCAGATATTTGGCATAGTCAAGTACCAATCACACCTTACTGAGCGCATTGTCAAGAACTAAAGTATTCTTAAAGGATGTACAGATATTCGACTAGGCCGAGTGCTGACCACCATGTTGAGTACCTTAACACTTTGCATGTGTTTTGTATTTGGTCAATTGGCATGCACAAATGTTTGGTCATGACAGCTGATCGAATACAAATGTTCAAGTATTCGACTATGCCGAGTGCCTAAATACTTGTGTTTTACAAATACTTTCTTGATTCGTAATCAGGTATTCAACTAGGCAAAATACTTGGATACTTTCTAGTGATTATTTGTTTTCTATTTGTTAAAACTGAAAGGTACTTTGATACTCTCTAGGAATGACTTGTTTTCTGTTTGTTAAGGCTGAAAGGTATATATTGGTATTTGGTACAATGCAATTGCGATGTACGTACAATAAATCAAAAACATATATAAAAAAAAAACTATCCTTTATTAATGGAAAAAAAGTCAAAACTTTAAGATTAATTACATGCGCTAATATAACTCAAATTATTAGTATAAATATTATATAGGGGTTTGTATTTTATCATTTTTTCATAAAGAGTGTTTGATTATAATGAGAAATAAAAAAATTAATTACAATCATAACATTAAATTAGCTCTTCAAATAATGTGATTAATAAATTAACAATAATATGTTGTTATATATATATATATATATATATATATATATATATTTATAATATGTTGCTTTGCATATATAGCTAGGTTGTGGTGAGAGCTAGGAAACATGAAGAATGAAAGTAATAAGACAAATGCTAATCACTTGATTAAATTAATTCATTATGGGAGTAAAAGTAATTAATATTTTGTGAATTTCACATATTTTTTATTTTTATTTTTCATGCCAATCAAATTATTAATTTTCTTCTTTAAAAGAATAATTTTCCTCATTTTAATTTCTTCAACCCAAAGACAACATAACAAAAAAATTAATTTCGTACCCGAGGCACATATACCCCATGTAAGAGGACGATCACCCCATTGCTAAGGATAGACTTGATCAGCATTACTTTGGGGACCATGGGAGATGGAGTAGTGATCAACTTTTTTTTCCCTTTTAGTTTGTGATTTGGGGAGGTTGTTGGGAGGTATCCTAGGGGAGCCAGAAGTAAAGCCTTATTTTAGAGTCTAGGGTTTAAATCCTAAAATAGAGAAGAAGAAAAAATTATTATCTCGTATGTTAAAATTAGCTTATATATTTCTTCCTAAGTATTTATAGAGAGAAAAATAAAAAAATAAAAAAAATTATCTCATAAGTTAAAATTAATTTATACATAAATTAATTTTAACTTATAAGAAAAACTCTTTTTAATGCAAACTTATAAGAAAAACTTATTTTATTTCTTATTATTCTTTATAAAGTTTTTAGGGATAATAATCTTATTTAAATAGACCCTTAATATCAAAGGATTTAACTTAGTTAATTGAGTAAAATATGTGAGTGGTGTAAATTTTTGATATTGTATTCAATTTTTATAAATAAAAATAGTCTTAATTAATCCAATTGATTAGTACTTGTTACGGACCCAATAAATGGATCTAATATAATGTCCCATTATTGCGAAATTCATTAAGAATTTGTTAGCTCGAAATCTATTAAGGTTATATTTGATATATCAGGAGGTTATATCATATCTGAGTAAAATGTGATAGTAACTAACCTAGAGGTAACACTCCTATATATATAAGAGGTACGCTCATAGATATGGATGATTCTTTCTCTAATCCTAATATGTCACTGTGCATACACATCACGTCCAAAATTAATATTGTTGTGTAAGGTGATCTGCTTGACTTAGAGGTATTTTCTTCATAGATACCTTGGAGAAAGTTCTTGATTCAACATTAATACACTAACTATACAGTTAGACATAGTTGTTCTCGACAACATAACAGTACTAATTCTTGTTATTTCCAATTTGGAACAATTAAATAGTACTGACATTAAAGAAAGAAAATCTGCAGAGTTTGGATTTCACGATTAAAGATTGAAATGGACGTATATCATGATATGTCGATGTGAATTCTGCTTTGTAGCTGCAAATTATTTCAAATCGTCGCCTTTTACACATTAGGGAGAGTACTTTTCAAACCTTTGAATGTATCTGAAAATTCACTAACGGGTGATCTTTTTCTCTAGGTGGATTTGAATCTGTTCTATTTAGGTCGTACAACTTAATTAGCTATAATTTAACTTTGGGTTGGATTGCTCCAACCATATGTGCAGTAGTCAAACATTATATCTCGTTTTCATATTTTGGAAAATGTTGGCACTTTCTAATATAATCCCCTGGATTATAAGCAACATAAAACATCCACTACAACATAATTACTTAACATGTATTTTGCTGATAAGGGAATCTAGTTTGTTTGGTTAAACAAGAGTGTCATGAATTATTGTGAGTTGAACAAGAGTGCAAGTATGAATTATTGTAAATTCTATAATATTATTTTTTATTTCAACGTATTTAAAAATAACTGTATTTTACTTGGTTTTCAAGCAAAAGAAAACCTAGTGATCGATGCTGATTGTTGAATTTTGCACCAAATTGAAACTATGACAATTTCGCTACTAAGTACTTTATCATTCAGGAATTAATGTTAGCGGAAACCACCTCTATGCTCCCCTTTTTACGGGTAACAACATTTTTTAAACAATTAATAATATGTGGCAGTGGTTGATGCTTGCCTAATGCATGCTTCGAGCAAGAGAACTAATTTTTACAGTTTTTTAAAGTCATCCCCACACTTTTAATTGTCAAAATTAGATAATTAAATTAGAATTATGCATTTTGGATTTGGCACTTTAAGTTAAAGTTAGAATCTTTTGTTTTTTTTTTTTTTTTGTGTGTGAGCACTTTCATTCTTTTGAGAGCCTTTAGCTTCTGTGTTATTAATAATTTGATCCATGCTTTATAGAGATATATATATATATATATATATATATATATATATATATAGCGATAGACATATTGGGTGTGCGTAGGTTGGATATATATAGGGAACTCTGTCATAGCTAGGTTGGGATCCGCCTAGACATGGGTATTAAGTACGTGAGCTCTTAGTTAATTAGGTACCCTGTTCTTTTTTCTGATTTGCAGAGATTTTAATTTGTATGAATTGAAAGTTGATATACTTGACAGGTGTTCTCTTTTTCTTCTAAGAGGGTTGGGATACGATTAGATATAACCTTGTATATATCTCTGACTCTTATATAAGTTAACTTTAAATTATAAAAAAAAATAATTTCATTTTTTTATTTTTTTATTTATTTTAGAAGTACTTTTTTAAAAAAATTATCCACACATATCCTAAATAGTTAGTTATTACATGGGTATAACTACGTAGTCAACAAATCATAATATAATTTATATACACAACATACCCCAAAATAGCTTCACACATCCAAGAGTTCTCTGTGTAAAGTAATCGTATGGCAAGCTGTCATTAGTGTAAAAATCACGTTTCAGCTTTTGACGCAAAAGAAACAATGTCATTGTAGTCTCAACTCAACACGTTATCCTGTAACCTTTGTGCCTTGTGGGGTTTTAGTCTCTAAATCCTAACACAAAGAATTGGCTCCTTCATTTTGTTGTATCTAAAGATTTTGCATGCACACAATAATAGTCAAGTGTACCCTATAATAATTTCCCATGTTGATGGCAACTAAAACTAAAAGGAACGGTGTCCTTATAAAGTGGCTTTAGGTCTTGGTACTAAAGCCACAAACTACTGGAAAAGAAACCATTGGAGAAGGACTATTCCAGAATTTGGATTGAATTTGTTATGTTGAATACAGACACATATGGCAGTTATCTACAGTATTTATTGCAGGACAGTGAGACACTGTTGGTAAGTATTGGATTTCGTTAACTTTTATCATTTGTGGTGGGTTCTATTGGGGGATAGGGAGAATTTAACATTGGAAACCTCATGCAAAGTAATAATGGAATTATATCTTTGAGGAGTTTCATTCCTTTCACATGTGAGGTGCCTCCAAATAGTTGGCTCACTTTAATGAGATAAAAATGTCTTATACAGGTCCAAAGAATTATTGCACATGGTTCATTTCCTTTTCTTTTACAAGAGACCTTTTTTTACATGTGGTAGAACTCCAAGTCTTTCCACCCCATGAAATTCATATCCTAAAATGTTTTTATGTCAATAGGGTAATTCAATAGGCAGAGAAACGACATTGACAAAAAATATTTTGGATTCAATTTTTTTTTCTTAAGTCATCCATAAATATTTTTTAAAGTTCTTGGTATGATCCTACGTACGTTATGTCTTTATTTGGTAATTAATATGACAACATCCTGCCCCTAGCCTTTCAATCTCTTTATAACTTTTGTTTCATTCTTATAGGTACATTATAGATGTTGCTATTATAAATGGCAATCTTTCATTAAATAATTAATTTATACGGCAGTATACTGAAACAATTTGTTCCTTTAGTACAGCTTCAAACCTATATGGTTGATCCCGGTTATAAATTTATACCACATATAGATTTATAAGTGAAAAAAAGTAAGTTTTTGTATGTTTTTGTATGGTGCCACAGGAATAATATGATTTTTGAAGGGCAATCTCTGGACCAAGACTGAGTTTTGGAAACTATCAAACCCAAATCCTGGTTGTGGTTGGATTCTTATGTCAAACAGTTAAAATACTCCTTCTTCGAATGGCATTCGAACCCACTGCTATGCCTCAAATGGTTATGAGGAAATTAAGGGAAGCAGGGACATGGATATAAAAAGCTGCATGTAGAGATTTATGAAATTTGGCTATGGGTATTTATCATGGGAAAATGGCTGTTAAAAATTACCAAGTATGATACCTTGGTTTATTTTGTAATATATGGATCTTAGGATATTTGCTGGTAAAATATTTGCCAAGGGATATTATCCTTTATATGATGCTCCTTGTTTTGTAATTAGTATCTCTGTTACCGTTAATAAAATGTTTATTTGTAGATTAAAAAAAACTAGAATTCGTACATTTAACTCTAATGTATGTACAATATCTTGCAAATGAAATTATATATATATATATATATATATATTTTAATTGTTATAAGGCTTGATGTTCGTGGATTGGATGATCGGTTATAAAGGAAAAAATCATTATGTTCAATCATTTTTTATTTCATCATCCAACTAATTTGGTTCTAAATTTTAATTTGATCTAATTTGGTACAATTTAAAATGAAATGGATTGAATCTGTTTTTTTATTTTAATCCTATTTTTTTATTTGAGAAAATATTAAATAAATGGTAAGATATATAAAATACAGTAAAAAATAATTTAAAATGTCTAATATTTTATTTATATGTCACTATATAACTAATGATAGTACAACTTCTTAAATATATATTATATCAACATAAATTTAGATAACTTGATAATGCATCTTAACTAAAAGAGTTAGTAAAAACATTATCTTTTATTAAGTATATTTTTCATAAATAGGTATAAGTTATGTGATATTTTAACAACTATATAAGAAATAAAAATATGAACATGAATTATATAAATATATAATAAAAATATATACATGTACATGTTCAATTTGAATTAGATTGAATCAATTTTAAAAATTCAATTCAATAAAATATTCCAATTTGTCAACTTTTTGTTTTGTTTGATTTTTTGTTGCTTGGATTTGTTTTTTTTTCATCGTATTAAATTGTTTTATGAATATCCCTAGCTTAATTACATTTTTGGTACTGTGATTGTGTGATTTAAATTATATATTCAAATTGCATAGATTGAATCTTCAAATATTGTAATTGTGTAATTTTGATCCTTCCATGAGTATTTTGTAACTATTTAAGAAATATTGCTAACACACACTAGATGATAATATGTATATTGCTTCATTATACTTCTTGTTCCTTGGATATCACAATCACGACAGATCATAAGTTCAATTAAATCACGTTAAGTGTTAGACAATTTATCATTTATCACCTTGTCATCTGATGTTAAGTTGGCAAAATTTATTTATAATTTAGTGAAAGAATGACAAAATGATCAAAATTACATAATTTTTATGTCAATGCAACTCAATTTGTGAATGTAACAACAATGATGAAAATAAAATAAAAAAAGTTTTTTCAGGACCAAAAATCAAGAAAGGATTTATTTAAAACTAAATACAAATCCAAAAATTTTGAGAAAAATTAAAACCATACACAAATTGGTGCCACGTATATAACTTTTTTTGTTCATGAACCATAAACATGCATACATTGATGTCGCGTATATAAATATTTTGTTGCATTACTGGTACCAATAAATACAATTGTTTTAAGTTGCTTGATGGTTAAAGGAAGAAGGAAAAAAGATTGTGTTATTGTGGGTTACAATCCATTATTGATAAGTAATATTTATCGATAAAAAAAACCATTATTTTACGTTGTCTTAATGATAATGTAGTAACTATTATTAAATTCAAGAATACTAGCCACTACACCAGAGCACCATAATTATTTTTGGGCGCCGGGTGGCATCTTCATTCACCCTTTAACAGATCAATAATCATGAGAACCCAAGACCATCAAGTCATGTATTGTTTAGAACAAGAAAAAGCCCAATGACATGAAATCCACTTTGAAAAAGAAGCTATATATCACGGGCCCTAATGTAAGAACATTTCAATAATTTATAACGTGATAATGCTTGCAAATGCAATACCACTAACCGAGGGCATAGGTCACCAAAAACATTGTATTTCAACAAAAACAAAAGAATAGTCAAATGTGACGCCATGACATTGACAAAGCTTATCGTCAAATTACATCACCTACACTAAGTATGCTTAGTCATGCTATTATATACCTAAAAAATGAAACAAACGTAGGCTTTCTACACCTCATAATTATAATACTCATTTTCTAGATGAAAGGCCTAATCGAAGCCTTAACATGGCCACAACAACTGACCCTATAGAACTTAGCAAGTCACATGCAATTTTTTAGATTCATTGAACATACTTAACTCGTGCATGTAAAAGTACTAAAAGGCAATAACTTGAGATGACAACACAGACATAAAAACTGCTCTTACAACGTAATTTAAGGGGAAAGTGTCGTGAATGTGATTCATTTACAGTGCTCAACAAACAGCTACTAAATGAAGTTTATGATATTTAAGCTTTCAATGACAGAATACCATATGGTAGTGTAACCTAAATTCATAGGTTGACTTAGTAACGTAAAGTTAGTGAATGATAAATAATTTGTATGTGATTATTATCGAGTATAAAAAAAATTGAATAAGTGATAATTCACGTATTATAAATAAAATTAGTCTCTAATTTAATAAATTAAAAAATATCTATACTATTTGACATAAAAAAAAGAACAACATATTTTACAAGTAGTTACTTGAAGTCACAAGTAGTCAAAGGCAGAGTATATTACATAAACCCCAAAAGCAACAGCTCATAACACTAAGCTTTAGTGTCACATGCATGCCGAAACCTACCTGTGCATTAAGTCACTGAATACTGAGACATTTAGATGGGAAAAAGTTATCATCAATAAAAAGTGTTGATCCATATCAGCTACATTAATCATGTTAAATACTTTAATGCCCTCGTGTCTCAACAAATATCTTATATGATTATTTAACCTAAAATCATATCCGCTAAATTTTAAGAGAATTTTTTCCTTTAAATAAGTTATATATTAGGCATCTTTTGTCCATATATATGATAATCAACATCTTTAACCTAAGTTAATTGGGGTCAATGGTAAATGAATTCAATGATAAATCGAAAATAAAATAAAAGAGAGAAAATATAAGCTAAAATAAAAGAAGGGTGAAAGGAAGAAGAGAGAAAAGAAGAAAAGAACTAAAACAAGAAAATAATTGGAACATAGAACTACTAATAAGTTTAACCATCTACCAAACTTATAGCTTCATCAATATATATGATAATTATGTCAAAATGTAACTTTTTTTTTACTTGATAAAAAATATATTTTTATTGGTGGACTTCAAATTTGGACTTCAAATTTAAATTTGTTATTTTATCTTCGATTCTGCATTCATGTCATTTATATTTCTCATTTTTATCAATTCGCAATAAGTTGAATAATAAATTATACCGCCAAGTGTTGACCATCAAATTTTATATCTTAGGTTGATGACTTGATTACCATTCTGACTAGCAAATGGTAGCCTTCTAAAGATATGCTTTAAATTCAATATTACAAGAGTAAAACAGAACTACAAAGAAAGTAAAATAAGCAATTATGAACTACACTCTCACCAGTTGACACCAGTTGAGTATCTAAGGTTCATTGCATAGTTAAGAAAATGACACGAAAAAAATATAGAATTAAAAACTTTGACATTAGAGAAACTAAAAATACAAGTACCTTGTATAATAACAAATAAACAAGAAACTGTGTCCCCACCCCTCTAAAAAGAGAAACTTAACCTAGTGCAATTACTTAACCGTAAACAGTAAAAACAAAAGCTGTGTTCACCTCAATGTACAAGCCTACAAATCAATTTCCTCTTGCATGAACATCATAAGGAGGACTACAGCTAGAGAACCTCAAAAAACAAACCTTTGGTTTTTCTTTTGGGTAATTCAAACCATTCAATATTAATTACAATGAACCCGGTATACTACAAAAAGCCAGGCCACTTTGAAGACTCATGTAAATTTTGGTTTAGGCACAGGGCCATTATTATGATGCACAGGACCAAGCTTTTGAATCCAATGGAGAAGCCTTTTCTTGTGATCTTGGCAACAAGGATTTTCCACCAGAGTCAGAGTTCCATCATGAGCAAGCGAAGATTCAAATTGTTCTAATACCTTAACAACCTGCCAGAACTCAGGCCTCTTGTCCGGATGCAAAGACCAACATTGCTCGATTAAAGCTCGCATTGCAGGTGGACAGTCGGAAGGAATAACTGGCCTTGCATTCTGAATACAGCATCACAAAAGTATTAGAATTGCATACGTAAACAGTGTCATTTAACTAGCAATCTATTTTCCACAATTATCCAATACATGATGATCCTAAGAATTCAAATAGCTCCATTCTTGGTAATCTTATCAACTACTATGCTACATCACTTGATGAAACTGAGACATATGTAATAATTTCATATAAACTAATGCATGCTACATCAAATTTTTTTACTCTTTTTTAATAAGTTGGTCATACATGTCAAGAATGGATGAAAATAATTTCTATATTTCACTATTGTTTTCAAAGCAAAGGTATCTTGCCAAGGATTTTAGCTACATCTCAAAAATACATTTGGTTTAGCTATAAAATATATAGTACTCATCAGATGGGCTATAAACTCATTAGCAATTATTCAGTGGCAATATGATTGATTTCCTCAGCTAGCATAATGATGCCTCCTTTGGCAATCATTACTCAACATATTGAAATAAAAGCTTTAATAAAGAAAGAAAAAATGATGAAAAAATGGATGAAAATTGAAAAGAGTGGTTAAATCATGATATAAGTGGATGAAGCTTTGCAAAAAGGAAAAAATGTCCTTTCATTTACAACATAAAAGGTATCAACTGCTACATCTGAGAGTAACAGTTGCTTTTATAAAATACATTCAAAGATTGCAAAACATATTTGTTAATGGAGCATGCATTGTCTATCTTCAAGCGAACTGTATCATTAATTGAACCCAAGTCCAGATTGCATTACTCTTGTATGCCAGTCATTCAGAGAGGCATCAAACAACCAGCAAAAGATAAAAACCATAGAAGTGGGATTTGGGGGCATAAATGGGGCTGTAGACCTTTTCCTATTATTGACAAGATTTCAATGCAGAGTGCACAGAAAGCAACACAACTTTACAACCAGTACTGTTACTGACAATGAAGAATAATGTGACAAATATTAGTAGATTGACAGTCACATAACAATTCATATGACTTAATAGCGAAGAAATGTACCTTATTTACTACGGCAAAAGCAGCCTGGATGGGAGTCATATCCTCATACGGTATAGTTCCAGTCACCATTTCCCATAAGATAAGCCCAAAACTATATACATCAACCTTTCTCCCATAGGATTTTCGTTTGATCATCTCAGGTGCCATCCAGCGGTAGGTACCAGGGTCATCAGCAAATAAGTCACAGTATGGTTCCTCGCAAGCAATGCCAAAATCAGCAATTTTAAGGTGAAAGTCTTCATTGATAAGGACATTCTCCGGTTTAAGGTCTCGGTGAATGACACCTTGAGAGTGTATATACTCCACTCCACGAGCAATGTCCAGAGCAAAAGCAATTAGCTTCTCTAGAGAAATAGTTTTTCTTTCCAACTTATGCAAATATGACCTCAACGAACCTTCTGATAGATATTCTGTGATAACACAATAAACATGTGGCTTTCTACATGCTGCTATGAACTGTGTAATCAGATCAAGATAAATGAGAAGTGTGTAGTACCAGCCTCCTAATCACATTAAATTCTCTGAACATGATATGAACTGCTCAATCAGACTATGGTAAAGGATATAAAATAAAGTATTCTTGCTTTTACAGGTGATTATCTCAACATAACTAAAGGGTCAAGTCCAGTAATTAGCACAAAATAATGGATATTCTCACCATGTATTCAACCAGAAAAACATATAGTATCTGAACAAAAGCGAATGACAAAACTTCGATAAAGTTCAGCAGGTGCGTGTAGTGCTGTTCTTCACTAAAAATGTGATAAGTGTCCTGTGTTTTTTGTACTACCTTATCCTCCTTTCTAAGGGTTTTAAAGTTAAGGTTAAGGTGTAAAAAACAATACACATACCTAGTTTTTATCAGAAAACAACAACAGCACCACAAGCTTGAAAAATGAAGCAAATAAAAGTTTGTAAACAGCATATACAAAAGGAGGTACAGGATTGGATTATATTACCTTTATAACATTTTGATGGTGGAGGCACGATAAAAGCGATACTTCTCTAATGAATTGTTTCTCTAATCGATCCACCAACATTCCATTTTCGTCATCATCCGGTACCGTGATTATTTTCACAGCTACAGCTTCATCTTTATACATGCCATGGTAAAGCCTGCTATGAGCACCATGAGCAAACCTAACACCAACAAAGAGCTTGGAAAGGTCAACATTCCATTCCTCAGCTGTTTCCACAGCAGTAACTTTTCCCCCTCCATGATCAAAGTACTTTGTCCATCCCGAATCCTTTCGGTGCTGCTTCGAGCTTAATTTCATCGAAGCAAGGTGCCTAATTGGACTGCTGTAAGGGGATTTAGTAGTAATTGGACTGTTGTAAGGGGATTTAGTAATTGGACTACTGTGAGGGGATTTGGAATTGGACACATGAGAATCCTTGTTGAGCAACTTCCCCATGATTGTCTTGTCCTTGTTCTGTTCTTTCCTCCTTGGACCAGGTGTTGAGAACCTCTTCTGCTCATGTCTGGCTTCCTTGAAGGTCTCAGAGAGAGAGGTTTGAGGCAAAGGGGACAAAGATCTCTGCTTGTTCATTATTGGTTTCTTCTGAGCCTTGTCGGAAGCAAAAACCACTTCAGGCCTTGATTTCAGATTACTAGAACTGTGTTGTGCCCTTGGCTGAATGCTGAAAGAACCAAATCCAGAACTGGAATAGTTCAACCTGTGACACACTGTGTGGGAGAATTTGGCCCTCCTTATCCAAGAATTACTGCTATCTTCATCCATCTTTTACCCTTCTTCAGAAGAAGAAAACTAGAAACACCTTACAAAATCACTTTATCCACAATCTGAGAAACAAGTAGTCTTAAAGCCAAAAGGGTGGTAGTCCCCAAAAAACAAACTTCTCAGACTAATTTCACACAATCACAGGGAACTAGATTTCCTCAAACTCATCAACAACAACTGAGGGATTGAACCATGAAAAGTCAAACTTTTTTTCCCAAATGGAATCACAAAACCACTCAAAGCAATCAAAACCCAGCAAGAATGAGTTGATCTGAGATAATGAAAGAAGATCCAATTCCATTCGGTGATGGAAATTGGAAACCCCTCCCCCCCAAAAAGAGAGAAAAAAATCTAAATTAAAAGCCAACAACAAACATGCAGTGCTATAGAGAGAGGTAACAGAAACTCCAATCAATCCAAAAAAAAACTTGACCTTTCATAACTTCCTCAGCTGACACCTTTTACCAACACAGTCAAACGCCCACCATCTTCCGTAAATGCCTAGAAATCCCACACAGATACCAGAATAAACTAATCAAACCCCAAAAACAAAAAATATTCCCCTTAATTCAAATCAGCAGAAAAACCATAAGTTAAAAACTATTAGTACTTATTTTATGTTGATAATGCAGAAACAACCATCATATACGTCCCCATTGACTACACTTATCAGTAACAATAATACTCATTATTTTAAAGAGTGACGAGTTAATTAAACTTATTATATTTCCAAAAGACCCAGATACAGAAACCAAAAAAATCGTTTTTTTTTTATAAAGAAAAGCATCCCCAAATACAAAGAAGAAAAGGGTGTCAGTAAAATGCTAAAATTGCATTACCCGGAGAAAAATCAAACCCGCGTACTACAATTCTACAAAGGGTGTTTTTTTTTTTTTTGTTTTTCTTATATAAAGTTATAAGAGCTTATAATATGCTGGCGAGGACAGAAATTTCCTGCACCTAATAAATACTCCACTTTCCACGAAGAGAGAGAAAGGAAATCTTTTATTTATTACTATTATTTTATTATTTTGAGAATATATATACTTTCATAAATACGAACTGTGTCTTAGGATATTCATTAAATGTTCGATAGAAAAAAAGTTTTATCATGTCTGAAAATTATATTTTTAAATAATAAATAAAATTTGTTTGATTAAATATTTAAAAAATTTTAAAAATTAAAGAGTTATATAATATATTTATTATTTATTTATTTTATTTATTATATTAATAATAATAACATGATATTTTTAATATAATAAAAAACAAATTAATCTAAAAAAAGTAAGATTCTCATAAATAAAATCTTATTTTCTAAAAACGGATTAAACCATAGGAAACCAAGATTTTCAATCCTAGATTCCTAAAATTTTAAAACTTCTCTCCTACCAAACAATTTTTAAAATCTCCTAAAAATGATTTTTATTAGAATAAGTAAAATTATATTTTCTATAACTTTTTATACACTTTTATATAATCTTCATAAAAATAATTTTCTTTTAATTTCTTAACCACATTTACTTAGTCACTAATCAGCAACATCCAAATTTAGAATGGTCAATATTCAATAGGAATGTGAAGGACTTTGGTATCACATAAGCAGGAAATAGAGACCGTGGATTTTCCAAATTGGAACATGATGTTTTGGACTAGAGACGGCGATGATGAGGTTTGCTCCTTTGGTGGGATGAAGGGTAACCGTGTAGGGTAGAGATGAGATGAATGTGCTCATTGTTACGTGCAAGAGAGTTAATACCCCACACTTTATGTTTTGTATTGGTTTCTTAGTAGAAATATTTATTGTCATTAATTATATTTGGTAGGTTTTAAATATAAGAGATTCTTACATGTTCTTATGATAGTGTTGTTACACCATACTGTTTTTTATTGTTTTAAAGCATTTTAATAATTATTGTGATTAGTAAAAACAATGTATTATAATTAATGATTTACCTAACTTGTATATGCATTTTTTTTAAGGCGAATTTGCTTACGTATAACAATCAATTTATATAATGATATGTACTATACGGAATCGACAAAACCTTCATACTATGTGGCGGGCAAGTACATCTCTTGTTCTATTCTATGAGTCTCGACCAAGATAAATAATAATAATTAAAGTATCTTTACTTATTATCGAAAAAGAAGAATCAAGGTAAGATCCGCGGAATTATCAAATAAGATAAGATTACATTCAAATAAGATAATAACATAATGTAAAAATGTTATTTGCCTATTAGTTACCAAGAATAAATATATGTACTTGACAATGTAACAATGTTTACTATTTAATCACAATTTTTACAATTATTGATTAGTTGTTAATAGTTATTTTAAAAATTATATAAACCACGATTTATTATTGATTAATATTGTAAAAAGAATTAAACTACAAATATATAAATATGTAGGAATAAAATTCATATAGTAATTATTAAAAAATTTAAAAGCTAATCAATATTTGATAAATGGAAGGTAGTGGGAAAGGAAGGAAAATAAAAGTCACGAGACAGAATTGGAAGTATGAGTTTTATTTTTGGTTAAAATAATTATATTATTTTTAGTAATGTATTTTTTTATAAATTATTTTATTTATTAAATAAAGAAAGAACTAAATACATTAAACAAATATTTAAAATATTAAATTGTTTAATATTTTATTCAATATTTATTTTATAAAATATTCACAAAATTATAAGAAAAATAGAGTAATTACGTTCATATTTAATTTTTTATCTTGTTTTTAATTATCATTTCTCTTTTCTTTTTTCATCGCGTCATTTATTATTTTGTTCTTCTACTTTTATTCTTTTTATTTCTTTCTTTTTCTTCAAATCTACTAAAAAATGAAGTGGATGTCTATTTTATTTATTTTTAAATATAATAAGTATAATATTATTTTAGGGTGTGTTTAGTTTAGAGATGAAAGAAATAAAAATAACTTTTTAATTAAATTAAAGTATAAGAGATGTCCATTTCTTTAAATATTATTTTCCTCCTTTTAAACAAACAAAGCTTCTCTATATTTTATAGTTTTGTTATTTCTTTCACTAAATAAATGGTGAGAGCGTATGATGAATGGAGGAATCCATGTGTCACTATCGGGGAGAATGAGGTACGGATTCGATTTTTATATATGCTTAGCTCTGAAAATGCATACTTCAACGAAACTACTACACAACTTGGGTTCGGTACGGTTAGTTGCATGGTACGATACGGTTCCCAGAACAAAACTAAACCCATTCAATTCGGCCACCAAACAGTACGAATCTACAGAAATTTGTACCTTGTTTACCCAAAAAATAAGAAATAAAACCAACTTGTTTTAACACTTGCTGTCACATTACTTTTTTGTGGCTGATTTTTAAAAATAATATAAATTAATTATTTAATTAGGAAAAGGGGGTAAATTTGAAACAAAATGGGAATTTGGGGTTCTCAAATACGCCCATTTGGGGCGTGTTTAAACACGCTCAAATGGGGCGTATTTGATGTAGTGGTGACACGTGGCAGCAAAAACAGGGACTTAGGGTTTTCGCGGTGTTTTCGTAAATTACGGAAGGCCATAACTTTTGACTGGGACGTCCGATTGAGGCGAAATCGGTGGCCACGCGTTCGTAATTGAGAGGAGAAGGCCTGGGCAAGTACCCCTCCAAGGGGG
>CM023953.1:8651690-8733723 GCA_013407115.1 Glycine latifolia
TCCACCCGCTAATATGAATGCAAGCCCTTGACCAATGCAAAACGCTCGAAATTAAATAAAGCAACTAAAAAAAAGTAAAAAACCTAACATTTTCTAAATGCACCCCCATTTTTAATAAGCTTAATCTTAATATTTAAAATCGTAACTTTTGATAGAAATATCCGATGGAGGCGTATTTTATGTCAAAACGCTCGAAATTAAGAGAAGTAACTAAAAAAGCATGCAATTCACTAATTGAATGAATAAAAAATTAGAAAAGACACAATTTTTTGGAGGTTTGAATCTTAAATCGCAATTTTGAGGCACTTAGAGTTTTCTTTTGGGAAAAATTATTGCACAAGTCCCCCTTGGAGGGGTACTTGCCCAGGCCTTCTCCTCTCAATTACGAACGCGTGGCCACCGATTTCGCCTCAATCGGACGTCCCAGTCAAAAGTTATGGCCTTCCGTAATTTACGAAAACACCGCGAAAATCCTAAGTCCCTGTTTTTGCTGCCACGTGTCACCACCACATCAAATACGCCCCATTTGGGCGTGTTTAAACACGCCCCAAATGGGCGTATTTGAGAACCCCAAATTCCCAATTTATTTCAAATTTACCCCCTTTTCCTAATTAAATAATTAATTTATATTATTTTTAAAAATCAGCCCTTTTTTGTTTCGTTGTTAATGGCCTCTTATGCTGTCTTAATTAATAAGAACAAGATATAAATCCCATTAGAAATTATATTATTGACTTAAGTTAGAGAAGACAAATACATGGGGACATGGGCTGATGGGGGTGGCCTTGCTTGCACTTAATGTCATTGGAAAAATCAAAAAATTAAGAAATGCAATATTCAATTATTATTTCCCAATGGCCAAACAAAATATCCTTGTTGTACGGATTTTGAATCATATTTTTAAATTTTATTTGAAAATAAAATAAAATAAAATAAAATAAAGTAGATGAAGATGTCATATATATGATAGAAGTTATTAGTTTTTACCTATGCAACCATTTATTAGAATATTAGTTGAACATTTTTCCCGTGACATGGAGAAGAACAATTCCTATTTTTTCATATATGTTGAAACTTTTCATACCTTGCAGTTGCAGGCAAGCATGGAAAACTTGACCTTGCACAATCACACATGTATGCTAGGAGAGAGAAAAATAGAGAATTCGATAGCGAACGATTGAACGACACATACGCACACCTCACATCAATCAATCAAAGAAAATAAAATGGGAACTGAATGTGAATTTGACATTTGACATTTGACATTTGACAATTTTTTTATTCTTCATCTTTTATGAATTAATACTCACTTACAGTGTATGTATGAATGAGTCAAAATAAAATAAAATCAACACTGCACTTGCGTTTTCTTTCGTCATAAGTGACACATTATGACATCTCTAATTTTATATATACTCTATAAACTTATTAAACTGGGACTATTTTAAGCTTTTTTTTAGTTAGATTTTATAATTAAATTCCCATTTCCTTGAAACGTTAAAAACATTGGAAATTATATTAATTTCTTTTTGGCTTTCTAGGAAACTTCTTAATTTTATAGAAATGCTATTAGCGATTTTTGAACTTTATAAATGACATGACGTTACACACTAATAGCACCGACTTTAAAACTTTGCCTAAAATCTTTATTTTATTTTTCTTAAGTCTCAAAATTCATAGTAAAGATTTAAAACTAGTTGTTGATAATATTGAGGGTCATAAAAAGAGGGGGAAAAAAGGTAACATCAAAAGAAAACTAAATTATAATAATACATATTAATGTCTTTCAAAAGGGGTTTAAAGAAAAAAAATGTAATTTTTAAAATAAAAAAGAAAAACTTAATGTAGTTTAAATATTTCAAAATAAATATTTTACGCTAAATATAGTTAAGAAAAATTCTCTCAAAACCTTTTTTTTTCTTGGAAGAAAAATATTAAGTCCATTTCAAATTTTAGTTATTTGTTAATAAAACAGCATGGAACTTTTATAATAATGAAAAATAAAAAAAATAAAAAAAAGATTATTAACCTATGTGTTTTATCTCCCCCAAATAAAATAATACAAGTAATAGTTTGCCTCAAAGAACTTGGTTGTCAAAAGATGGACTTGGCCCAATACCGATTATTAGTTTGTTACGAATTATGTCAAAGGAGGTTGCTATTAGTCTCACTTCTGTTATTGTTAGCACCTACTAAGGAGCTGACCCTTTTACATATTATCCTTCCCATAGAATTATGGTTCTGGGGTAGGTCATGCACTGCAGAACCATAATTTCACGTTTTAAATTAATTAATTAATTAAATCATGCTTAGAATTTGAAAATGATCATTTTTGAAAGAATTAATGTCATGAATTAAATAAGCGATCATTTTAGAACTTATAAAACTTAAGGATCAATTTAGAATAAAAAAATTAAGATAAAAGACTATTTCTATATTTTAAACTATTATAAAAATGCAAATTACAAATTAATCCTTTTTTTTTTTCAATTTGAGTCGTCATAACTCCCTTCTTCAATCTTGAACACCTACCACCATCTCACATTCTCATTTAAACTCCACTGCACCCCCTGAAGGCCTGAACTCCTCCCCCAATTAGAACCCAAAACACAATCAACCCTTTTTCCTCTCCATTACAACTAATTTGACTATCTCTGTTTGCCTTTTAGTTAATTTGTGTTTTTAATTTTGCTATGGATTTTTTTAAAATTTATCCCTCAATTTCTCGAAAGCAAAAATTTTAGAAAAAAACATTTTTAAAAATGGGATATATTTAAGGCACGTTTAATTGTTTGTAAGGTTTGAATTTGAATTTGAAATCATCCATGGCAGGTTCGTTGCACGAGGATGACGACCAAATCTCATAGAAGATAGTGGTGACATTGTTCAAGGCTAAATTGCTTTTTGCCTTTTCCTCTAATGTTGGGTGATGCCATTTTTTAGAAGTTTCTTGTTGAGTTCTTGAGTGAGATCTATGCGTAATTGTTTTTTTTCCTTTTCCTCTAATGTTCGGTGATGCACATAACCTATCAGTTTGTTCCAAGAAATTCTACTCAACTGCTAGTCATATGTATGTGGTCTTGTTGGAAAATGAGTTCACAGATGCATAATAATAAACTATGGTGCAGCTTGTCTGCGTTAGCTTTTGGAGAATCATAGACTATAAACTACATGATCTGATATACATGAGAATTTCTTTTATAGTACTTCAAAATGGAGAAGTGTTTGGTGCTCAGGATCAGAAAAATGCTAAAAGGAAGTAAAATCATAAGTGGAAAACAGTCAAATATATATATTGCTAGCAATGGGTTATAATTGAAACCGAACTTCACTTGTAATTCATTTGGGAGTAGGGGGAGCCGGGTAGATCAAAATCATTGGCATAATACTATATATTGAAGCTGCTTTTGAGCTCTTTTCCAGGTGCTGAAGTAGCAGTTGCTTCAAAATTACAATTCTGTCAGACTCGTATTTTGAATTATATCACACTGTTGACCCCACTTTATGATACCTTACGAGAAAGGTTCTTCATGCCATAACCAATACACTTTAGAAAAACCGACTGTGAGTTCGGATCTGGTTTGATAACAAACTTCAAATCAAGAAAATCCCTTAGGTTTCTGAGAGTTTCAACTCCGTGCTGTGAAAGTTTTCCTACACGAACCTTGGAAACATCTTGAGGGCATAGAGCACAAAGAAGAAATAACAAACCCTATAAACCAAAACATTAAAAAATATATTAGGTAAGCCAAAGTTCCACAAATGGAACCAATTTTCATCTTACAAGTCCTACAAACCCAGATGCAAGACAATAAAATTGAAGTAGCTACTTATTTCAGCACCAAAGAAAAGAATTTGAGTCATAAAACTTCCTGGGAGGGTGCATCTCTGCTGCATGTTCTGTTTTCTACCTGTTCCATAGCTTTTCATCTCTGCTATCTAAAAAAATTTAAGTCTATATTCTCTCTCTGTTACCAGTATCAGTCAACAGGGGTCATAGTTTTCTGTTTTGTAAGAAGTTTTCATCCATAATTATGAGTTTAATACCAGTAACAATCACTTGGTAAAGAACCATTAAAAGGGGATGAAACTGCTAATAAACTAACCTGATGAGTAGAATCTACCACTCCACTTTGAGCTATCTCCCTTAGTAAAGCATTAGCAATCCCCACACCAATTTCATCTGGAGGCATCAAGTCTCTTTTCGCATCATCTGCAAGGCCAGAAGTATCATCATCCCTCACTTGAGAAACAGCAGTGTCTACAGAAATAAAGCAACCAGATGTAGTTTCCGCAACCAGCGTAATCCCATATCCAGGAGAGCTGCAACAGCAAATGACGAATAAAAGGAATTACATTTTAATACAATACAATATGACTTACACTTTTCTACCAAATATATTTCCAAAAATCAAATTTAAATATTCAACAATTTCCACTGAATGAAAGAAATCATACTTACTTTCCAGCCTCAGGACCTGATCTGTGATCAGACAAAATGTACACATCAGAAACCAGCGGATTGATGATTCCACGGGCAGCTTTAATCATGCCATTTTCAAACTGAACAGACACTCTTGTTGAAAAAGTAGTTCCCCTAATTTTCCTCACAAAACCCTCATCAATCCAACTAACCGCCTGTTAGAAAGAACATACATATATAAGGCAATAATTTTTTTTAAATTAACCATAAAATCAAATTATCAAAAATTCAGAAACTTACCGTTAGACTCTGAACAACAGGAACAGACAAAAGAACTTCACCACCACCATTGGGAGGTAATCCACGACTCTCTACTTTAATCTCCAAGCCTTCAGATGGAACTCCAAAGCGCTTCAATATAGGTAAAGTCGTTGACTTGAAGGTATCAACAGATGGATCTTTAGAATCATTTGTAATTCCTGTCCGAACAGTTTTTTAAGGTTAAAAGTTTAAACCAGCACAATATCTTCGTTTTTCAATATAAATAGGAAGTAGAATACAATTACTATTATACCTTTGAGCCTGATAGTAAGGGGCTGTTTGGCAAACAAACACAACACAATGAGTGGCTCCAGAAAATAACCAATGGACCGTGAGACGCCGCAATCGTGTGCACTGTGTTGTCTGCCACCCATAATAGTTCCCGGTTTGTACCTCAATTTGGTACCTGCCCAACCCAAACAGAATGAATAATCAAACGGTCGTTGGTTCGAATCCCCTCGCTAACATTCTAATATAAAACTAACTAACAAGAAACATAAGATTTGGAGATGAAATTGATTAATAATTAAAAAAATGGTTACCGGTATCGTTGATTTCGACGTGGCAATCGTCGCAGACGGTTTCGAAGAGTCGGAGGAGAGAAATTTCGTGCTTGCGGAGACCGGGCCATGTCTCGTCGGCGCGAATGTCCTCGATGAGAATGGGAGTGGAGGAGAGAGTAGAGAGAAGAAGGCGTTGCCTGAAGCTCTGGCTTCCCTTCAGCCTCTTGTAACCCGTTTTCCCCATTCTGTGCAGCAACTCAAACTCACTTGTGCCAACTTCATGAAGCTGCAGATTTTTATACGGACGGGTTTCGGGTTGAGACTCAAGTCAATTTTTTTGTTTAGGGTTTCTAAAGTGTCACTCAGTTTGGGCCAGTGTGTATGTGATGTTTAGTGGGCCAATTCTATTGGTACTAACACTATTGTTATTGGCTACTATCAAGTGGCTGGATTTTATTTTTCTAAAGATGTCCTTACCATATAATCATGTTTTTTTTCATGTGGAAACATGTTTACATTTTATATTTTGTTCACAACCCCTGCACAGAAACAGAAACGTGATTCCGTATGCAAATTATGAAACGAAATTACAATTCCATTTTAGATTTTGCACACAAAATCACATTTTCATTGTTTTTTGTTTCAACTTAAAAGCAACACAATGAAAACATGATTTCACGTACAATCTAAAACAAAAACATGATTTTGTTTCGGACTTTGTATGCAGAATAAGGAAATTTTTGGTGCAGTGAATGGGAAGAGAAAGGGTGTAGTGGGTTTGAACTAAGGGGCAAAATTGTCTTTCCATGAGTTTTAAAAGTCAATAAGGGTCAATAACAATTATTGTTGGAGTCATTAACAACTCCTTGTTTAGTTTCTCAAGGAATTGGGCTTCAACCAATTACTAATGGCCCAAGCCTTATATGCAAGGCTATTATAAGGGAGTTGATATTGGCATCGACCAAAATTGTTGTTGACTCCTAGAAAACTTTAAAACCCTAGAAAAAAAATATTTTACCCCTTTGTTCAAACACCCCACTCCTCCTTCTTTCACTTTCCACTTACTTGTGTCCCCTTTCTTCTCACCTCGTGTTAAATATATAACAAAAACAAAATTATATTGTGATATTCGTTGAGATACACAATAAAATCACGTTTTTGTTTTGTATTCTTAAAACAATAAATAAATACACAATGCAGATAGGATTTCATTGTGATCTTGGTCGAGACACACAATGAAATAGTATTTTTGTTTTGTTTTTTTTGTTTTCATGATTTTTTATTAATTATAAATGCAAGTTATTTTTTTTAAGTAATCAAATTAACTATGATATAATTTAGCATTTTTAATAGTACTCAATATCTTTTTGGCTAAATTACAATTTTGATTCCCTAGTTTTTTCAAATTCATGATTTTGGTCCCCTCGATTTTAATTGTAACATTTGGTCCCTCTCCCCTAATCTTATAAACTGATGATTTTGGTAATCCAAATAAATTATTAACAAATAATTTAGATTAGTTAAGTTATTAAGTTAATTATGAATTAATCAAATCTATTAATTATTAAAAATTGCATAAAAAATATTAATCCTAATTTTCCATAACACTGTTTCTACTATTCTCTACAAACACTTCTTCTATCTCCACTATCACACGCGACTCCACTAGCAATAACATCACATTAGGATTAATAGTATTTTATTGATGTTTTTAATGATATATTTTTAATTATTAATTAATTTAATGTCTCTAATAATCATAACTATTAGTTAACAATCTATCAAGGGCCAAAATCACAAATTTATGAAACTAGGGGACTAAATGTTACAATTAAAAATAAAGAGGATCAAAATCACGGATTTAAAAAATTAGGGGACTAAAATTGCATTTTAGTCTATCTTTTTTAATTAGAATTAAATTAATTGGATAAAAGTTGCATCTATACAAGTAATCAAATTAATTATTATAAGAATTAGCTTTATTACAATTGAAAGAGTAATTTATGTTATCATTAATTTAAATTAAACATATAATTTATGTAACAATTAATTTGATTACTATTAAAAAAGGTAATATGTGTTTTCATTAATATAATTTGTATCAAAATTAGTTAAAGTTAAAAATGTAACTTATTTGTTACAATTTGTGAAAAATACTAATAATATAAAAAAGATTGGAGGTAGTATTTAACAATAAGAATTTCCCATTCTTATGTTGATGTCATTCTTAACAATTTAATATTTGTGCTCCCTTTGTCTCATAATAATTATAGTGTAAGAAGACAAAATTTATTCCAAAATCATTGTAATTTTAAACTTTCAATGTAATATTAATTATTTTTTCATTTATATCCCTTATAACATTAATTATATGATCTACTAAAACAAAAAAAGATAAACTAATAAAGATAAGGTTAATTTTGTAAAATTATTATTTTCTTTTTTATCTATTTATTAATTTTTTAATATGATAAAATAATCTATAATGAAACGAAATAAATATTTAGTAACAGAAATATAATACATATAATAATTAATTTTAAAAGTTTTATATATAATAATTAATGAATATAAAATTTAATAATAACATCAATGATAATTATTTATTACATATAATTGATAAAATATTCAATACTAACATGAAGTCAATTTTACTTCTATACATAAATTTAATCAACATACATTGCATATTATTTAACAATAAGAATTTTCAACTCTTTTGTTGACATTATTTTTCACAATTCAATATACTGATACTTGTATTTATTTTTTATTAGACACACAAAAAGTTCATTTATAAAACATGTACAAAATATTTGTATTTTTTTAACACAACAAAAAAAATTATATTTAGTAACTTAGAGTTAATAATACACTTATAAGTTTAGCAAACAATATATTTTTCTTGGGGTTGCAACAAATAATATCTTTGAATGACATTTAAAAACTTTATAAAGTTATGTTGGAAAAGGCATTTAGTTATCTTTTGTATTTTTTTATTAACTAAAACTCATTCGAGTGTTGAAAGTTGTTTTTTTAGTAACTTTTAGAATTTTTTTAGACTTACTTGAAGTAATGTTTTTCTAAAGTGTGCTAAATATTAACTTTCAACTTTTTATATTTTCTTTCGATATATTTATTTATTTTTGTTGTTACTTTTTTTAAATAAATTATGATTTTATTATTTTTATATCATTTTACACTTTTCAATTACTCTAACAACTAATTTCACCAAATACTTTTAATTTATTAAGTTAATTTTTTTAACTTTGAATTATAAGTTAGTTTTTTGTTTCAAGCTAGTTTTTGAGTTAGTTTTGTTAAACATAAACTAAATCAATCTCCTCATAAATATTATTAATAATATGTGTTGGCAAGCATTTTTAGCTAGTTTCTAACTTTATTATTAACTAAAAAATTGGCTTTGATCATATTGTAAGTGTTTGATAAACAATTTTTTTGTTAACAACTTTTGAATTTTTTAAAGACATTATTTTAGCTTATCGGTTCTTATATTTTATTTTGTTTGTTTTTGTTCTATTTAAAACATTTATTTTATTTTATTTTATTATAATAGCATTGTAATTCAAGATATTGATAATTGATTAGTATGACAATACTAATATGTAATTGTATTTAATATTGATATTATCATACTAATCAACATAATAAAAACATGATGTCTAATTAAAAGTATATTATTTCAATTTAGTTTAGAATTGATTGAGAATATTTATGAAATAATATAAGATTAATAGTAGAATGGAATTTATGAAAATAATAATAATAACTAAAAATTGTAATTAAAATAAATTATCTTTACATAAAACTATAATAATTTAAAATATTTTTTTAGCCATGCATAAAATTAAATTAAAATTTATATAAATATGTCCATTTTTTCATTTTAGATTTCTTAGTTACTTCAATAAATAACTTTACCAAATACCTATATTTAAATAAGCTAGTTTAATATAGTTTGTAGCTTTCAACTATCAACTTTTTAACTTTTAGTTGATTTATTGGCTTTTAGTTAGTTGTTTAGCTATATTTGACAAACATAGTCTAATACACATAAAATGTAATTAAAAAGTTACTTTTTTTCAAAACATTGTCTAATGCAAACATAGCCTACTTTTTGCTAGAACACATCTTCATTGCAGCCCCATACACCTCCATAACATTCACTTATACAGAAAACATATTTTATACCAATTTTGGAGGACATTTTACATTGTTTCCAATTTAATGTAGTATAATTTGATGTTAAAGGTAGGAAAAGATTCTGCATCGATTACAAAATCGATGTAGAATCCCCAATTTCTACATCAATTCCTCCAAATTCTCCAATCCAAATAACTAGGACATATATGAATGTTAAAGCATGTGAAATTGATCTAGATGTTTCATTTGTTGGATTGGAGAATGGTGGAAATTTGATTTCAATAAAACTAAAGTTGTTGGACATAATGTTTGAAGGTAAAGAAGGATGGGAATATACTAATAAAAATTGAGGCTACAAATTATAACAAAACTAGTATTCGAATAACAAGCACTAGAGTTGTAGAATGCTTATATACATGATCAAGGACAAAACCAAAATAAAGTGCAAGGGGGCAAAAATTTATCACATTATAAGTAAAATTAACAATAATGAACTTTATTAATCATTTAAAATTTAGACTAATTAATGAAGAACAAAAGATAATATATCAAATGAAAGTAAATATAGCTATTATTGATGCAAAGAAAACACACAAATAAACAAATAAACAAAAAAACATTTTCAACCATTAAGATTGTGATCTTTAATTTTTGACTTGATAAAACTCTTCTATTATTTTTAAACAAAGGCCAAGGAATCTTGAGTGATTATTGAAAAGTGTTTGAGCAAGTAGACACTTTCTCATGCACTTGATCACCAAATGTTGCATGAAATATGCTAAGAGCATATTCATCCATATGTATTATGCTAAAAACATTTTTTATTCATTCAATATGATGAGATGTTTCTATAGAATTCTTCTCATAATCTCTAAGATCTATTATAAGTGATCACATTAAGTTGGTGTCGCATAGATCTTCTCTCAAATTTATGATAACCTTTCTTCACCCAAACTTATTTAAGATTTTTTAATTGTCTTGATATTTTTATTCTTTTATTAATTAATTTATAATAAAATAAATAACATTTGAATTCTTTTTCATTCATAATAATCTAATCCGTGCACAATACATAATAATAAGAATTTGTTTGGATAAACTCTTCATGGACAGATATAAAAAAGGAGAAAACTAAAAAGAAAAATAACGTAAGCTTAGGGAAATATAAGTTAAAATTATTTTATGCATAAAATACTTTATAAAAACTTTCTCATATATGTTAATTTTTCTAAAAGATAATTTGTAACTTATACGTGGGTTAATGGAAAACTTTATCCTGGCATACCCAAATTATATAATAAAATCTCTTCATAGTGATCGATTTGATAGATTGATAATGTCTTAATGAATCAACAAATAAAGATAAAAATAACTATTGTCAATAATTTTGCATGTCCAGATATTATTTTTCATGCTACTTTGAACTAATTAAGGCGCATAAATTATTCATCCCCTTGACCTATATGATTTTATAAAGAGATTAAAGCAAGGTCATTAGATTTAATTCAACTAGCCCACCAAAGGAAAAAAAAAGATTTTGAATTTATAAAAAAAAAATGTTAGGTAGATCTCTTTCGTAGATTGGCAAAATAAATATGATTTTAACCTTTGCTTCAATTGTGTCATCCTATATGTAAAGCAATCTACTATTCCGAACCTAATATAAGTAAATTAACTATATAACTTACACGGGATTAAAGAAATTAGTTAATATTATTAAATTCTGTTAATAACATTTAAAAAAAAATTCTTAAATACTTTTCATTAATTAGAATTTGATATTAAGAATAAAATGATTCGTTAAAATTATAATGACAATCAATTAAACAGTATTTTTGTGAATGATGATATCAATAAATAGGATGAAAATAGTTAAATTTATTTATATTTAAGTTTTTTTTTGTTTATATTTAGGTCTAAAGAGAGTATCAGACAACAAAATAGCTAGGCAATGGTTTAATGGATCTTCCAAATTCAGGGCAACTTTGAAGTACCAACCTATTGCTACAAATCATTTAATTAAAGATTAGAGAAATAAAACCAACCTACTTTTCTGTCGTAATTACAATCACAAAACTTCAACAGCGGTACAATGCATATTGGGAAGCTTCAACATTTCTGTCTTAAAATTATTAGTTTCTAGCATCAGATCCACTGTTAGCAGTGATGCCCTAGGCTTTGGTTTTGGCATCACCACCTCAGAATACCCCATCATTGAAGTAAGTGATGAAGTAGTTGTTGAGGTGTTCCTTTTGCATGGACCTAGCCACTTAGCTTGCATGTACTTGTGCTTCCTCCATGGTCCCATGTGCATTTTGTTTTCCTTCATGCACCTTTTTGCTCCCATGCACAACACCTTGATGATGTTTCTTAATCTCTCTATTTTCCCCACGTACACCTCAGGGAGCTTGCGCACTAGCCCGTTGTACTCTTCACTTGCCCTTGCCATCTCAAACTCTGCTCGGAAATTCAGTTCTATGATCACCCTAACTTCTTGCTTTTTGCTGGTGCTGTCTATTACATCTAGGAAACTATGCTCTCCTGCACAGTTATTGTGAAATTAAGTTAGCTTTCCATTTCTTTAATTATTACTTACATGTGTCTTTTTTATTCATAGAAATTCGACTCCTACAATTTTTTTTACAATAACACATATTGTTCAATTAACTTAATTAGACACTTAATTACATGTATATGTTTATTCGAAGATATTAATTATTTTTGTAAAGGGACTAATACATAAATTTAAAGTTTGTTTGTATCTAACACCTTAAATAGTTACTAGAAAACCAAGTTGTCCTATAAAATATGTACTCACCTAATGCCTAATATAAATTATAATGGACATGGATGATGATCCTAATTATTTTTTATAATAATAGAGCTAAGTGACAATAGCTATTGATATGAAAGTGATTTCTAGATTAAAAAATACATGAGATAACTTTGTTAATTAATAATAGTTTCTTTCTAATTGTATATGTTAATTGTGTATATATATATATACCTATCAAGAAGGCTTCTTTTTCAATTTTTAAAACATCAAATAGGAAAAAGTGTTACAAATGTCAAAAAGGGAAAAAGAATCAAAAGTTACATTGGTTGGAATGAATGTATATTGTCTTTGACTAATTCTTGAATAGGGAACAGTTAGATTTTTTTATTTATCATTTTTATAATTCAATATAGCTGTTTACCTGATGGAATATTACTTGGTGAGCTTCTCCATTTTGTTTTGCAAATGGCACTGTTATAACCAGAGTTCTGAAGGCGTTTTGAGACTTCTATAATGAAGCAGTTTCTACAGGATCTGGCAATTATCTGTCTACTGCAACTGCACACTATTTCTGCGTTTTGTATTTCCTGAACGGCTTCTTTGATGGCATTCCTTATCCTTGACTCAATAGAAGTTGTTCTATATAGGTTGGTCTGCATAATTAAATTAAAAAACCAACTTGGTCAAAACCAACGCGTCTAAAACCTCATAAGCCAACTAAGATTTTGGAACAACAAAATGGAAATGATAAAACTACTAATCAAAATTATGTTTTAAATAAAAATGAAATTAATTAATAATGATGTATTAAATTCTAATTAACAAGATATTTCAAATTTTAATTATGTATTTCGTGTTCATATTTTTCAGTATACGTTAAACCTAGTTTATTTTAAAATTTATTTTTTCTTTTTTTAATTCTCAAGAAAAAATTTATAACATAATTAGAATGCATCGAGAATATGGAAAAAAAAAAACTAGTATATCATCCACTCACAAATTTTCAAATATAATAAGTTTGTCGATGTTTTAAAAATAATTAAAATCATATCTGATATGAATCTTGTTGAGTTGAAATGATAAAAGTCTTTATGCAAACAATGGATATATGGAATTGGATACTAAACTCAAACTTTTGAAATAAAAGAATTGGATACTCTAAACACAGATTTGAGTTTAAATTTGCAGATTTCAAGTAGTTCAAAACTTCATTGAAACTGGGAGATGAGAATTAATGAAGTACCAATAACATTAATTGATTGATTAATTTCCTTTCCATGTATTAACATTGATCTATTGAACAAATCAGACAAAGAAAGAATCAAATACCACAATCAATTAATCAAGAACATTATGCATGTTAGTTAATTAATTACCTGCAAAAGCTGGTGTTGATCATCCCAAAAGCTTCTATTCTCCTCAACGCTGCCACCATCAACCCTCTCACCATCATCATCATCATCATCCAATTCCATTTCATTGGATTGACGAAACTCATCACCAGAACTTTCATCACTTTTGACCAACGACATCATCATCTCACCATCATCGAGAAATTCAAACTCCACATCTCCAAGTTGTAGTTTCTCGCACCCCAATGATTCCCTTCGGGGTAGAAACCTCGTGACTCCTCCTCGGACCATAGAGGTAGCACCCATTTAGAACAACAACAACAACCGAACAAGGTGGTCTTCTTTTTTTACTAAAACAAATTGGTGTGTGGAAATTGGATTAAGGAAAGGGTTATTTATATATAAAAAAAAAGTGAGTAGTGGTGGGATATTTCAATCTCTAATCGCCGCGCACATGTAAGGGTAGATTCTGGTAGCATATACGTATTGGCGTGACCCTATTGGTTGATTTAGTAATATTTGGGGTGAAATTCATATACAGCAGGGATCCACGTCAGTGGTTTGCAATAATTTCATCCAACTCATCATCATCACACTGTTGCAAACCATGTTGATCCTGATCTATTTAGAACAGCGGAGAATGTGATAGAGAGAGAAGCTTATACGTTGCAATTGCAAGCTCAACTATATTTTGGGCTTATCTCTTGTGGGGCTTACTTGTCGCTTTGTCCTTTCTTACAAACATGATAATCATCATGGGTATGAAAAAAAAAACCTACCATGTCATAATTAAACCGCAATGTGCATATACGTTTCTTCGTGATTATTCCGATAACAAAGAGCTTTTGTTAATCAGTATTTTAAATATTAATTAAGAAAAAAATATTTATTATGAAAATTATAAAAAGAATAAAAAAAGTTATCAATAACACAAATTTACGTATTTTAATAAAAAAAATTAATTGTTTAACCAATGTCGGTTAGTATTTGTCTACTAGAAATGTTATATAATTATTAATTATTAATTAATAACAAATAGGTTATAGGGGCAATTAACTAATTACAAATAGTTCAGTAAAAGTAAAACTGATTACAAATAATAACGTTTCTAGGTTTCTTGAAATTGTGACTCATACTCCCGCAAAAGTTTAATTTTTATATTTAGGTACAGATTAAAGAAAATTAATGTAATCATTCATATGTAAGAACTACATATAAAATAAATATATTAATATGGTGTTAGTAGATTGATAAAAAAAAAGTTTTATTTTCAGTTGAAAAAATTGATCTCTTTTTTTTTTGGTAAGCCAAAATAATATATATATATATATGTATATATATATATATATATATGTGTGTGTGTGTGTGATAGGTACCAGTGGACAGTGGTACCAAGTGACACATCTAAAGTAAATGGATCCTGGCCAGGGACAGCCAGAAAAAAATCCAAATGCTTAAGGATATTTGAATAAGTATACAAAAACATACAGACCAGTCATTAATGTTTCATCCACCAACTCCTTTGCAGAGAAATTGACTTTCTACAAAGAAGTAAATGTCCACGCTTTCAACAATACCAATTTTGATAACTCAGAAATTTCCCTCACTAATATTCTGCCATCATAATCAGCCACACACATATTGCCATCAAGGCACCCCTATAGACACACTTATCCACAACTTCACAAGGCCCAATACAAATTAACGAGACAGTAGCATGTCTCTCTGCATGTGTCGAGTACATGAGATTATCACATTCAATTAGGCCACACCATACCTTCTGCTACAAACTCTGTAAACATATCAGTGGACACCTATACCATTTATAGAATGAAAAAGAGAAACAGTTATTAGATTTGTTGGTGTTCCACAACCAAGATTTAAATGCAAGACTTTTGAACACCTTATGAACATCTAGTAAACTTTGATCAAAAGATAATTCGATTATTTCTATGGTTCTACAGTTCCCACACTGAAGCACATCACACCACCCACCACCAAGCAAGCAAACCTCCCTTTCTCAAGTGATAACACTCGTGTTGGAAGAAATGAGTTATAGGATCTTCATGTTATGAGAAAGAGAGCCTAACCTGCAATAAATACAATTCCACATCTTAGTTGCAAATGTGCATGTAAATAATACGTGATTTACATACTCTTCCTGATCTTGGTAAAAACTGCATAGATAATCAGTTCATTAAGTACCACACCTCATTTTTTGAGATTCTCTTTTGTAGGTAATTTATTAAGAGAGATCCTCCAAACAAATGCACCAATATTTGATGGGATATGCAAGTTCCATAACAGACTAAAACCTGATTGAAACATTCTCTACCACCTCCATTTTTTGTCAAATAAGCCGAGTTTTAACCGTATAAGTCGAGTTGAAAAAATTGATCTCTTAAAAAAAATCTCTATCCGTACCTCAAAGTATATTAATCACGAGCTTTCAGTTAAAGAATATTCTAAAATCATAAGAAAACATTACAATTCATAAAATAAATATATTAGTAACGAAGAAAAATATAAAAAAAAAAGACAAAAAGGGTCGAGTTTTAAAATATCACTTATTGGGGTAATAATAATGAAAGAAGTTGAAGTACCAACCACTCTCATGATAACTTTATTATAGTAAAGTGTACGGGATTTGGAAAAAAAAATTATTGGGATTGACATTGATAAATCCACTGTGTCTTGCTAGTGTCATAGGATTTGTTTGTTTGTTTGTTTGTTTATAAAAAAATCCTTAATTCAAAGTGGAGGGTTTATTTGTAATTTTGTTAAGGACACAATAATTGGATGCAGCAGCGCAAGTGCGCAAATTTGATGATGTGTGCTGCGCCGCGTAAGTTGCACAAAAGACAAATTTGAATGAACGATCTCGTGGGGGGATCTGAGGTTGGGACTCGAAAGCCAACCGTTTTCTACTGCAGTGTTTTCCTTGTTTTTGGCATGCTTAATTGCTTCTTTCTCAGAGATTATTAATTAATATTTAATGTAACTATGATTGTCTTTTCATCTTATTCTTAACCTCCAAATTGTGTTCGATCACTTGGGTCTTGGGTGAGAAACGTGATGGAAGAGTTTGTAAAATTGTTAGCATCATGGAATGAAAGTATCACGATCCAGGGCTGTTGCAATGTTACATTTAATCAATAAAGTTAGCCTAAAATCACCAGTTATTTTACATATTCTTGATCATATTACTCTATTCGTCTAAGAATAATTATTGTTTTAAATTATTTTATACAAATCAACAAAAAATAATAAATAAATAAATAAATAAAAGACAGTAACAATTTTATAAAATTAATTTTATATTGTCATTTATAAATTTTGTTATTTATCATTAATATTATAAAAAATATAAATAAAAAAATTAATATTACATTGAAATACTAAAGTGAAAATTATTTTGAGAAAAATATTTCTTTTAAACAACAATTATACAAAAAAGAAAATATTAAGAATTAGGTTAAGGAAATTGTAAATAAAACTCAAACACATATTTTAAAGTATTTCAAATTAGTATCTAGATATAATTTAGATTTTAGACCGAGATCTACATGATTCAGTTCGGCCAGACCAACAAGCCGAGAAATATCATATACCAAGAAGAGGGCATGCGCGACATGCATTACCCTTGACCTTGAGGTAGGTCCTAAGGATCGTGTGACCATAATCAGGGGTGGAGATATGAAATTTGGATTGAGGGAGATCAAGAAAAAAGTATAATTTAATAAATAAACTTTAAACATTTCTATGCATCAAATATAATAAAAGTTATAATAATTCTATATTCTTTTTTAAAAAAATATAATTATATCAAATACAAAAATAATACTACCTTTTATTATTTAGACAAGAGACAATAGATTAATTTATCTTGTTACCAATAATATTTGACACAATTGATAAATGATTGAATTTCTTAAAGTATGTTGACATAGAGTTTGATCGCCTGGTCATATATATGGAAAAGACTTTATTGAAAGAGATAAAATTCACTTTTATGATCTCTATGTCTAGAGGGTTAGTCTCATAATTTTTGACTGTACTAATATTTTGTTTCCAGAAAAAAAAATTCTCTTGACTTTAATTATTGCTAGAAACATAAACTCATTTTTAAATGTATAATTATATGTTTTCTTTTATACCCTTAAATATTCATTAGGAAATTTATTAATAAGACAATCAATTATTACACAAGTAGATACATTCATTGACCTAATAACATTTTAAGTTACATCATTAGCAAAAAATTTATTCATTACATTACAAATAATGTTGTCAAATATAACTACTAAAAATATTTAATTATTGACATTATTAATTGAAATTAACTAGCTTAATTATTTTAATTGAATTTAATAAATTAGTTATTTGTTATATATAAATTGAGGTAGTAATATATGAGAAAAAAAGACATGTTCCTTTAGTTACTAAAAAACTTAATTAATTGCCATTAGACCAACGTCTATTATAAATATTGGATGAAAAAAAATATTTATATAATATGTTTTTTTAAAAAGTATATCTTTTTTATTTAAAGTATGAAATATGGATTGATGACATTTTGTTACTTATATTATACTATATACATGAAATTAATATTTGGACTGATTTTGATAACACTATTTCATGTATCATTTTTCAATATATTTTTTTTATAAATTTTTGGGAAGCCATAAAATTATTTTTATAGTAATTTAAACACTTTTAAAAAAGTGTGGGGGGTGGGAGATGGAATGGCCCCCACGAGTCCCCTTTCCCTTAGCCTCTAATTATTATTGTTTAACTAACTTTTATTTTCTAAATTTGAGTATTTAAATAAACACTACTAGTATAACCATTTTACTTTAATCTCATTTACTCACTTTTACCCCCTCTGAAATCGACTTAAATATCGGAGTGTTTGTAGGTGTACCACCTGTCAAGATCTACACTGAAACTTTATATAAATTATAAAGTTTACTTAATTAATTAGCTAGTAGTTGAAAAAAGAAAAAAGAAAGAAAGAAAATTTATGAGTTTGAATTTCTTTTATTAAAAAATTTAATAAATTAACAATTAATATTTATCTATAAAAGTATTCCCCCTTGACATGAATCTATGATTCCACCGAACATAAAGGATGTTCTTAAGAAGGAATCGTCACTAAAACATTTTGAACCTATTTAAAGTCAGCATCGATCAAACACTTCGGATCAGTTCAAACATAATTTTCTTTCGTTTAATATTTTTTCCACGTATCATGTGTGTGATGATTGACATATGGGTCAACATGTGCCAACACCAAATATCGAATATGCATCATTAAAAAAAGGTTAATTTCCTTACATGCAATACATTAATTAATTGATATTACTTTTTTTTATGTGTCATTTCCTACCCTGTAATCTTTTTATTGGTGTATATCAATGTCGACCTACACACATGTTGATGGAAGACAGATCTCTGATTATGAGCAGAGAACAATGGCACCAAACAGATAAGATAAGTATCATGTGTGCAATATGGCCTTTCAACTTCAGGTCATGCTGTTTGATTCTTTTTTGGGTGCTAGCTGTGTGAGTCAGTGAATGTTAGTGTTTCTTCTGTGGTGCATAAGAGAAAGTCCACGTAGTGACCAATTGATTTTATGGCTGTATATTGAACATCCAGGTAAAGTACCACGTGTTTTGTGTACACGTGCTTCCTAATCGCAAACATATAAATAGTCAAAAATATTTTTTGAGTTGATATCTAACGATATCATATTATGTAATTTATTTTTAACTTAATCAACGAGAAATTATGTGAAATGCGGTGATCGACTATATATGAAATGCAGTAGTGACAATATGTACTAAATTATATGAAATTATTATGATACATATAAGAACAATAAATATAGACTATTAGGAAGAAAGTTTAAGACTAAATATCTGCGGAGGTAATTAAATGCATCCGTGATTTTTTTTTTTTTGACAAACCCGTCATTTCTTACTTATGGTTATAATGGTGAGCTGTAAACTTATATTTAATTGCATTTTTTGTATTTGTAGATTATTTTATTATGCTGATATCTAGAAATTGAAGATAAGTATAAGAGAATTTACAGTAAATCATATATTTTTCTAAATCAACTAAATTAGACATCTTAGTGCATTTGAACACCTAAGAGGCTAAGACAATTTCCGCAAAAAAATAAAAATTCACATCCTAAAATCTTATAGTTGCTAGGAGGAACTTGTAGTTCCTGACTTCCTGTCCAGATTACCACCCTAAAATCTCATTTTATCTATTACGGGAAACAAAAAAGTTAAACCCTAGTTGAGACAAAGGATGTCATTTGGATTTTAGTACTAAAAAATTGAAACCTAAAATCATCAGTAATCAAATAATCATGGTCTCGATGGAACATCATACATATTCTGAATCAACTAATTTTTTTTCTTCAGAAATCAGCCAGGCTCACCAGTGTATGCCCTTTGGGCTTCTGTTTCTCATCTCATCTTTGGGCCATTGGCTTTTTGCTTCTGTGATTAATGACCCAAAGCAATAGAACTTAAAAGATTTGGCGTCTTTCAAAAATAATATATAAAAATGGAATAAAAGTTGCACCAGCCGGGAATCGAACCCGGGTCTGTACCGTGGCAGGGTACTATTCTACCACTAGACCACTGGTGCTTGTAGTTTTGTTTTTCTTATTTTTTAGAAAAATAAACATAACACCATGATTGGATTTTTTTATTCACTTTGCATGTAACGTTGCACAATTAAGATGTATGTAAGGACAATAAAAATAGGAATGAAAAATTGTACTGCTTCCATCTGCCATGAAATTTCAGCCATAATTTCTCACATTCCATAATTTACCATGCCAATATATATACTTTGGCAGCTGTTGTGAAAGCCTGAAACCCCCTTATTCATGTCATTTATACAATTTCAAATCTCATCTTTCTTATAAAAGTCAAAACTTTTATCATTTTATTTTATTTTTTTTCTATGATTCATTAATTATTTTATTTACTGGTGACAATTGAAGTAAAAACTCACGCATTATATTCATTCAATGGAGTTAGATTCACTCAATACATATAATATATTTAAAAGAATAAATTACATTCACTATTATTTTTGTTTTATGTGAAATGTGTCTAATAACCCTTCTTTTTTGTGACTATCAAAAAACTCTTTAATTATTTGGTTTTAGTATTCAACAAGTCAGGTAATTTTTTTTAAAAAATTAACATCAAATCAATCTATATAAATAAATTATTGTTGTATTAATGGTTTTACACTTAGTATTTTGATATTACATACTAGAGGTATGTTTGTAACTTTTATAAATAATTTATTTAATACTGCTTAAATTCGTTAGTTTACAAATAAGTTTCACTTATGTACTTATTTAGAGGTATGTTTGTAACTTATAAATAAATGAACCTTATTATAAAGTAATTATATTTTGAAAATAAAACACCAAACTTATATAAATGATAACAGCCACAAAATGTGGCCCAAAGAGAAAATACAATAATCAAGATCCAAGAAAAACAGAAACAAAAAAGAATCAAGAAAACATTCTATAGAAGAAATGATTCAACTAGCAAAGGATAAACCACTTGAAGAAAGCCATTTGTACTTGAACCAAGTCAAGACAAAGTTTGGATATGCCGAAGCACATTCTCTATTAAACAACTTTTTATTTTTATTTTTTATCAATCTTTTAGAAAGGTTAGGTCAAATAAAAATCTTCGTACTAAGCAAATAGTTCGATTTAATTTGAAAAACATGTCGACTCAATCCTTATAAAATTTAACTTAATTTTTTTCACCCTTAATTGTATTGGCTTTGAGAACAGTTTTTTTTATAATAAAAAACAAAAAAAATATGAAACCAGATATAATTGAATATTACATATTACAATTAGTTATAACTCATACATATTACAATTAATTATAGTTGGCATTATATAAATTAACTTCTTGTCACCTAGTATGCTAGCAAAATACTCCCCGTCCATTTGAATGGACTATATGTTCCTACAATTAATTTACCAACAACTAATTAACTGATATTGAATTTAAACCTTTGAAATTTGAATGGACCATCTCCCATTCTATTTTTCTTCTTGGGAACTAGATCTGGATTTCTGGAGGAGTTAAGCCTCAAAAGTCAAAATCATGCAAGAAAGGAAACTCCAAAACTAACATGCTAAAGAAACTTCAACAATTTAGAACGAGAGCAATTCGTCAGCCAATTCCAACTACCCTATTTAATTTCCTTCGCCATATATATGCACGAAAATACAACAAAGACCAGCTACCTTGATCAAAGTTTGTTGCCTATGAATCAATGCGTTACAACAGTGTATACCACCATTAACTAATTTTGACAGATAACCTTGAATCACCAACCAGTTGCCCAATTAAAGGTATGATATGACTTGTCATATTTACAGATGTACTATAAGAACAAAATTGATGTTAATTAAAAAATAATAAACTTAACTTAATTTCGTAAGATTTTTTCAGTTTTTAGTTTTCTAATTTTAATATTTTAAATTATTGTAATTTATAGTATTAGATTAGGTTGGTCTATGAACATTTTTAATTTTTTTTAAAAATCCTATGCTAATCTAGTAATTAATCAGCGTTCTATGAAGTTTAGATAAAAGTATGGATTTGTCTAAAAAGCTGTAAACCAAAGGCTAGAAGAGGCCACAAAACTATCGGCCACAAGTCCCAAGTGTAGAAGGAGAAATGCATTTTGTTTATGTTTTTGTTTTTTAACAACAAAAAAAAATACAACTTGGATGATGAAGGTCAATAATGTCATGCTAATTCGACACAGTCAAAAACTATTGAAGTATATCCCCGTCCTTGTTTTTAAGATATCTTCACTAAATAGACTGATATTATGTTAATATGTTTTTATTTTGTTGCATGTTAATATTTGTAGAAAAAGATTTTATTTAAAAGTTAGATTTTTTATTATATCAATTGTCAAAAGAAGAAAGCATTTGAAATAATTTTTTTAAACACTATAAATATTTTTAACGAGAAACAATCATATTCTAGCCGTGAAATATTTCTTTGGGGCAACAAATCCTTCCTCCACTTCCTTACAAGATTTTTTTTATAAAATTTGTTAATACGAGGGCTAGGGGTCAGGGTACAAATTTGTTATAAAAAAATTATCGTAAAATACCAAGGTCTAGAAGAATCGAGGGTTATTTCGAGCTAGTATTTTGTTATGTTTTTTGCCCATTGCTTTTAGGCTCTTAATTGAGTGTTGTTTTGAAGAGAACGGAAGGACAATGAAAGGTAGTCTGCTTAAGGAGGCAATATTAAAGACAATAAGTTTCACCAATTTGACAAAGAGACAGTGATAATGCCAATGTTCCAAAAATAGATATATAAATATGATGCACACACAAAAGGTAAGAAAAGATTATGCACTTAACTTGGACCAACTACCACTGCCACTGTTTTGGTTCCTAGATCTTGAAAACCATATTTGAAAATATGCTAACAATTTTGAAAGAAACCCCTAAAATGAAAGATTTGAAAATTGAAAAAGAAACCACTTCTCCATTTTAGGATAATATTAACCAATGACTCAACCGCTTCATCTAAGAATTGGGGGTGTTTTGATGCTAAAGATCCCATAGATTAGTCATGCCATAATTATTTTATAATTCTAAATTCTAGCAAGATACTTTTAGTATTTTTATAGTGTTGGAGATTTTCATATTAATTAGTTAGTGATATAACCAAATTAATATACATACATATATATATATATACATATACATATATATATATATATATATAAAAGTGAGAGTCTTAGCTGTTGGGTTCAATAAGAGAAATATGAGTGAAAATTAAAATTGAAAATCACACATCGTTACAATAAAAATGAATAATAATATTTAATGTGGAAAACCCTTGAATACTGAGAAAAAAATCACAAGATAAACTCCAAAAATATCACATTATATTACAAAGTATTAAAATATTTTCTCTACTCTTTTTCACAAACAAGAAATACAATATAGTGTTTCCTGTGATCCTTGCTCCTATTCAAATACTATATTTAATTTTATAGTACAAAAAACTTTGCTTTGCTTATGCTCGATGCATTCCTCCACCTGCAAAATCCTCTATTTATAGAAGGCAAAAGGTAATGTGAATAATTTGCTAAGCTTTTCAACAAAGCTTGCACAGTAAAAATGTTTTCCATAACTTTTAAAATTACTTGCACCTCTAGTTATAACTTTAAGTAGGGTTAGTGATTTTTTTTTCCAAAGAGGCATGTATGCATTAAATGCACCGTGGACTTTGGTTGGACACAACACTAACCTTATATAAGTTAGTTTTCTAGAATTAAGTTAAGTTTTAACCCAAAATTCTAAGAGGATATAAGAGTTTATCCTTATATTTATTATTAGGTTTATTGGGTTAGTCACTATCAAGTCATTATTAACCATCCACAAATGTTAAATTTTTTTAACTTCATATTTGAGATTTTCAATCCTCAATGTGAGGGAAATATTGAAAATTTCAAATTAATCAGTAATATGATCAAAATAAAGTCTTTAGAAGTTGTCCCTACCAAATCTTTGTAAAATTGGGGTTGAAGTATAACTTGTAAAAGGTGTGTAATACTGTAATGACTTAATGAATTAAAATTTGATTTTTTTTAGTTTATGATTATTTTCTATCAATTTGTTTTCCTTTCAACCCTTTTTTTAACATAAAACTATTTTTTTAAAATCCATGGTAGACATTCTAGTTTAGCATTTCTTGTCTAATCTTATAAAATGTATCCCAACCTACATAAAAGCTATTAATCATCACAATATATGCAAATACAATATTTTAAAGGCTCTTGTCCATAACCACATGACGTGATTAAGACAAGAGCATTACTAAAACTCTATTGACAAGAAGAGTAAATCTTTTAGGTATTTTAAAAAATGTTTTCTTATCATATTCATTCTTAAGTGTGTTTGATTTCGCATTTAGAATTATCAAATTTGATTCTAAAGTTGATCAAACTTGATTATAACTTTGATCAATATATTTATCACTTTCATGTTAATGTGATTTACTTGAACAAACTTGAGTCTTTGTTGATACTATCAATAATTTTTGTGTTGGATCAAAAAATTTATATTGAATTTTACTTTTAATTTATTTTCATGATGAAAACATCTAAAGATAAACTTCAAAAATCAATTTTATTTAAAATCAATTTTATCAATACTCTTCCAAATATACAAAAAGTGTAAACATAACTAAAAAAATAACATAATAATCATAGATAATAAGTAATTAAGAAATAGATGTAATTGGATTAAACCTCTATTATAATCCATATCTACCAACATCTCTAAATAAGTTCTAATGACACTTTTTTCTCCCCTAAATTATCATCCATCTGCCAATTTTTTTCTTTCTAATGTAGGCATTGAAATAGTAGTATTTTCTTACAAGAATCTTCTCCAACCACCATAAAACTCACTGTCTTAACACAATTCAAAGTATCCTACCATGAATCAGTTGATCAATCACCATTGTTAACAGGGAGAGGCAAAGCATCATGGTTCTCCACAAATTAGCCACTACAATACCAACAAACAAATTTTAAAATATTTTATTATCGCCAGATTTCAGACACCTTTTGGCATTAAACTCTAATTACTAACACCATTAAGTTAACGAAAATAATTGATCATAGTTACCAGATGTCAAACTGTGACTAGTGCTAGTGCCATTTTTCAATCCCACGTCATAATTGTGCACACTATAGTCTTCGCAATTCACATATTTCCATGTTTCCAATTTTTTTAAATTCTTATTTTTATTCCCCAATAGCGTAATTTATTCTCATATAAATAAACATTCAATGAAAATTTCCTGAGTCTGACTCTGAGATCATCATCATCCTCACTTCCGGATCAGCGGAAAAATAAACAATAATTTTTTGTTTTTACCACTTGAAATTTGCGATCTTGGATTTCAGAAAAAATCCTACAGGGGCCAATCAGAAACCCTAGATTCATAAAAGGGAGATTTTGTTTTCAGTGTAATATAACCGTATTTCAGTTGATTTTTCAGGAAGCGCGAGCTTCAGTTGATTTCCTCGAATACCGAGAAAGATAAATCAAATTTTGTTTTGTTGTTTATCATTGTTTGTTTGTTTTTACCATTCTTGGAGTTGGGGGTGAGAGAGTGTGGGATTGGTTAGGGTGCAATTGGGAATTGGTGTGAGGAATGAGAGGAGGGGCATAAATGTCTGCTCCATTGGGTATTGGAATTCGTTCTGGAAGTTATGGGTCTTTGGATAAACAGGTACAACAGAACGGGACTGCACGGAAGGCTTCAAAGATGCTCAAGGAGAAGGAGAAGGAGAGGCTGTTCCTTTGGATCTGCAAGTTCGCCGGCCGCAAGAAGGTTGGAATGCTCTTCCTCTGCCTCATCTCCGCCGCGGTTTTCGTCTGGGTTTTGTATGTTGGAAAAGGTTCCTCACTTTCTCTCCTTCCATTTCTTTGTTTGTGGTTACTGTGCTAAACTGTAATTATGTGATTGCATTAATTGTTATGTTATAATTTGAGCACGAATGGGAGTTGGGTCTAGCAGAAGGGACTGGTTTCCGCAATGTGGCGAATCAAGGTTCGAATAATGCCTGTTAGAAGAGATGTCTAGTGTCTGACAGTGCATCGAACAGGATTGCGTCTGATGGAAGGATAACTAGGAGGGATTACAATAGTTAGAAGAGGTACCAAGGTTTGGATACATTTTAGAAGAGGTGGCTAGTGTCAGATAGTGTATCAAACAGAATTGCCTCTAAAGGGGATACCCGGTAGGGGGGGGATTGGGATTACAATTTGAGCTTTTGTGTTTTTAGTGTTGATATGCCGTTGTTATCTAGTTCTTTTGATTGGCTCAACCGGGTATGCTAGAATGTGCTGTGACTTGTGAGTTACATCTATTGTTTGGTTTCTACCTTAATTGTTACATAGCATGATGCTCGTGGTGTGGCTTGCTTTCAGGTGAAGATTCTCAGGACGGAAACACTGTGTCAAGCATTAATGTTAATGAAAGCGTGTCTACAAGTGATTCTACATCTGAGAACTCAACGACAAATGCAATTGGCTTAACTAAGAGATTGGTATTACCCCCTCCACCCGTGGGTTATTTTTTGGGCTACCATCTTCCTCCAGGGCATCCGTGTAATAGCTTCACACTCCCTCCCCCACCTGCTGATAAAAAGCGTACTGGGCCACGTCGTAAGTTTTATTTTACTATTTTGCTGGATAAGATATCTTTCTTATACACTATTTGACACTTAATAATTTGGAATAGTTCCCATCATCCATGCATATATCAATTAGTTCTTGGAAGTCGTGATTCATGACTGTATGGAGGGCATGAGATATAATTTAGATTGCATAATGTGTATGGTGTTTCTACTTTGTACTGAATATTTGGGTTGTTTTATTTTTTAGCATGCCCGGTGTGTTACCTTCCTGTGGAAGAAGCCATTGGTCTGATGCCAGCATTGCCCTCACCTTCACCAGTCCTTGGGAATTTAACATATGTATATGAAGAAAATTTAAGTAGAGACGGAGAATTTGGAGGTTCAGACTTTGGAGGGTATCCTACTTTGAAGCAGAGAAATGATTCTTTTGATATACGAGAGTCGATGAGTGTGCACTGTGGGTATGTTTTGCTTTTTGTTGAATGTTTCCATTACTTATAAGTTACATCTATACCCACCAAGGAATGTTCTTTGTGGTTATAGTTGTCGGTGCTAGTAATTAAGCATTCTTGTACCTTTTTCCGACATTAATTCATTCTCCATCTTCAATAACGAATGTGTATACCAATCAGATTTGTTAGAGGAATTAAACCTGGTCGCAACACAGGATTTGACATTGATGAAGCTGACCATTTTGAAATGGAGCAGTGTAATGGAGTGGTTGTTGCATCAGCCATATTTGGTCTGTATTATGTGATTTCTTCATTTGTTTACTTGTTTATAAGCTTGTAATTGATTGTATATCAAATTTATTGTTCAGGAAACTTTGACGAGATAAATGAGCCAGACAATATAAGTGATTATTCGAGGAAGACTGTGTGCTTCCTTATGTTTGTTGATGAAGAAACAGAAAAATATCTGATTAGTTCTGGCAAATTGGGAATCAGCAAGAAGATTGGTGTATGGAGAATTATTGTTGCTCGTAATCTTCCTTACCCAGATGCAAGACGGACAGGAAAGGTCAGAATTACATATTTGACCAGAACCATCGTGACTGAAATAGAAATTAGCATATGGGATGTTAGCCATTTTTGTTACTGAAACATTTTTTACTATGTGGTTCTTATGATCTGAATGTTGCTGTAGAAAAGTAATATTGTTTGGCTGCGGTTTCATCTTTCTGTAATCTACCTTGTCAAGGTTAATATTGCCAATAATAGGAGGTCTATGGGAGGCAAAAATGCTTAGATCAATAGACCTTCTATTATTGGCTAGATCCTATGCATGAATTGAATAAAATTAAACTTTTGCCTAGGCGCTGATGTGTTTTCTCGTTCCTTAAGTAGTACTTTACGTACCCTGTAACTTTTACTACTTTTCCACAGATTCCAAAGCTTCTGTTGCATAGATTGGTTCCGAATGCTCACTATTCTATATGGCTTGATGGGAAGCTTGAGCTTGTTGTGGATCCATATCAAATTCTTGAAAGGTATACTCGATGAATCTGTTTGATACTGCATATAATATACCATTCTACCTATTCATTCTATATGCTAAAGTGATGTAAATATTCTCATTTCAGTACTATGCTTAGTTTTATATGTAGTTTGGCATGGGGTTTACTGTTCTATCCACTTCTGTATCAGATAGATATGATGTCCCTGCTATTTGGCTTTAAGACTCATTACATGTTTTCAAACTAGATCCACTGTGGGACTAGATGAGGTGATAGGAGTTTGATGTTTGTCAGTATGCATCCCTTGCTTTAACTAGATTGGTTATTCATGTAGTTTGCTACGTGTCACACTTGCTCTGTAAGTCTATATACTAATATTCTCTTCACAATCCAGTGTATGATTTGTCCTCCAAGATTGAAGGTGCAACTCACACATATCTCCATATGATATGCTTTTTGCTCCATAAATATCTTTCTTTGATTGTTATAGCTTAACATGGAAATTCTTGAAGTCCAAGTATGGAATTTCTTTTCCTGCCCAAGGTGAAGTGACATATTAATCTATCTAGACACAAAGTCCCTTCAGATTGTCTATAGATTATGTTTTGAGTGTAGTTGTGAGTTTTCAAAGAAAACAAATGAATGGTCTTACCACAGAGCTTTCTGCCTTGAAATGGTTGCCAATACTCAAGCTGTAGATTTCCTTAGTTTTCTACTATTGTATGTTGCTGAGTAGATTGCTAACCAACGATAAAATAGTATTTTCAGAGCATAGCAGTGGAAAGTGAGGATAACTTACTCATCAACTAGATTAAACTCTACTCTAGTTCCACTTTCAATTAATCCCCAATAGACTGCTAGTTTAACTTTTAAGAACCTTACAAAACAAGCCCTATAGTTTATTGCAATTGGGACTCAACGTTTTCAGTAGATGGGCCCAGAAACACCTGATGCACCAATACAATCTCCTTGTGCTTTTTTTTGAATGAGAAAGTAGGGAAACAAAAAAAAGGAGAATAAGAAGTCCTCTAAGAATAAACCAAAAGAAAAGGAACAATAGCTCTGTATAGCTCCTACATGTGACTCATTTTCCTTCCTCCCAAACTTCCCATCTGGTCTTGCATGGTATGCCTGCTTGCAGGTCCCAAAATACCATTTATGACAGCTTGGTGTAAAATTGTTTGTTTTGGGGGCTACAGAGGTATGGTAACATAGAGACTAGAAGCCTGTGATTACTGGCTAGAAAACAATACATGATGTAGATAAGATTGGATCAGAAGTCTTGATCTCTGCCTCTGTTTTATTGATATTAGGATAATTATCATCTTGTGGTGTAGGTATTTCTTCAAATTGATAATTCTCTGACATTAAAGCTCATTGAGGGTTGGCATAAATGGAGTTTTCAGTTATGGAAAAGTTGAAAGTGAATTTGCCTCTGAAGCATACAAGTAAGGGTATATCCACTCTCGATTCAATTTAAAATACATTGTGATCATAACTCACTAAAATACAATGGTGGATATACCCTTCTTTGAGCACTAAAAAACAAGCTTACTTAAGAGAAGCCTTATCCATCAATTATCTCCTTTATTGCCTTTCCTCTAGGAAATATTTTATAGGCTTGTAGCGTTAATATTACTTATATGCAAGTACTAGAATCTTGTCAAATGCCTACCTTGGCTTATAGGACTGTCATTTAGAGGTTGTGTAATTGAAATGTTAACAGCTTTGATGCTTTCATTTTTTATTTAGTTGATTTTTACTGCACATTATTGTTGGCTTTGCAATTGGTTTGTTTGATTCTTATCTTCCTTCCACTCTGTTGAATTTACCTTACATTTTGAGTGACTTTCCTAGGTGTAACAATTTGTTCATGGATGAACAAGATGCTGATAATACATACTGTATTTTTTCTAAGAAAAATGAAAATCAAGCATTAGATTTTACTGGATTTATATATATGTTAATCTGGAGTGTGTACCAAATTATAATTAATTTGGGGTCATATTTCATACCTATGCTCTTTCTGACTTTTTACAAGCTATATTTTGCTTTGCCTATCCATAATACATGTTTTGACACCAAAACTCCCTTCACACTTATTTAGGTTTTTGTGGAGAAAGAATGCTACTTTTGCAATATCAAAACATTATAGACGCTTTGATGTATTCGTGGAGGCTGAGGCAAATAAAGCTGCTGGAAAGTATGAAAATGCATCTATTGACTTTCAGATAGAGTTTTACAAGAATGAGGGATTGACCCCATATACAGAGGCTAAGCTTCCTCTTATAAGTGGTAGGTAGAACTGCCTTCCTGTATTTATCCAGGATGAGTTGCGCCTGTTTCATTGTTTTTTTAAAAACTTGTTTCAAATGCTGCAGATGTTCCTGAAGGATGTGTGATAGTACGAGAGCATGTTCCTATTAGCAACCTCTTTACTTGTCTTTGGTTCAATGAAGTTGACCGATTCACTTCAAGGGACCAGATTAGTTTCTCAACCGTTAGGGACAAAATTTTGTCGAGGGTAGATTTTCATTTGAACATGTTCTTGGATTGTGAAAGACGCAACTTTGTAGTTCAGGTAACTATTTAAACTTGTTTCAATATCTGACTAAAACTTTCTATTGCATTGATTTCCAGAAGGCACATGCTGATTCTGAACAGACAAAACATTTAGTAGTGCAATAAAGATGAGCACATGCATGTGCATGATTCTGAACAGTTAAACATTTAGTAATGCAATAAAGATGTGCACATGCATGTGTCCACTCTTTAGTAAGCAACTAATGCGACAACATTTTCCATATTGATGACTACCCTTTTGTATTTTCAGAGATAAACCCTCTTTCCGTTTCATTTGTTTCTCTAAATGTTTTCACACTTGGATATGAACTTACCCTTATTTCATTATTTAAGTACTAGAATTATTTTTTACATTGCTTGGGGAGGATATGACGTATTCCATCATTAGTTTTCTGATAATAGCATTTGCTTTAGTTCACAAAATTTAATTGTGTTATGAAAAGTGTACTACAACCTCCTTGGCTGAGGATTTTGCTGAAAACCTTGTCTCAACGGTTATTGTTTCTTACTTATTCTGAATGCTATATTTTTTACCTGAACTTCCTTCATTGACAAAGGAATTTCATGGTCACTTTTCTCTCTTGTTTACCTTACTATACTCTATTTTTTTTGGGTGCTTACAGAAATACCACAGGGATCTATTGCTGCGCTTAGCTCCTCCAGCTTCACCCCCTCCACCATCTCCTCCTCCTCCTCCATTGCCTGTGCTTGAAACATCACCTGAAAAGGGTGCAAACCCTCCCATTAGAAGAGGCCCTGGAAGGCGTGGAAGAGATCGAAGAGCTGGTTCACGGCACCACCGCAAAGTTGTTGCTGGAAGTAGAGAGATGGAACCAAGTTAACAGTTTTGTTTGGGCAAGATTATATTATTAGTAGTTTTGTTTAAAATTCCACCTACAGAAATCATTCGTTGCAGAGCTGGAGGGAAAATGTGCAAGATGAGTGTTGTATTGTTTCCACATATAGACGCTCTCATTCTTTTAACTATCCGCAATTGTCCATTTTTGTTAATTTTTTTGCTGTATATATGGTAATATTTTCAATAATTATACGTGGCAACTCATTTTGCTATTCCGCTATATCACAGAAAAAAGTGTACTTCCTTTCTGTTATACTACTACTCCAAAGATATGTTCAAGACGGGTTAGTCTCTATTAGGAGAGTGAAAAATCCAAGGTGCATGTAGGACACACCTGACTATTTATTTTTTTGTTGTATAATGGTCGAGTTTGAACTTAAGATCTTATGTGTATTATCTCCAACTTCTATCATAAGGCCGACCCCAGTGGTTCCCACCTAACTCTATTTAATGGAGAGGATCTCTGTTGATTCAAGACTTGTTCATTTCTACTAAAGTATTAATAGAAGTAACTTTTTTACATTAATAGATTTCTTCACATATGTCTATGGCTAATAACTGGTGTATAAGTCTCTCTTAAATTAATAGTTTATTAAGAAATTCTAAAATTATAGAAGGCCGGAGCACTTTACTCCATGAAAATAAAAGAAACAAGAATTCTATAATAAAATCACATCGTTCTAACATAGAGACATTAACCGTACTATCACAAAAAAAAAAAATTTACCTGAATGTCACGCGAGCGAAATTAAATACCAGACTGCCACGCAGCATAATTCGCTGATCAGTCCAGCGAAATACGTGTGGACACGTGGCAGGCAAGACATAATTCACTAGGGAGCCCAGCGAATTAGGTGGACACGTGGCAGACAGTCAGTAATTCGCTGGGGAGCCCAGCGAATTACGTGGTATGGGAGAAAAAATCTCAAAACTTCGGAAGGCCATAACTTTTGACTGGGATGTCCGATTGAGGCGTATGATATGTCAAAACGATCGTAATTGAGAGGAGATGCCGTTGGCAAGTAACCAAAGGGGACTTGGCCAAAAATTTTTCCCAACAGAGGCCTCTAAGTGCCTCAAAATTACGATTTAAGATTCAATCACCCAAAAAATTCATTTTTCTCAACTTTTTTAATTATTTAATTACTTTATTTAACATTATTTTTTATTTTTTCAATTAATTTTCTGAATTACGATCGTTTTGACATATAGTACGCCTCAATCGGACATTTTTTCCAAAAGTTATGATTGTTTGAAGTTTTTGGAAAACTTAGTGAATTATGTGGCAATGGACTTCAAATGGTCATAACTTTTGACAGAAATGTCCGATGGAGGCGTACGATATGTCAAAACGCTCAAAATTCAGAGAAGTAATTAAAAAAATAAAAAATAAAATTAAATAAAGTAATTAAATAATTAAAAAAGTTGAGAAAAATGAATTTTTTGGGTGATTGAATCTTAAATCATAATTTTGAGGCACTTAGAGGCCTCTTTTGGGAAAAAAATTTGGTCAAATCCCCTTTGGGTACTTACCAACGGCATCTCCTCTCAATTACGATCGTTTTGACATAACATACGCCTCAATCGGACATCCCAGTCAAAAGTTATGGCCTTCCGAAGTTTTGAGGTTTTTTTCCCATACCACGTAATTCGTTGGGCTCCCCAGCGAATTACTGACTGTCTGCCACGTGTCCACACGTATTTCGTTGGACTGACCAGCGAATTATGCCGCATGGCAGTCTTGTATTTAGTTTCGCTCGCGTGACATTCAGATAAATTTTTTTTTTTTTGTGGCAGTACGGCCAATGTTTCTCTAACATACATGTCAACATTTTATCGCTCCTTTTCAAAAGAATAATGTTTTATCTTACAAATCTCATGGAGTAAAGTGAACGAGCCCTACCTTTAACATTCTTCTTCCTCGTCTTTTTCCTCCATGCAGCCTATCATTCCCTCCTTATGAGATCACCCATCGCTTCTCTCCTTTATTTTCCTCTTCAACATCCTTTCTTACGAAATAAAATATCTTGTAGTAGATGAGATCATGTGAAAAACTATGTTCAACACTAAAACATACACTTCAATTCTTAATATCAAACATTGTTGTATAAACTAACAAATTTAGTTCAATTCTTAATATCAAGCATTGTTACATAAATAATTACATAACAAATATATGTCTTTTTTTTATTGCTTAAAAAAAGAATATAAATTTAACAAAAACATGTATTTCACACTTTCTTCCATCTAATAAAAATCACCAATTTCTTTATTTAAATAATAAAAGAAAAAATATTTTTTTCCTCTTAATTGTAGCTTCAATTAATTTCTTTTTCCGAACATTTTCCTCTTAACATTTTCTCCAATTATGGATGTGTTTGTCTTACCGTTTCAATCTATCAACATGTATTATGATGCACCTTTTTTGTGAGAATCGTAACTGTACGTTTGGAGCTTATTGAATGGAGAAATAAATACTACACACTAACACTTAGGTTATGTTCGTCTTAGAGGAAAGAAATGTGGTGAAAGTGATTGCACCAATGGAAACGAAAGAAGACAAACTTTCGTCCGTTCGTTTTAGTAGAAAGTTATACTGAAATTTGTATAAAATCCGTGGGATCCATGCTTTTAGATTTCTGCGCTGAGAGGAGACGAAATGCGAAGAAAGAATAAAATAATGAATAAATTACACTTATATTCTATATGATTTTTTCAAATTATATTTAATATTCCTTCTTTTTCACCTCTTATAAAAAATTTCTTAATTATTTAATTTACATTAAATTCAAATACTTTTATTTTAAATATCATTTAATAATTTAACATAAAATAAACATATAACGACCATATAACTTTTAATAAAATTTATATTAAAAATATTTTCATTTTTTTTCTCAAATCACATTTTATATTTTAAGAACTCTTATTTTCTTTAATAATCATTCTTCACTTATTATAACAGATAATTTCGTTTGTCCATTAATATTTTAATTGATGTTAATTAATAATGAAAGAAGAGGTAAAAATAATGTTTAAAAATGGTGAATATCAGTTGGAATCTGAGAAAAGATATAAGAATAGCTTTTTAATTTATCAGGCATGGAACAAAATTAAATATGGCGCGGACAAATTCAAATATGGGAATATGCCTAGCATAATGTAGAATTGAATATGCCTATGCCTAGTAAAATTGAATTTCCGTAGAGCATCCACTTTGATGGCAGAAAAAATCGATTATATATAATCTAATATTAGTTAATGTAAAAGATATATTTGTTTTATAAAAAGCAAAATCATTTAAAAAATATTAAAGCAGAAAAAAAAAACATAAATATAATTAAAATTTCACAAATACTTTACTTATATTTTATTATCTACCAGGTCGTCAGTTTCTTTTCTCTCATCTCTCCCTTTCATTTCTACCCAAAATTTCCATTTTTTTTTCACTCTCTTTCATATCTTATTCTTTTCTTTTCATCTCTCTCTTATTTTTTTCTTTTCATCGCGCTCTCTTATTTTTTTTCTTCTTTTCTTTCATCGCAACAAACGAACAGTGTTACTAGGTCCACTCCATCCAGAAAACACAACACTGACGTCGATAAGAAAAACGAACCCTATCGTCGCCATTGGAATTTGGAACCCCCAAATCCCAATCGAAAGCTACGAAGTACGAACGATGACAGCGCTGGTGAGAAGTGGAGTGATGAAGCTCACTCTCCAATTCCAAACCCCTTCTCCTTCTCTATCTCTCTTCTCTTCTTCCCTCTCCATTCCCAAAACACCAACACCACCCTCTCTCTTCTCCTTCCGCCACCCTCTTTCCCATTCAACCCACGCCTCCAAAACCCCCACCACCAACCCTCTTCCTTCTTCTTCCTTCGAATCCCAGCTATTCATCCCTCCGGGCATTGAACCCGACGAGGTCGACGACTCCACGGTCCTTCCCGCCTCCAACATCGCCGTCGGACCCTACGCCGGCGATTCCCGAATCAAGGACGTCCAGTTCGTCAAGAGCAGCGCCCGCGCCAGGGATTGCCCCAAAGACGACCGACCCGAATTCGCCGTTCTCGGTCGCTCCAACGTCGGCAAATCCTCTCTCATCAATTCCCTCGTCCGCAAGAAAGAGATTGCTCTCACTTCCAAGAAACCAGGTTAGTTAGTTACTTACTTAGTTAGCTTAAGCTTCTTTTTTTTAGGAGATATAAGGTTCATCTAGTGGTGAAGAGAGAAGGAGAGGAGGGAGAGCTCGTGAGTTCGAATCCAACAGTCTATAACCTACTGTCTAAGATGTAATAATGTTATGTTGATGTTTGGTAATGGTGGTTGCAGGGAAGACGCAGCTCATCAATCACTTCTTGGTCAACAAAAGCTGGTACCTTGTTGACTTGCCTGGTTACGGGTCAGTCACTCGCTAATTCTTAATTTGTTCTGCTTCATGCCTTCATGTTCCTATGCTTCTTTATTATATATCAAAGAGATTTTAAATTTATAAAGTAATAAGTAGTTATATTCACAAATTAAAATGCTCTTGCTGCATGTGTTTGGGTGATCGTTTTGCACAATTGGTTTTGGTTAATCGATAGCTTAATGTTTTCAAGTTTTTATCTTATAAGCAGAATTGTAGTATGAGATTTTCAAGTCAACATAAGAGTTACATTTTTCAAATCCAAATATAGCATTAGTGTGAACTGCATTGGGGGGGAAATAAAAAATGACATAATTCATACTACATGGAAATGTAATTTTTATTAAATCTCAAAATTATATGGGTAGATTCATATTGGGAGAGGTCTTCTGATTCCGTATTTGCTTAATAAAGCTGGTTGATGCAGGCCATAGGTACCCTCTTTGGTTTTCAAGTTTCTCGAGTTGTTTAATAATAGTAGCAATTAATTTTTTAAAATGCTTAGTACTGTGTTGTATGGTTACTTGTATCTCCCAATTGTCCAGCTTCATATATGTTTTCTTGAATGATTTTCTTCCCTTTATTTCCACCTCCTTCCTGGATTGGAGAGGATTTGGGATTAGTGGTTGGTGGTGATACTGTTAAGTGTTTTAACTACTCATGAAATACTGGTTTTTATGCAGCTTTGCTAAAGCACCTGAAGCTGCAAAAACGGATTGGTCCTCATTCACAAAAGGGTACTTTTTGAACAGAAGTACGCTGGTTGCTGTCTTGCTTCTCATTGATGCAAGTGTTCCACCACAAAAAATTGACTTGGATTGTGCTAATTGGCTTGGACGCAATAATGTATGATGTTTTATACATATATAGTCCCTTAAGTAATGTTATCAAGGTACTGAATTAGGTCTAAATCCTGTAAAAACTTTTGCGAATTGCAGATACCGATCACTTTTGTTTTCACAAAATGTGACAAAATGAAGGTGGCAAAGGGGAAACGGCCCGATGAGAACATAAGGGATTTTCAAGAGTTAATCAGGCAAAACTATAAGCAACATCCTCCATGGATTATGACCAGCAGTGTCACTGGAATGGGTAGAGATGAGCTTCTCTTGCATATGTCTCAGCTAAGAAACTACTGGGATCAGTAGGAGAAAAGGCTCAAAATTAAGCAAGATGTGACATCTATGGGAAAACAGGTCATGCGGGATCAAAGTTGAAATTACAAAAGATGCAACTATATGGAAGAATCATGTGAAAGAGCTATGGGTTGGGTTGAGCCTTGAAATATTTCAGCTGGATCTTTCATCAGGATTCAGGATCTTTGTTCTTCTTGAACTGCAACAAGATATATAACTTGCATGGGAATCAAGTTTAAGTTGTTTCTGGATAATGAATTTCCACATACTGACACTGAGTATTAGGGTTAATGGTCACGTTTTATGCAAATGGGGATAAAACATCACAGGAAATGTTGTATGCTTTCAAATGGGATATAGTATTGTGCTGGCTTTATTTATCTGTAGTTGCCTGAATACATGTTTTGGGTTACCATTGCTTTGGGTTCAGATTGTCTTCAGTTACTGGATTTTTCCCGTTGGAGGGATACACCCATTGTGTCTTTCTCTCTCCTACGCAAAAAATCTAGTACTGGAAAGAAGTTCAATCCCATTGCTTTGGCATTTATTTAAGACTTTCTGGAGCAAAAATGATCTTTTTGCATTATGTAAACATTTTAGATGCTTTGATGTATTTTTTGAGGCTGGGATAAATAATGCTGCGAAGTGTGTGGATGCTTGAAAAATCATCCGAATTGCCGTGCATTTATTGCGAGGCACCTTCAACGCATAAGTTAAGGGGTTCCTTCCTTTCCAACGTCCGTTTGCATCGCTTATGCAAACGGTTATACAAACATAATCTGTCATTATTCCTCTAATATGATTTCATATTATGTTTTATAAGAATGCATATATTTGTTGCAATCCCTTTCTCCTATTGTTATGAAAACTGATTCAGTCATAGATCTGATCTGGTCGAGTTGTTGGATCAGTAAATCAGATGTTGAATTGGTGGATCACTTATTGATCTGATATATATATTAAAAAATTAAAATTATAGATAAAATATTTAAGTGATCAATTCATATTTTTGTACTCCAAATAAATATATTGTAATGATTAAACTATAAATATTATATAATCATTTATTATACATTAATTTTGGATATTATTATTAAGTTATTGAAGAAATTCATATTTTTCAGAACTAAATATAAAAGTTATCGAATGATCATAAAAAAATATAATGAAGATGCATTAAACACATAAATATTAAACTATATTATGATCAATATGACAATAATTAATTATTATACATTATTATCAAGATACAAAAGAATATTATAGGGATATATTATATGTTATTTAATAATTAGTTACTAATAATTTAACATGTTATAGATATTGTAAAAGAATTAAAAATATTAAATTTTTGTTTAAAAAGTTTCTCAACCTAGTCAACTTAGTCAAGGTCACTGAATTTGGAAGGATCAAATTGGACCAATTGTATTTTCGATTCTATAAATTAACTAGATCGTTCTAGTCACCAGGTCTAAGTCAAACCCATTTGATCAAGTTTTTATAACTATGCTTTCTCCCTATATTATTAACATTTCAGTTTGTCCCGAGTTTGGTATTGTTACTTGCGCAAGGATGTGTCCTTGAGTGTTACATCTTTTTCTACTACAATTTGCTCACACTCCTTCTAAACACTTGGTTTTTTGTCATGAGAAATGGTTGTTACACATTATATGTATGCTGGGTGTCTAGAACAATAAATTTCGACTACATAAGATATATTTAGGAATGCCTAGTTTTTAATACACACATTTTGAATTATTTTTTTTCCCACATTATACTCTGGTTCAGTGCATAAATGTGTACAAAATTAAAACATGCACCAGACTAGAGTAAACTGTAATAAAGCATACACAACATTCTTTTTAACCAGAAAGTATTATTAATGCTACTGAGTACACATGACACTTACAGATGATTTCAAGCATGCATTATTCCCTATTGCATTTTATTTTCGTTTGTGTTTTTAGGATATTGAATCCTGAATCCATTTTAATCCAGCTAAGGTGAAGAATAATAGAACATTGATTCAGTTGCTGGTTTGCCCACGTATTGAACCATTATGCTGTAACACTATTTGGCACCCCTTGTCCTGTTGCCCCACGTCCCGAGTATGGTATAGGCAGTTCATACGGTAAAACATCAACGCCACATCTGTTTCTAAGTTCTGGATCAGCGTTTCTTCTCTTGATCTCCATCTCAATACTTTTCATCTTCATTGAAAATTGATTGAATGGTTCTCCCGACCAAGAGGACAAATTCTTTGTGTCTCCTATATATTCCTCGTCAGGCGAGTGTGTAGAGCCAATGTTGATCACAGCCATGAACCTTGATGCCTGAAATAAACTTGGCAGTGATGATAAGAAGTATCTCTCGTACTCAGGATCCTCTTCCTTGGGAATTAGTTTTCGCATTAATGGTGGGCGAATTGGAACATACCCACCATAGGGGTATTGACCAAAATTCAAGACAGCATGTTGTGCTGATACAAGCCAAATAACAGTGGTAAGCATGGAGGTGAGATCCTCGGGGCTGTCAAGTTTAGGCCACCAACTAGCATTGTTATGATCAGGGTGTCCGAGATTGATGAAGTCTCTGTACCAAGATTGGAGTTCAATGTCAGAAGAAACGGCATTGGAAATTTTATAGTATTGGTTCACATAGGTCCTGACCAACTTCTTTATGCTGGACCATATGAGAAGTTCATCAGCTGCATAAGGGTAGTCTTCAACGAGTAGTTTAATGCCGTGAGGTTGCGTTGCCAAGACTTGTGCCATGACAGTCTTGTACCACCTAATAATTTTTTGATTTTGTTTAATGATTTTTCTAATAATTTTTTGATTTTGTTTAATGATTTTATTATTCTATGAAGTCAATCAAGAGTATGTATTTTTATTTCTTTTAATAACAAAGAATGATAGTAAGTATTAATATAATATACTACAAATCATGATAGATAAGAATCATTATATTCTTTTTTTCCTTTGATACTTTTTTTAATACATTTTTGTCATCTAATATTTAACGAATGTTCTGGTTTTAAAAAACAAATAAAAAACATCTTTTTGAGACAATTAAATTGTCTGAACCTCAATTATATATATATATATATATAATCTTTTTTTAAATCCATTTGTACACAATTATTTCAAGTATTCCAATTACACATTTTTTAGGTTTTAATTTATTTATATTATATAGTTGTGCTATAATAAAGAAGATTCATTTAGTTATAATATTGTTTATATATTTAAAATATCATTATTATTATTTTTTATAGATAGGAATTATCCAAGAGATTTACAATAACTTAGAATCTATTTAGCCAACTGAGTTAGACTGTTATGGTAAACTATATTATTATATAAAGCAAATATATTTTTTTAAAAGGAAAATTAAAATTACAGTTATAACAGTGTTTAAATTATTGTTTAACCTTCTATTTTGTAATTATATAATATTCTTCATTTTTTTACTTGTATTTTATAATATTAACTAAAAATTGAAATAAAGATTAACAAAATACATAGGAATGAAAATAAAATATGGATGAGTTTATTTAAACTTATTTTTTAAAAGTATTTTTTTAATAAAATAAGTAGTTTTTGTTTTTTTTTTATGTTAATCTTAAAAGGGTGTCTTGCGTCAACTTGACTGACATTAATTTGAGTGAAAATGACATTAAACAAGATACCTAACATAATATATCTTTTTAAGGTGATTCTTCCTGCAAACAAACAAAAAGCACAAGGTGCCATTGAGAGTGACGCTTCCTACTTCCTAAGTGACAAAAATAAATTATTTTGGTAAATACTTTCTTGATTAACTTATTATGGTAATTAATTTTTATTTTTCACCCATTTTGATAAAAAAAACCCAATTAATGGCTTCAACTCGGCTATAGTCTTTAGATCGACATGTTCACTAGTGTATTTATCAATTGTCCCAACAATGCTTTGGTTGAAAGTTGAAGGCTTAAATGTCATTTCACTTTGTTTTTTTAAGTTTAGAAAGTGTCTCATTTTATTTATTTCTTTTGATTTTTGTTAGAAATGTTAGAAACTTAAAAAATTAGAATGAAATTTTGAAAACTTAATATACTCTAATGATATAATTGTGAAATATAATGAACAAAAATTGATATTAAGCCAAAGTTGAAGGAAAACTAATATGATACTCGTGTCGCATAGGTGACATGGCTACTTTCCCATGTTTTATAGACAAGTAAATAATATTATGTATTTTTAATTTATTATAGTCATTGTTGTTAAAAAAGTTATTGTTTAAAGGAATCAATATTTAAGTGGTAAGTATATAGTTTATATAATTCTACTCTATGTTTATTTGTAATCAATAAGAACATAACACTAAAATCCTCTTAAAAAAATATAACAATAAAATGAAAATCTTTGGGTAGAAGAAAATGTAATGTGAAATTTTATAGTAAAAAACATGATACCATGTAAGATAGGAGTGATGGATGAAGTTCAAATTTAATACTAAATCTATTTTTTTATATAAGAAATAAGTTCAAATTCAAATAATATTAGTTACATACTTATATATAATAAATACTTATATAATTTTGAATTTTTAATATACACGGGTCAAATTGGACCAATTACTAGTCTATTGGTTAGACAATTAATCCACTAATCCATTATATTGACCAGATCAATAACCGGACCAAGTTTCACAACTATGAGTTAGCGTCCTTATATTTAGTACTAACAATTTTTTATATTGTTTTAATGTTTAGGGTGAAACTAGCTATTCTTTGGGGTGTGAATCAATGATCAATCCTCTGAAATATTAAATCTATTTATTAGACTGATCTCTTTTAGTTGATATTTTTTCATATTATGAACTATAATTAAATCTTGATCATATGTTTAAGTGACAAGAATATTTGTCAATTATATTACACTATGTTGGCATATAATTTTAATGTCTTTTATTTCGTTTAGTTTATAACAAATAGTCAAATTCGTCCTGAAAAGTGTGAGGCATTAAAAAATTGGTTTATGAAAAATAAAAAACTCAAATTTAGTCTTTGAATATAAAAAAATACGACAAATTAGTCTTACATACAATTTAATAATAAATTAGTTTTTAATCTTTATAACTTAATATCAAATTAATCATCGAATTATATAATTTATTATCAAATTAGTTTTTAAACATTATCATTTAATAACAAAATGATTTAATAACATGACGAATTTTTCATTTTTTAGAAATCAATTTATGTCCCAGGTAAAGTTACTTTTATTCTGTGGTCCGCAAGAGAGTTTTTGTTTTGTGGGCTCGAATGATATTGGGCCAAGAGAGCGAGTCATGTCTTATTGGCTTGCATTTCCTGTTTAGTGGGCTGAGGCAGGCCCGTGTGGGTGCAGTGTTTGAGGATCAAAACAAAAACCTAGTTTTTAGACACTGCAACACCAGCATCCATGGCGAGTAGGAGGTGCCTGCGAGCGTTAACGCAAAAAACGACACCGTTTCTCTTTCGAAACGCATCCTCTCTCCGCTCACTCACCGTGCCTCCATTTCCCAACGCCAACGTTTCTTCGCCCGTTTTCACCGCACGCGCCTCTGTCTTCGCGCAATGGCCGCACCTCCGCTCTTTCTCTTCCGACAAAAAAGGCGTCCACAGCGACGAAGACGATGATAGCCATGAGGATTACGATGATGAAGAAGAAGAGGATTATGTTGATGACGACGATGATGATGACGTCACTGTGTCGAGAGGGAAAAAAGTGTACACTGCGGAGGAGAAGGAAGCGGAAGCGGCGGCTATTGGCTACAGAGTAGTGGGTCCCCTTCAAAAGGACGAAGATAGCGTTTTTAAGCCTTACGAGCCTGTTTTTGCTGTTGTTCAGGTTCCAATTTTCAAACTTTATTCTTTTTAAAAAATAGTTTTTTATTTTCTAATATTATTTTTAACTTGTTTGATTAAACATTTTTGCTGTTTTTATTTTGTTTCAATGCCCGCAAGTGTGCCTGTGTCCACAAATCAACCATGTTTGATAAAACAAATAACACTCTTAAGAAAATAGTTTAAATTCATGTGCATATTAAAAGTGAGCATGAGACCTTCTTTGGGTTATTTCTGTTTTTTTCTTTTTAAAGCACTTGTTTAGAAGATAATTTTCTAGTCTTGATAGATTTTGATTAAGAAATTAGTCAGTGAGTAGCATGAAATTGCTATGGACAGACTCTGAAATGGACACTGGACAAGAACGACACTTCGACATTGCTAATGTCCAAAATATAGGACACGGGACACCGCATACACAATACAAATACAAACTCAGAGATTATAATTAAATGAAATATGAGTAACATATATCAAAATATCAAAATTGATGGTATATTCATCTTTTTAAACCAACCTTTTGTTTTCAATTTTTTAGTTGTGCAAAAGTGACTACTTAAGTGTTCAAGCCAACAAAAATAATTTTAAAATTAGACATCTAATAAGAAGTGTCGAACAAGTACTCACGTGTGTCGGTGTCAGAAACATGTCCAACAAGGCGATGCTTCGAACAGAGGAGGTCTCTGTGTTTCGTAGTGAAATTGTTTAAGAAAACTGTTTTAAAAACTAAAAAGTGAAAAGGGAATCAGATTTCGGTTTTAGTGATTGTTTGTGTTGCTTTTTTTTGTTGGTTCAGATTGGTTCGCACCAGTTTAAAGTAAGCAACCGAGACAGCATTTTCACTGAAAGATTGAAGTTTTGCGAAGTGAATGACAAGGTGTGTCTCTTTTACTAGAAGATCCTAACTCTTGTATGTGTTACTATGTGCAAAAATTGTTAAAGTACAGTTGCTTCTTACAATTTTGATAGTTCTACAAACTACTTTGTTTGCCCTAGTTGTTTGTGTAATTGCAATATGTTTTTTAAGTGTGTCAGCAATCTTATTAAATAATAATCAATGGCTTGTTTTCTTTGTACTAATTATTTGCTATTTTCTTTGTTATGGAATCTTTCATGCCAGTTAATTGAATATTTCATTGCATTTTTTGCCCATTGCAGTTGATTCTGACCAAAGTTCTATTGCTTGGCTCTGCTAGTCAGACAATTATTGGCAGACCTATAGTACCAGATGCAGCTGTTCATGCTGTTGTTGAGGAGCATGTAAGTGTAGAACTTCCCATTTAAATTGTGTAGAATCAACTTTTTTTTTTATATTTTTTATGATGGGAGTAGGAATAGAATAGGCTTGGATAGAATGATCTGCTCTCAGTCTTTACTGTTCCATTCAAGACATTTTTTATGGTGGGAGTTGCATCTATGTTCCATTTACTGTTCTTTCTATTCATTCATTTGCATTCATAATGAAAAAAGGAATTAAATTGCCAATTGTGACTGATGACATAATTTCCTCTTGTTGACAAAATTAAAAAAGAATCATATATTTTGCGTTTCTGTGTTATAAGGAGGGTCTCCTAGGAGCTGTTTGTTTGGTCCATTTCCTCTTTTCATTTTCAAAGAAAATTGAAAATACAGTTGAAAATGTTTTGTTGAACTTAAAAAATGTTTTATAGAAAATGTTGCTGAAATTAAGCCCAAATCTGAAAACAAAAAATAATAATTGAGTGTTTTCCTATCATGCTACAATTTGACATCTCAAAATGGCTTTTGATTTCTGAATGCTGCTGGTACCTCCCCACCTATGTTGCAACACTCTCCTTTGCTACTCATCATTTGCTCAAAGTTTACAAATTCTCAACCAAACTAGATCCAAGTCTTTGACTCTAAAATCATACGTCGTAATGCCATTTTGATCCATCACACCCGTCCTTGTGATTTGGTTTTTGAAATGGTAGAATAATGGTGCTCGTAATGATTTCCTTTTATCATGGTCTGTGTGTGCTGCCCCTCTTTCCTGCAGGCTACGTTGCCTGTTCCTCTGAACTGTATCCATGCATTATAGTTGTCCTGTTTCTAATAGCTTTAGATTTCTATGTGACGCAATAATGAAAATTTTCTGGTTTGTCTAACCACTGTATATTTGATTTCTTTCCATACACTTGCATGTGTGCTCATTTTCCCTTTATACCAGGCACTAGATGCAAAGGTAATTATTTTTAAGAAAAAGAGAAGAAAAAATTACCGAAGAACCAAAGGACATCGTCAGGTGTGTTGGAAATCAATTATTTTATCACGTGAAGTTTGATATCATTTATTTGATGCTAATTCTACTTTATGCATGGTTATCATCTTCAGGAGTTGACTAAGTTAAGGATAACTGATATTCAAGGAATTGAGAAACCTCAAAATGTATTGCCTGAAAAGCCTCCAAAACCTGCTAAGAAAGAAAAGGAAAAAGTTGCAATTACTGCTTAAAAAGGATGTACCTACCCCCTTGGATGTTGATGGCTATTGCTATCTTTTTGTCTCAGTGAGTTTTGATAGTTGGATGCCATGTAGTGAGCATGGTGGTATTGCTGATAAGCTCCATTTGCATCTGCAAATTCTTGGTAGGTGGAAATAGTCAAAACCATCCACTCAGTAGTCAGGTTTTGTAGAATTACAAATTTTCTTTTCCCTCTGTAATGCTATAACCAGTGATTCGATGTTTGAACGTAGATCCATTGATTCTTAAATTGGTTTCAAGAAATTTAATAATGAGTCCTGTATTATTTTGTTAGTAAAAAACATGATACTAAACAATGCTTTTTACCAATTTCTGACAAACAAACAAAAATGCGAACTTTGACATCATCATCCTGTGCTAGGAAAAGCAAAGGTTCTGGAGAAAAAAGGATCCTGACATGAACTATAGAGAGCAGTCTAGAGATGCAAATGAGTTGAAAAAACTTGAATGCCAAAAGCTCAAGCTTGGCCTGTAAAAAGAGTTATGCCTCTCAGGATTTATTTAAGCTGGAGCTTGGTTTGTTAGAAAAATATAAAGTTTGTACTGAACAACTTGTTTGGCTAAAAAATATAGTAATAAATAGAATATTTAACATAAAAAATATGTAGTGATGATTTATAAAATTTTTAACATTATATATACACACAAATTATTACAAGTTTTTAATGTCAAGTTTGAGCTGTTTTTTAGCTTATCGAATACTTAACAAGTTGGGTTTAAATAATTTCAAAGGTGTATTTATACTTTTATGGGAAATTATGTCTATCTATATTGATCTTAGAGAATTTGATTATTTATATAATTGAGTTTATAATTAAGTTTGAAATTAATATTATATTAAAACAAATAAACTAGATCAACATTTAGCAAATTGTGTTCAAATACTTCACAATATATCAGGTCATTTACACTATATTGACTTAAATGCAGTGTCTGAATGTGTCATTATTGTGGAAAATCTCTTCCTATTGCTTAAAAATTGAAAAACTCTATTAGGATTTATGCCCAGAAAGCTTAAATAAAGTGGGCATCATTTCGAGATTTATTGAACCTAAGATCAAATTGCATCCATGTCCACTTTTCCAGGACTTTTCTCAACTTCCTCACAATGGGGGACATATGGTTTTCCTTTGTAACATAAACACGTTTCTATTGAGGTACAGCTTGAAAGGGCCTTCACTGTCAGATTGAGATTTATTCTCAACATGAATAAAAAATTTCAGAATATTGATAATAAATTGATTGGCTGACAAGTTAGTTACTTTTTTGTGTGTACGTGTTAATCTTCCGAGCTCTAATTCCAGAGGCTGAAGTCTCGTCATTGTAAGATTGCATCATGAATACAGGAGAAATTTCTGATTTAGTTATTATTACCCTTTAACAAAGATTCTCAACAAACACAAAATAAAATTAAAGTAGCAAAATGAATCAATGTTTTTGCACAGTTTAACTTCTTTAAAACTCTTACTTACCTAACTTATTCATACTTTCAAATTTAATATATGATTAACATTTTGCTTTAGAAAGTTCTAGTAGCAGAATTTTATGATAAAAAACCGTCCATAAGCTAGAATACAATAATCTAACTTTGAGGTGGTAAAGAAGAAAGACAATTCAACACAATCTATTTTATGAATGATGAATCTGTTGTTAGGAGAATACTCTTTCCAGAGGCTATAAATGAATTGGTGGGTCTTGAGATATCTCTTTCATTGATAGCCACCCCTTTATGAAAAATAAAAAAGATCAGACTTGTCAATTGTCATTGTCAAATGTCCATTACGATTTTATATCCAAACTTGGGACTATTACTAAACTTTGGATAGAGATAGAGACAATGACTGAGTTTTACGTTAATTTTCACAGTTTCCTATGGACAACAACATCAGTATTCAAGTTCAACCTATCCCTCTTCAAGACAACTAGTTCCCTCTACTCAAGTACTTGATTATTCCGAGAGTAATGCAAAAGGAAATGGATCAACATTCATGTCTCCCCACCCCTTGGTTGACCTTGCAATATAGTATGGACCCTTTCACACGTGGTCATTACCACTATGTTGAGAAAAATTATGACTAGCGAGAATTAAATATGTTATTATAATTTATAAAACCAGGAGAGGTTGAGAAAATTTTAGGAACACTAGATAGTAGCTCAGTTTAAGGCAGAGAAATTTTCTAGCCTCAAGAAACACTTTTAAAGGAACTTTCATTTATCTCACTTCCAATAAAGGAGTAAGGAGTTGAACCTACAACATGTCATATACGAAACTTGTTGTCTTGTTTTACTATTACAAGTCATACGTAAAATATTATCTTGTTCCACATGACCATCTTTAGAAGTTACTTGTTTTAAAATCTTGATATAAATTTTATAATGTTTAATAAAAAAATGTTAATGTTAAAAAAATTTCTCTTCCATTCTCATTTCCAAGTTCCAGTTCATGGATAACTTTTCTGTGTTACTGTCTTGTGGATAGTTGCAATTAAGGGTTAAATAAAATAGAATAAGAAGTATCTCCTTCCATGGAACAAAGTGATTCTAAGTGGACTCACTTTCTGTGTCACATATCAATCTCTCCTAACTACATACAAGGAGTTGGTACATTGTAAAGCACTTCCGCCGCTTCCACTTTCATTTTTATTATTATGATTATTATTATTCTAATAAATTATTTGTTGCAACAGCTACTCCACTTCTTGCCACTGTATAAGATATAAAATAATAAAAGTTTGCTGTTATCTGATTTAATTACTAGTATAATTGGTTGTGGCTTGCAATGAACTTGCTGTTTCATGTGAACATTATTTTGTTTTCACTGTGCACCACCGCTTATATGTTTCGCTTTTTAATTTGATGGAACATACGGTGGGTTTTGATTAGACTTGTGGTTGTATCACTCAACCTTTTCCTAAATCTATATCAAGCAAACATGGGCCACACTATCAGAAAAGGTTTTCATTTTAATATCTATTCCATTGTTAAATAGTTTAATTTCTCACTAATGACATTCATATCAAATAAATTAAATAACGAAATAAAACTATATATTTAACTTCCCACAGGTGTGTGAATATTCGGGCTTTTATAGCATTTGTATGTTTAGATACTTTATTATATTTTTATTAATTAGCTTTTCCTATTACTAAGTTTCATGGAAGAATATATCAAATTTAAAATAAACTCCTTTTTACCTTAATAAGTTTTGAAGTGAAATTTATAAATCAATTCTTATATACATATAATAAAATTTATTAATAAATATTTAACTAAGTTCATCATTTACCATCAAATACATGCATGACTCAATTGACATAAAATATATTATTTTAGTTTAACCAATAATCTCAAATTTAAATATAAATATACAATTATATTAAATATTTAGAAAGAAAAAAATTCGTTCACCGGAATCTTATCTAACTCGAACTTTTGATGAAAAATACATGCAAATGTATATGAAAAAAATCAAACTATTATTCAAACACACCGAGAAAGTTGACATGCATGCTCTAAATTCAAAGCAAACATGCATATAACTGAAATCCGTGCATTACCAGGCTATTGTTGTTCATGAATACTTGAATAGCATGCTATATACACTCTTGAACTTTTGGTATATTGGTATGCTATTCTTGTCTAGTGAAAGACATCTTAGTTCCTGTCTGTCAGTAAACTTTGATCATAGATCTTCTTCAATGCTCAATCATTAGAGTATCTACTTCTTCAGTTACAAGTCCCATTTAATTACTAAATATGGACAATATACAGCCAAGGTACTAGCTTTTGCAGTAGTTGACGCAGACCCTGTCTTTGTTCTCAACCTTGCATTTTCAGTGCTAGTGTGCTACACATGGTTTTGTTGGCCATTGCACTGACCAGCCTTAGTTTCTTGTTGTGATCAGAATTTCTAATTAGAGTGCTGATGAAAGCACATAGATTTATTTTCACCGTACTGGTAATTATTAATTTTTGGCAGCCAGAACATAAAGTGGGTATTATAGTAGGATGACTCAAAATGGGTTTTAATTATGTGAGTAAATACTACATGTATTGAGAATATAAGAGATTTTTATATTATCACAAGATTTTAAATGGAAAGCATGAAAAGTGAGGTAACAGAAATAAAAATAAGAATATTAAGATGGATCTTTGGTCATCAAAGAAAGATAAAATATGAAATGATGTTATACAAAAAAACATTGATGTAATATATATTAAAAAATAAAAATAAAACACTATGTACTCCAATGCCAGAGACTCCACTCTATAATTCCATATTCACCTTCGTATGGTTTTAGGTGATTTAGACATATATAAAGAAGGTCACAAAAAAGAATGAATAATATGATTTTTAGTATGAAAAAATAGAAGAGAGAGACAAAAAATGATGAAATAAAATCACTCAATAATATATTTAAAACTTTGATTTTTAATCGTATATAGCATTGTATAATTTATATAGTCGACTTTATCTAGTAGGATAAGATTTTGCTGTTGTTGATTATGTATAATAAATGTTAATTTTTAAGATAATTGGTTTATAATCATATCAATTATAATTTTTATTTGATTAAGAATGTAAACGTTATTTATACGGTTAATACTTAAAAATTAAACTCTTAATTACTGTAATATTTTCCTCAGGAACATGCGTTCCTCAAAAATCAGGGGGAGGGGGGGGGATTAATTGGTGAACAGTTTCAGGATAAGCATGATTTGGGAAGCACTTTTTGGTGATGTTTTCCTGCACAAGCATTAATATTGTCAATTTAAAACGTGGGCAAGCACTTCTGTGACCTTTGACAATGCAATTCAGACGCACAGTATAATTCCATATCCACCTTCATCGGTTAATATCGTTTTCTATGAGTGTCACAATCTAACAAAATTGACACGAAAGCACCCATTTCAAAAGCATATAATTATATGCTACACAGGTGGCTTAAAGCCTACCCAATTAGGATCTTTCACCTTATTCTGTGAAGATTGACATCATGCTATCAGAATTATAATGCATTTATGCAGCCTAAATAATAATATGAGACACAGATACAAAATATGTGAATATTCGAATTGGTACCCCTGAGGGTTTTCTTGTGTTATTTTTACTTGCACTAGCAATGGCCTAAATGTTCGTAAATGAAAGCCATCCACTATGCAAATAATTTAATGTGCCAGAGCCAAATTGGAAAACAAAAATAAAGAGCATTAGCAATGACAAATACTGTAGATCCTGGAGCATATTTATTTAAATTTGTTTCTGATGGCCAATAGCACATATGAACCAAAGTGGATTAGATGAAAGTTGTAATTAGTCATCCAATTTGCCTAACGTCGGCGTGTCATGCTTGGATACTTCATTCAGTCCTCTCTGCCCAAAAAATCTAGAGATGCCTCACCATATTTACATGATGACTATTTTCATTTCTCACCTTTGACATATCATTCTTGTACGGTTAAATGTTTTTGGAAGAACAAAATAAAAAGTAAATTGAATTAATTTTTTCTATAAATTAAAATTAACTTATATATTATAGATTAAAAAAATCAACTTATATAATTTTTTTACTAAGATAATCTGACTCAATTAGTTATTCAAGATATGTGAGTTTTAAATTGTCTTATACTTGTCTTTAATTTTTATGGATGAAAAAACTTATATACTTCTCTTATAAGTGTTTATGAGCATCAAAAACAAGAACATCTGGTGGTGCATTTCTTACTGGCAATGACCCTATGGGATTTTGCTGAACCAAAGAGTTAAGTGTTTTTTTCTGCCTTGGTTGTTTAACAAGAAAAGTAAAGCAATATATAGGGTGGGAATTGAAGCAGAAAAGTTGAGTACAAGCAAATGGGTTATACTAGTAAAATCAGAAGTCCAAAACATTTCAAGAATTGCTACTTTTAAATGCTTAATTGACTAATATAGAAGAACCTTCATATCTTTTCATAACTTGGTCGCCTAGCAATCATGAAAGGTCATTCAAATTTAGAATCAAACCTTGGGAAATGCATGAATATGCATAATATAACAAATTGCCAAAAGCACTATCAATCTGGAATCCACTGAACAAAAAGGAAAAAAGAGAAGGTTTAAAATTCCATTTAGTTATGGGAAGAGAGATAAGTTGTTAGGAGTTGGTCATTTTCAGTTAGTGGCATGTTCTACTTTTCCAACTAGAGAGTGTCTTAGTGCTTAAGTCACATTCTTTAAATATTGGCAACTAGGAAAAGAAAGTCTTCTAGTTTTGTGGTTCGGTTCATATTACTACACAATCATACTGATTGGCTTCTAAGATCCTTTTTGTTTCTGTCAAGGACATTATGTAGCATATTCTGTCTATTAATAGGAAAAAAAAAAGATTGAATCACTTACTTGTCTCTGCAAACATTCTTAACATGTTTGTCCCTTTGTCTTTAGATCATGCTAATGCTACATTTTTTATGTAAAACCATTCCACTCAGTTTTGAAGCATCAAGGATATTCTTTGGTTTTGGCTAGAAAAGTAACATATGCATGATAAGAATACGAATATGCAGGAGAATAAACTTGAGATATCCTTGCTTAATGACTAGAAATTGCTATATATAATTGGCAAATTTAATTAGTGCTTTTATCACCAAAGCATATAAAAGATTGATTAGTGGAACTATTATGACAATATATGTTCTTGGTTTTAAATAGTTTGAATTACCTTTTGGCAGGTGTTGTTAACATCGTTTGAACAGAAAGAAATGAAGTGATAAACACTATCCTGCAGTACGTACAGATCCATTTTATGGTGTACACGTTTTGGTGGATTTAGGTTAACATCTGGTATTTATTTATTAGGAAAGTGAAGTTCGATACTCCATTAATTGACAACACGGTTATTTAATGCTTCAATCAGCAAGTATATATATTAGTATATGCATGAGGTGTTTCATTTCTTTTCAAGTCTTTTGCATCTAATTTTGTTAATTAACTCTTAGGAAGATGACTAATACTAATCTCGAATTTGAATATGAGATTCTTGTACGAAAAAAACACTTTTATAAGGAATATCTACTTTAGTAGATGACTGTATTTCGAAAGATTATTCCCTCACTTATAAAAAACAGAATATATTTTTTTTCCTTAAAACTTAGCATATTTAAAATAAATTTTTGTTTAAAATTATTTTTCTTGACAAAAAGTTTAACACATTTTATTTTAAACAATTTTTAATGCTAATCCAAATACACATTATTATTATTGAACTTATTTTCAACAATATGCCAACATTATCATCCATTTATCTATTAGCGCAGAAAACCAACAACTAGACCATTTAAATTTAATAGTACAAAAAATTGGACATGTAAAAAAATCGTTATATAACCAATTGAACTAATTTAAAACCGAACATAACCAATATGAATAGGTAAATGGTTTGTTGGATTTTTTTTTAATTTAAAAATTCAATATTATGATAATTAATGTAATTCTAATTTAATATTATAATGATTGATAATTATATTAGTTACATGAATTTATTTTCTAATTATAATTATTAATAAATATTATTGTGTGTTGAACTAAAATGTAATTATATACATCATATTCTTTTCATTTTTAATTTTGAATGTTATGTCTTCTAAGTTATGAATTATAATATTTCTGAGTGAAGTTTAATTTTAATATTATAAAATTATCAATATTGTTGTCTTTAATTTGTTTAACGTTACTTTTTTTAAAAGGAATTTGTTTAACATCACTTATATTATATTTAAAATTAAAATTTCATAATTCAATTATAGTTAGATCATTAAAAGAAAAAACTGACAGATGGCAGCGATCATACAAAGTTCCAAGTTAGCAATTTTACCCTAAAAAGTAAAATAAAATAAAACCCCACATGCACACAATCACACAATCTTTTGAACCATTGGTACTAACCCACAATGCCACATTATGGTTTGATATGACTCAGAGTAAATTGTAACCAAGTGACATCAAATCTTTCATTTAGTCAATTAGATTTCAATAATTCATCTATGAAACAACACCACAAAGGAAATTTCCCAAAATTATAGTCTTTTTCATTTTCCTTGTGGCTTCAGACCAGTTTCAAAATTTTAACTTCTGTATGAGACACACAGTGAGGGCAAACAGGTAATTACACACTAACTGTCTCCTCGTAGTATTTTGTGTCGGATACTATCTGGTATATTCTTTTCAGTTGGTTCAATAGTCACACTATTTATATGTAACAAAAAGTCTCCATTTGTTACACTAACACTACAAGTTCCAATGTTCACCACGAAGCCTTCTTAGCATTCTACAGAGAGAAAAGTGACACTCTACAATGGTTCCAAAGCTTAGTGGTGACGTGGATGATGGTGGAACTGGGCGTGAAACTAAGCCTATCTGAACAATACCCTCCTCTTCCTTCTTCTGTTAAGGTTGAAGTTCTTAGATAAGAAGAAGAAGAGAGCATAAGATAGCCTTTTGAAGCTGAAAGCAAATTTTGTGACGTAGCATATATACTTTCAATTTGTTTAGTTCTTCTGGGTGGAGTTCCTTCATTTGATGTTTGTAGTCATGGAGGTTTCTTGGTTCTATACCTTTTATAGCTTTTTATGGATCCAACCATCTCAAATGTGCAAATGGTACTTTCCCTTTCTCTTCTAATTTACCTTGTTTCATTTAACTCTTAGCTTTGATTTCCTTGTTTGTTGAGTTTTCGTTGAGTTCCTTCATTTGGTGTTTAGTCATGGAGGTTTCTTGAGGTTAATAGATTATAACTTCCTATTGTGAACTCATTCTGATGTGCTGGATTCAATAAAGTAGATTTCTACATGACATAATTACTATAGATGCTATTTCATATGAATTCCTCGACTCAATAAAAATGAATGTTTTTGGGATTATTCTTCCAGCTAAAGCAATAAAGCTGTATTAGATTTGACAGTAGCACTAGAGATGGCGAGAATTGATTTTTTTTTTTATCATGAAATTTGAGGTGAGTTGTGTGCAATGGTTTTTCCTTACAAACTTGGATTTTCTAACCTATCAAGATAGAAGGAATTAGAGAGATTATTGATTCTAATTTTCTTTAACTTTTAGTTTTGAATGTCAAAACTCGGGTACGCCTTTAGATTCTATTTCTTTAACTTTTATTTTGTGCAACTTAAACATATTTATTTATTGAAAACAGTTCTCTAGTTTAATCTCAATCTCAGTTTTTTCCTCCTGAACTATGATGCTACAAAATAAAATAGTCAGCTTAATTATCTGCAATCTCATTCTTTTGTTATTTTCATTTCCTTTTCATATTGTAAAAGGTTAGAGGAAGCACTCAGTAGTCATATTGTTGCAGGTTCAAAAGAAATGATATGATAACAGAAGCCCATCTCCTTGGTTACCAGATTCACCTGATAGAGTGTTAGACTTATTTGTAGAGGCAGATCTCCTTTGGCAGTGTAACCCTCAATACTGGAACAGGAAGCTTCATCTATTTCAGATATCTATTTATGATTGAAGATTCAGCTGTACTGGGCAAATCTTCTTTGGCAAAAGTTACTTAATTTTGGTTGGATACTTGGATTCCAAGTAAACATTTTTTGCCTTCTTAAAATATTACCATTCAGAGATAATTTCTCTAGGAACTCCACCCTTTCTTCGGGGGCAAATCTTCTTTGGCATCTTTTGGTTATCTTGGTCTATTTCCTCCAATAGCTAGAATTTTTTCTTTCTGTAAACCACCAAAAAAAAAAAAAAAGAATTCATCTGATAGTTGTTGATACTTGACATTTTGTTGTTTTAAACCTCTCCCAAGGGTTTCTTTCTGTGAAATTCCAATTCAAGTTGGGCATATCTCCTTTGGCATTTTGGAGTCCTTGATTGATTCCTATAACCTATTGGGCAAAAACAGACCAAGATTGGGTCCTATTATCCTGGGAAAATCTTCTTTGGCATCAGATCTCCAGTTTCTTTTGGAGACACTATCCATGACAAAATGCAGTATCAATCAGAAATATTTTGTATTACCCACAATTATCCATTGATATCAATATTGGAATAAGTTTTGTGATCACTATATACACATTGGGGTTTGATTCTTCAATTTGCTTGACAAGGTAAGGATCTTCTTGAATCCCTATTTACTATTATTTTTCATTTATGGATATATTAAAAAAAATTGTACAGTTTTAAAATATCCATATCAACAATTCTAAATAATAAAATTGGATTACTAATTTGTTTAGTTTTCAGCATAGATCTCACTCAAAGGAAAAATAAATAAATTATAGGATTAAAATGTACATCTGAACTAACAGTTAGTGTACTTTATTCTCAGGATACCATCGAGGGTGCAGAATAATTCTGATTCTATCTATTCCAAAATCTGGTAAGAATTCCGGTACACGGACTAACAGCTTTTTTTCTTCCATATTGCTATGCTAAAATGTTGAGGACGAACCCTAGCACAACGGTAAAGTTGTGTCTTGGTGACTTGTTAGTCATGGGTTCGAATCCAGAAACAGTCTCTTTGCATATGCAAGGATAAGACTGCGTAGAATATCCCTCCCTTTTACCTGCGCATAGCGTGGAGCCTCCGGGCATTGGGGTACGTAGTTTTTTTTATTTATTGCTATGCTATCATGTTAATTCATTGTACTTATAATAGTTTAGTTGATGTTACTATCAATATTATGACAGGCATATAATTGATGGATCCTATCATTAGTGATTCAGACTGGGAAACTTCCAGTAACAGCAACAGCAGTGAGGATCAAGAGGAAATTGATTTTCTATACGGCGGAAAAGCTCAGAACATATTATCAAGTTTAGAGGAAAGCATCGGAAGGATCGATGATTTTCTTTCATTTGAGAGAGCATTTGTCCATGGAGATGTGGTGTGTTCCTTGTCAGACCCATCTGGACAAATGGGGAGGGTCACCAGTGTGGATTTGTTTGTGGATTTGGAAAGTGTTAAAGGAAAAGTATTAAAAAAATTGAACTCTAAGAAACTTTTGAGGATTCGCTCCATTTCAGAAGGTGATTATGTAATTAAGGGGCCATGGCTTGGTCGAGTTCAAAGGGTGGTGGACAAAGTGACTGTATTGTTTGATGATGGAGCTAAATGTGATATCACCGCCTTGGAAAGAGAGAAGCTTTTACCACTGACTGGTAATTTTCCTGAAGATTCGCAGTTTCCGTACTATCCAGGGCAGAGAGTAAAGGTTAAGTCCTCCAGTGCTTCTAAATCAACTAGATGGCTATGTGACACTTGGAGAGACAATCATGATGAAGGAACTGTTTGTGCTGTGGAAGCAGGCTTGGTGTATGTTAATTGGATTTCTCATGTTCTTGTGGGTTGCAATTTAAGTGTGAGTGCTCCCAAACGCTGGCAAGATTCTAAAAACTTGACTGTGTTATCTTGTTTTTCACATGCAAACTGGCAGCTTGGTGATTGGTGCATGCTCTCGGTTGCGGACCAAAAGGAACAGATTACTCAACAAGCACCTATAGGTGATCTTACTATGGAGCATTGTGTGTCAAGAGGGTGTAAGAGAAGTAACCTTAACTCTTACATTGGTGAGTTGTTTATAATTGGGAAGATAAAGACCAAAGTTGACGTTGTGTGGCAAAATGGTGAATACACTTTGGGATTGGATGCAGAGAATTTACTTCCAGTGAATGTTATAAACAATCATGAATTTTGGCCTCATCAGTTTGTGCTGGAAAAAGGTGCTTCTGATGATCCTCTTAAAACTAGCAGTCAAAGATGGGGTGTTGTCCAATGTGTGGATGCAAAGGAGTGTACTGTAAAGGTACAATGGAAAACTATTTCCATATCTGACCCGGATAATTTGACTGGAGACAAATTGGAGGAAACTGTGAGTGCCTATGAACTCGTAGAGCACCCAGATTACTCCTGTTTTTTTTGGTGATATTATGTTTAAGGCGGCTCAAAAACAGCTTGGTAACCAAGCTGATAAAGAACAAGCAAAACCAGTGACTGACTTTAATGCAGAAGCTGTTACTAAAAATGGGAACCAAATGAGTTATCAGGATGAGTTCCCTGATAATTATTTCATGTCCTGCATTGGTAGTGTTACTGGTTTCAAAGATGGTGATGTGGAGGTGACATGGGCAACTGGTTTCACAACCAAGGTATGATGGCAATGTGAACTCGAGAAATTTATGCTTCACATATCTCATTTATCCAGATGAACAGTTTGACAGATAATTATTGGTCCTATGTAGATATTTACTTCTGTGTGTGGCTGTGTTTCAGAGTTGAAACCTTGGTTGATTTACTAGTTGCTAGCTTATGTAGTTGACACTTCACATTGGTTTAGGATGAGTTTTTCTACTATTTTTTTTTAATATAATAGAAAGTTCTTCCATTCATAGTCAAAATATGGATATGATGGCAATGGTAAAATAACTTACAACAACGGAACTTGGACTATGTATTGCATATTTAATGATCTTTTTATAGATTTCCCAGAATAGAATATTTACCAGCAATTCTTTTACTTTTTATAGTTTTCCCAAAATTATTTCTGATTTTCTATTGTAATGTACACATTTTGTAGCTTTTCATCTACTGGAAGTAATGTATGAATGATTTTTTTTTTTAACTCAACAGGTTGCACCTTATGAAATTTTCCGGATTGAAAAACATGAAGGTTCAACTGTAACCCCCACTCCTTTTGAGACAAATGTGGAAGAGTTCACTCATGAGATGATTGAACACAGGACTCTACCTTCTGACCAGAAGGGAAAGGTGAGGGCCACTTTTTTTTTCTTTTTCATGTGGTTTGTGTCTGTGTTCATCCAAGTGTTATGTTTATGATTGTGCATTACTAGCATTTCTTGAATGAGTTATCTAATTGGAAACATTTGAAACACAGAAGTCTCAGCTTGGAATTATAGTGAAAAGTCAGGTAGTTAATATAGCAACAGGAACAATAAAGAAAACGGAAAACGGGCAAACCAAATGGCACCTTATATTTTTATTAGTTTTACCAACAAGTTTAATTTGGAAATTATAGACGCCAGTTATCATCCTAAATTACATTTTTCAATAATTAATTATTGACTAGGAGTTTACCAATGCAACTGTCTAATTATAGACTGATATATCACATTTGTATGATCAGGACTTGTTAAATGGTGATGGTACTAGAGAGAATTGTGAAAAGAATCTTGGGGAATGTAGTTCCTTTTCCCTTCCTCGAGCTGCCTTTGAACTTTTCTCCAGCATTAAAGCCAGCATATTCCAAACTTTTAGTGGAACTCTAATTTCAGGAGCAGTTTCCTCAGTACCTACATTTGAAAAGAAGAATGGATATGATTATCTAGATAAGAAAGATTTGGAAACTTCTGACCTCTTTACTGAACAACATCCAATGGCTGAGTTGCAATATACTGAAGACAAAACTTCATATCCTGAAAATATTAAGATTCATGAGAAGAATGATTTTCCATTTTCTTTAGACAGCAACAGTTCAAACCAGTTCAAACAGTTTGACGTAATAGAAAATTGCCCTGACCACCATTTTTTTGTTGAGGGAAAAGGGTTGTCAACATCGCAGGTTAGAAATTGATCATCAATTACAGTGACATACTACTACATTGATATATTAAGCTAATTGATTTCTTTCCTTTGTAGGTAAAAAGAAGTTGGGTGAAAAAGGTTCAGCAAGAATGGAGCATCCTCGAGAAAAATCTTCCAGGTGCATATTATATCTTGTTTATTTTGAACCACGTTCTTTTATATACAGCACAGCCTTCATTGAATATAATGCTTCTTTAAATAATTTCACGTAAACCATGTGTCGATTACTTCATTTTCTTATGAGAAGGGAAATCTGTAGAAGTACATTGTAAATATTCATAGCAATTTCTGCAAATGCACTTACAATTTCATTCACCGAAACAGAAACTATTTATGTTCGTGTGTTTGAAGAAAGAATGGGTCTTATGCGAGCAGCTATTGTTGGTGCATCTGGAACTCCTTATCATGATGGGCTGTTTTTCTTTGACATATGCTTCCCTCCGGAGTATCCCAATGAACCACCTGTAAGATTTTATATATAGTTTGTCATGCTTGTTAATTATTTTCATTTGTGATTCATGCATTAGCACTTGTTTATAAGGTGATTAAGGTCCTCGCTCTTCATTGAAATGAGAAGTACAGTTTAACCATATGCATTTTGTAGAAATATTTAGTTTATATTGTAATAGCTCATGTTCAAAGATTTCAAATTCAATACTTATATCTAAACTAACTCTCATGTTGTCATCATGGTCTTTTGAAATCTCGTGCAGATGGTGCACTACAATTCTGGAGGGCTCCGATTAAATCCTAATCTGTACGAGTCAGGAAAAATCTGTCTGAGTCTCCTAAACACTTGGACAGGCACAGACACTGAAGTGTGGAACCCTGGAGCCTCCACTATTCTTCAAGTTCTTCTCTCTCTACAGGCACTTGTCCTTAATGAGAAGCCTTATTTCAATGAGGCTGGATATGACCAACAAATTGGCAGAGCTGAGGGAGAGAAAAACTCAGTCAGTTACAATGAAAATGCTTTCCTTGTCACAACCAAATCCATGATGTATCTATTAAGAAAGCCACCAAAGGTAAAATCACTACTTCTATACTTTGGTTTTCCTCTATTGTTACTCTGCATTCAGTGATGATATAGGAAAACTAGACGGCAATTCAAAGTGATATCTCGGATTAGTTATATGTTGACCATTGATTTAAGTAACAAGTAGTGTACAACATGCCAAAAAGGTGTGTATTGGAACACATACACACACCAGCATAAGAGACTGTTAGATCATAAAATAGATATGGTGCACATTTAAATAAATATATAATTTTGCTGTAAGAGAAGCTTCATTTTAGTGATAAAATTGGTGAATTTGTCAAAGATATTTTCACTATATTGGAGAGGATCAGAACTAGCTGTTGTGTCCATGATTTCCAATTTTTCATACTTCCTGGCATGACCTTAAGTTTCTGTATGTTTTTAATTTCCACAATTAAATTTATTCTACTAGATTACACAGAGGCTTCGAGGGTTTGAATACTGTATGTAGCCTAATTCCTAGATTATGGTTCAGAAAAGAGTTTCATCTGAATCTTTGAATGTAATTATATGGATGGAATTGCTACTGACAAATGATGCCTAATGCAGCATTTTGAAGCACTGGTGGAAGAGCACTTTAGAAAATGCTCCCAACATATACTTATTGCTTGCAAGGCTTATCTTGAAGGAGCTTCTATTGGATGTGCTTTTGCTAGTGGAAAAACAGAACATGAAAACCAGAAGGGGACTTCAACAGGATTTAAAATTATGCTTGCTAAGCTCTTCCCCAAGCTTGTAGAGGCATTTTCTGATAAGGGAATTGATTGCAGTCAGTTTGTTGATCTACAAAAATAACCTTTACTTACTAAGTTGTAAGTATCTGTCAAAAATCCCGACCGAGATATCCCAATCTTATGTGTAATATCAATATGTTTACATTCTCAGTATAATAACAATTTTAATCTCTGGGTTTTGTACTTTTGTGGTTTGGTACTGTGGTATAGTTGATAGATAAATCAACATAACATGTGCTTGTAGTATGTGTATGTATCACAGCATGGTTTTTGTAGATGTAAAATATGGAATAAGAAATGCAGCCATTGGAGTGGTTTCTTTATGTGTCTTTTCATCAATTTAATGATGATTTACAGATGTTTTATGACATGTTAAAGAAAAGTTGGAGAATGTAGTGAAGGAATTCTTTGGTAGCTCTTGTTGTAACTTTGAGATACAATTATTTGTTTGTGAGATCAATATATGAAAGAAGAGAAAAATGAGAAGAAGAAGAAGAAACAATTTGATGGTGAATTTAAATGAAACATGTAATAATACATTCTTCTAATTTTATTTAATTGTTGGGAAAATGACTTGGTAACTTGTTGGTCATGGGTTCGAATCTGGAAACAGCCTCTTTGCATATATAAGGGTAAGGTTGCGTACAATATCTCTCCCCCTTATCTGCGCATAGCGTGGAACCTCCGGATAATGGGGTACGTAGTTTTTTTTTTGAGTTGGGAAAATGAATTTAAATTTTCAAACTTGTAAAATGAAATAAAGGATTCTAATGCATTGTAATTAGGTTAAATATTTAACTTGTGGGAAGTCTACATTCATGAAGGAAATAGCAATTTTCAGTGGCTATTCAAAAGGTGAGATTCAATTCTGAATGTATCAATTACACCACACCAATGTAAAATGATTTTTTTGTCAAGAGAAAGAGGCTCCACTTTGAGTTGAAAGGGATTTTGTGAAGGAAAGAAAATTCTAAATAAAATTTATTAGGGACTCAAAACAAAATTTAATATATATAAGGAATCTCAAACATATTTAAGCATTTTTTTTTAACTAGGAAACTTGTATGTTGCGTCATACATAGTGTTTTATTAAGACATTTTTGTATAAGAGGCGGCAAACCTGTAAAATTTGTTTTTCCATTGTTTTCTATGGTGTACTTTGTATTGTGCTTCTATCTCTAGACCTTATTGTGTGTGATGAAAGGTTTCTCTCCAACAGTTTTTCAAATGAAAAATCATATTTAGTACCAAATATTTTGCTAGAAAGGTGACAAAAAGTAGTTTGCATCACTTGCATGTAAATTGTGTTTCATCTCTCTCTCAAGTATGGTTACACAGGATTCTTTTTGTAAATTTTGAATTCTTCATATTTTGTTTGAAACTAATCCTTTTTTCTTTACAGGGTTTGAAACTATTCCTATTAAATAGTATTCTTCTCTTTTACTATCTTTAGTCATATATATCATAAAAATAATAATCAGATTTCACGCAGGTTTAAATCCCATCACCAATAATCTGAACAAGAACATGAGCCTTCTCTAAAATGATGGAAACGAAGCTTATCCCGAACAATTATCTCTCTATTCATTACAGCAGAGATGAACTTAATTGCTGAATGACAGTCTTCACATATCCTAAGGTTCTTGACAATCCTGAGAGTCACTCCATCGCCAGTTTTCATCAGCCCAAATGCCACTGCAAGCTTCTCGCTGTGGTATCTGAGGGCATACTCCCTTTCTTCCTCTTCCAACTCGTGCATTGCGGACTCCGGCATGGGTGCATAGCCTGCATCCTTGCACCTCCATATCAACTCATCCAAGTAACAATAAATCTCATTAGTCTCAGGGTGAGACTTGTCACCCATGCTAAAAAGATAACTTCTATTGTCAACATCTATGGTGCTATAACCCACTTGCTTCTTAAGGCCTCTTTGGATCATCACATTCCTAACCGATTCCACTCTATCCATCCTCCCCGCCAATGCATACATGTTAGAAAGCAACACATAATGACCAGGATTCTCTGGCTCTGCATTGATGAGATTCTCAGCAACCTCCACCCCAAGATCAAAATTCTTATGCATCTTGCAAGCTCCAAGCATCGCAGTCCACACTGCCGGAACAAGCTCATCAGAATTAAGCCCTTTAACAAAATGGTATGCCTCATTGAGCAACCCACCTCGCCCGAACATATCAACCATGCAAACATGGTGCTCCACTCCTGGAACCACACCATTCTCTTGCTTCATGCTTGCAAAAACTGAACGCCCTTCGTCTATTAGCCCTGCATGCGCACATGCAGATAACACGGCAACAAAAGTGACACTGTTAGGCACCACCCCACTTGCCTTCATTCGACGAAAAACCTCCATTGCCTCGACACCATAGCCATGCATCCCGTACCCAGATATCATAGCCGTCCACAAAACAACATTCCCTTCTATCATCGAATAAAATACAGCACGTGCTCTTCCCACATCCCCGCACCGCGAAAACATGTTCACCAACGAGGTAGCAAGAACCAAGTTCATTGTAATTCCACTCCCAACGATGCAGTCATGCAGCCAACACCCAAAGTCAAGCGACCCCAGTTGAGAGCAAGCGGATAACACCGAAACAAAAGTCGCGGAATCCGGCTCGACCCTAGACTCACGCATCTTGTTAAAAACCTCCACAGCCTCATTGGCAAGCCCGTTCTGCTCGTACCCCGAAATCATGGAGTTCCAAGCAACGATACTTCTACGAGGCATTTCATCGAACACCTTCCGTGCAACACGAGGGGTGCACGACTTCGCGTAAAACGTGATTAATGCGGCTTGGACGAAGGAATCTGAGGCATACCCAGAAACGAAAACGTGGGAATGAACGAGCGTGCCGATACAGAGGAGGGAAAGATCGGCGCAGGCCTTGATGACGGATGTGAAGGTGTAAGTGGAAGGAACGATGCGAGAGTGGAGCATCCGACGGTAGAAGAGAACGGCGTCGAGGGAAAAACCGAATTTTGAAGAGGCTTTGATGAGGGAATTGAAGAGGAAAGAATCTGGGTCGGAAACGGAGCGGAAGAGGCGGCGAGTGTAGGCGATGGAACCCGCGGCGCACGATAGCGTGAGGAGTTTCGTCAGCAGAGCGCGGCTCCGGTGACAACCCGTCACCACCAGGTGAGCGTGGGCTTGTTGGAGGCGTCTCAGGTGTGGGCCTGCACTTACCACTGCTTCGTATTCTGCAGATTTAAATTTCCTTTCTTTTCCGTCCATCAACTCGTCGGAATGGAGTTGTTTCAGATTAACCAATGATGTCAAATTTGAATCGTGAGTATGAGTATGTAATTGGTTACAGGTATCCTCCACCAGATAAATTTCTTTTCTAAGTTTGAACAAAGTAGAACTACTATCAATGACAAAACTTTTCAGAGAAAGTGGTCATTGTGCTACGTCTCAAAGGGCACCTGCTATATTTTGCTAGAGGAGGAAGTGAAACAGGGAAGCTGAGTTAACGTCGTCTGATTGATTGACCGGACAGACTACATATTTTGACATAGCAAATTACTTAACCAATGTCACCTCAGCTTCCCTATTTCCTTTCCTACTCCAGCAAACTATGACAAATAACACTTTTAAAAATAGTACAATGGACTTGGCATTTGGGATTTTTTTTTTAAACAGTGGCTCCATGGCCACTATTCCAACTTTCATCCATCCCACTATTTAACAAAACTGCATATAACTGTACTCAAAATCTCTATTACACCAATTGATTGCCGTGTGCATAAAATAATATTATGCTGAACAGAATGTAATTATGCTTATTGAGCAAAATTATTATAAAAGGATTTTTTTTTAAAAGTATTTATTCCATTTACCTGCTTCGAATTTAAACTCAATAATAAAACAGTAGAATTCAAACTCGAACAACTCTCGGATTCGAGTCTAAGACCGAAAGATATATTGTTTTCAATTAATCATTATAATTTCCTTTGTTAAATTTTGTCAACAACACACACACACATATATATATATATATATTCTCAATTTAAAGCAGTCAAATCTTTGTTGAAAGGTTTGGCGTTGAGTTTTAATTAAATAAAGTAGAAACATTGTTAAATAAAAGCAAATCCGTTGGTTGTTTATGAACACATATATGTGAGCAGTTCTAAAATCAATAAGGCTATTAATAGGGATCGGTGTAATAATATTGATATCTATCTATTAAATATGAATTAATAAATCAGTACAAGTGGGGTGAAGCGACTAACTAGAAATAGAAGATGCTATATATGAAAAAGCGTAGTAGATCAAGAGTCAAAAACATTTGAGTGGTGAATGGTGATGAGGATGTATTGTGTTTCTAGTTTTACAGATAGAGAGGGTTCTGAGCAGAGTATAGAGAACAAAAAATAAGTACAAAGTATATTATAGCTGCAGCGAAACCAGCAACAAGAGCTCCAGTGACATGGTCACAAAATTTAGGAACTTGTCCACAAATTGGTAACCAACCAGCATGATTGTTTCCTTTCTTTCCAACATGAGCTATTGCCACTGCTGCTGACACGCTTGAAGTGAGTAGCATTGCTATCACCTGAAAAAAGTTAGTACTAGTTGTTAATTAATTTTTGTAAAGACACAAAGAGGTTCAATATTACAGAAGGGGTTGCTGATATATGATAGTAATATTACCACATCAAGGATCAGAACCAAACGCCCAAGTGAAGTTTGGGAACATGTGAAGAGGAGAATTAGGCTGTATCCAGATGCTATGGCTTCTGCTACCACAAAGTACCTATATATATATATATATATATATATATATATATATCAAATATATATTCAGAAAACATGTGGGGAATAATAAGCTAATGGAAGTCAAATTGTAATGATCAAGTGTGTGGAACTTTGTAGACTAAGTTTAGTTAAAAGTAAGTTTTACATAACTTTATTTAAGTTTGGAACTTTCTATGTTCAACGGAAAAGCAAGAGAGGAGTTATTTTGGATCCAACCTCAGTTTAGATGAAAGTCACGTTTACCTCAATTGTGAAAATGATTTGTCAAACATGTAAATACAACTTTCTATGAGGAGTGAACCTCAGATTATTTGGATGGCCAAACATCGAACCAAACACAAATAATAACTACTGATAATCCACTAGGATCAGCCTAATGCATATTTGAGTAGTTTGTATAAGGTCTTAGGTTCAAACTTTGTTGTCGTCGTTGCATACGCATAAAAATAACTAGAGATTATAACATGTTCTCTTTGGAAAAAGGAAAAGAATGGGAGGGGAGAGAGGATCTCACTTGAATGCTGGCTCGTTGCTATATTTGGCAGTGAAGGTTAGGTTGAAGACCTCAGTAGATTCATGGCTTGTCACCATAACAATCACTGCTGCTATAGTTGCTCCAATGGCAAGGAACCTTAGAAAAAGTGTGAGAAGTCTCTTGGTCTTGGTCATGGAGGACACTGCCTTGAAATTGATTATTGTCGAGTTGATCACAAGAAAAATGGTTTATTCTCTGCTAGAAGAAACTTTTGATTAAAACATAGTACAAAAGTTGAACACAATATGCAGTGCATATATACATACACATATATATGTGAGTGTATATGTCTATAATCATTGATCGTCACTGTTACTATGCAGAACTAGTTTGGATGTTATAGCTGGAGAGAGAAGTATTAGGTAGCCAACATATATGGTTTCATTTAGTGGCCCTCTAAAGTGCAGCAAAAATTAAAACTGATTGTTTACCTAAGACATGTACTCAGACCAAGTTGATTATGATAGCTGAGACATTTGTCAGCCACTGAAATAACTAGGTCACTAACTAGGAACCTAGAAACTAGAAAGTAAGAGTGTGTTATTCTGATTTGAAACAAGGTATCTACGAAGTATTTTTTTTAAAAATAAGAATGTGATTATTTTTTATTTAATTCAAAGTATGTTTAGTAAATAAATTATTGACATATAAAACTAAAGATATGGTACCTATTAATATTTAATTTAAAATATATTACGAATTTACCTTACTAAAATATATATCTTACTAAATTAAGAATTTTCTTGCATTTCTATCTACCATACTAAATTTTCTCAGGAAAAAAAACTATCATGCTAATTGGACAGGAACTTAAGAAACAGGACTAGGAGGTTGGAACAGCTACCTACCTCATTGAATTTCGAGGTTGTTTCCTGTGATTGTACAGGCATATTTATTACTTCCATTTATTTTGCTACTATCGTCTATTCCTTCTCATTCTTTTTACTCAATATTTTAGTATTATTTTTTTAATGGTCGTTTCACAATATTAATAAATAATATTTCTTTTCTTTTTATTTCTGACGTAATATGTATTTTCTAATTCCACACTTAGTACGTAAATCTTTTCTAGCTAATTCCACAATCAGTACTTAGTAGTTAACTAGCATTTTAATTTCTACACATATATAACCTATTTTTTTATACTTTATGTACAACTATATAAAAATATTATAAATTAAATTATTTAATAATGTTTTGTAATAAATCAAATTAGGCTGTGTACTTTATTAGCGATATTAACATATGCTGACTAACATGACATGCAAAAATAAGAGAAGCAATTGACAAAGTATTAAAGGTAAAGTTAAAACTCTTGTGTGCATGCTCACCAACCACGAAGCTACAAGTAACAAAACAAGACAAAGAGGAAAAAAAACTAGGAAGAAGTACAAACTTTGTACCTTACAATGTGAATTTTACTAAAATAAGAGGAAGAAAAGCAAATCTTAAACCTTCACTAAACAATTTAAACAACAAAGAGAAGTGTTGTTTGAAATAACCTTTAATTGGGAAAGTAAGAAGCACGAGGGAGAGAATGAGATTGAACAAAAAAGCTAGAATTCTAGAAGATTTAAAATTTTGAAAGTAAGTGATACACATAAACCGCATATGAAGGGTATAGTCAAGTAATAAATCATTTGGCTATGTGAAATCGCAGTTTAAGTGGTATAAGAACGGATTATGGGAAAGTGTGGAATTTAGAGATTAATTATAGAAAAGGTATTAAAAAGACAATGGACCAAAAGGTTTAGGCCCAAACAAAAGTAATATATATATATATATGTATATGTGTGTGTATACGCGCGCGTACGTGCACAAAATTGAGTGTTGACACGCTTGGCACATGCCCGGACGTGCCAGCCTCTGTCACTGTGAATGGTGCGCATCAGTGTTGGGCACAAGCGTGCATGGCTGGAAACACGTGTGCCAGCCTTCAGGTGCCTAGTTTTGCCTTTTTAATCTCCTATGAGATCTCCAAACTTATTTAAGTGTAGGTGTGATATATAACATTCTCTATCACTAATTAGATTATATATTTTATATGGGTTTAAATATCTATATATATTTTCATATAATTTATTATTTTTTAATATATTATCATTATGTTAGTATACATACTTGTTTGGGTGTAACTGTATGTTTGGAATAACGTTCAAGAAATATATATAATAGCACATTCACATCAAAAGAGGTCAATTGACATAAAAGTAACTTTGAGTTATTTCAAGTTTATGCGTTTCATTTTATGTGGACGTAGACTAAAACACACGGCTAATCAACTCAATAATCACGATCAATCAAAATTAAATTAAAAAAAAGTTGAAAACTTGGTAATTGGCCTCAATCTGTATGTAATTCGACAAAAATATATACCACTTTAGAAAATTTGATACTATTTTTTATTTATGTTGCATAATTCAGTAAGTTTACATTATGTAATCGAGCAAATTACAGCAATCCTGAAGTATGTGTTTTTTATGCATGTTTTTCCTTTTTTTTTTACATCATACAAAGCTCTATAACTTTTATAATTTCATTACACTTCCATTTCGTTCATTATTAGAAAGTTAATTCCATTTATTTTTTACATCACGTATTAAATATATGACTTTTATCAAAATTTTAATTCTAAAATTATCCTCGTGTTTAAAATTTCTATCTTTAGGATGTCATGTTGAATCTTTAAGAGTCATTGTTATTGTTGAGTGCAGCAAAACTAGCGCTAGTTTAATTTTGTGGATTAATGTTCATGGTGTTGACTTTCTTTTTCATTTTTGATGATGTTCAACAAGTGAGGGGAAAGAGGGTAACAAGTGTACTTTTTTTAAAACAAAAGAAAGACATTGTATTATTTCTAAAAGGTAGGGGATACATATCTAATATTCTTAAAACCTCATGATGTATATGTGTAACATTCTGAAAACCTTAAGGAATGCACATATAATAGCTTTAAAAGCGCGATGAATAGGAACGTGCCTAGTATCACCACTGAGGAGAACAAGAGGCAGAGGAGAAATGTGAGGTGAACTGGAATGCACCTAGCACCACCACATAGGCAAAGAAGAATGCGAAGAAGAAACCACCACTATGAATGCACGGATAAGAAACACGCGACTTCATCTTTGGTTGCGCGGAGAAGATGATCTATCACAATAACACAAGACAAAAATTTCACTCTATTTGGACCACTTAAAAATCACAGACAATTTTGGAGTTTCCTAAAAACAAATTAAAATTTAATGTATATATCTTTTAATTTTCAAACGGCAACTTAACATCGTTATAATAGGGATGTTAATGTAATGATTTTAAAAAGGAAGGAGACGTGTATAAATAGAACAAACCTCGTGTGTAAATAGAATAAACCTCAATAGAGTCTATGTAATTTTATAATTATAACCTTTAAAACTATTTATTATTTTTCTTTTATTTTATTATAATTTTTTATTTTCCCTTTTTATTTTTAGCTAAAATGCAATTTTCATTTCCTATTTTCCTAAATTGATTTTAGTCATTCTATTTTTAAATTGAGGCCTTTTGTCATCAAATTTTAAAAATCCACGATTTTAACCCCTTATTTTATAATTGATATTTTGTCCCCCTACTTTTTAAAAAATCTACTATTTTAATTCCCTTAGTCAATTTCAAACTTGGAAAATATGCACTTTTTAAATTCTTTTTTAATAAATTAAACTCTTTAGCAATAAAATAGTTTTTAAAAGCATTTGTCATGTGCATGATAAATAAATAATTGTAGGTCAACATTTACAAAGTATATAGATCAATATTTGAAATTGGTCACAAGGATTAAAATTGAATTTTAAAATTGAGAGATAAAATATTTCAATTAAAAAATGAGGGATTAAAGTTACAAACTTTTTAAAAATAGAAAATGAAATGTCTCAATTAAAAAATAGAGAATCTAAAAACATAATTTTAAAAAATAGGAACACAAAAATTATATTTTGACCTTTTTTTTATGGGTTTTTTATTGTTAACAAACCTTGATAATTTTAAGCATGATCTTGAGTAAAAATCTTGAGCTCAAGATCTAATATTTAGTATCTTCTAATAAAGAAGGTACATAGATCCAATATAAAAAATACTTTCCTTAAAAAATTCACAATTCATAGATATACATGCTGTTTAAAAAAAAAAATTCTCTTTCTTTTTCGTTAATATCTCAAAAAGATATATAATACTAAAACACAAAATAAAAGAGATATTAAAATATTTCCAATCCTACTTTACACCAGTAAAGATCAACCTAAATATGATAAGCTTAATCCAATTCCAACGCAAATTAGCAAATCAATTTGCATTGGTAATATCCGTCAATTTGCATCTAAATAGTATTTGATAAACTCGTAAATAAAAGTGAAGGGTGTGGGAAAGGGGGTGATTGACTGATTGTAGAACTTAGCAGCGAAGCGAGGAAGATGCAAAGTCAACAAACAGTGAAAGAAGAAGACGATGAAGGCCCACCTCCGGGATGGCAACCTCTCCTCACTCAGCCACCGCCACGTCCTTCCGGTCAGTTAACACTTTTCTTTTCAAAACCCTTCATTCACTATTTCCATTACTTTTATCTTCTTCACTCACACTAATCTTCCCCTCTGTTACTTGTTTTGCTTTCATCTGTTTCAAACTTCAATATTCAAGGATACCCACTTGGCTTTTTTGTTGAAATTTCTAAACTTTTTTTTTTTAATTATTCACGTGTAATCAGCTACTGCACAATTAAGCAGATTAAATTAAACGTCTTTGTCTTCTGAACTATTGAACTTTAAAATATGCCATCCATTTCATTTTTGGCCTCTAAGTGAATCTGATCATAGGAATATGTATATCATTTTCTGTCGCGGGACAATGTAGACGAGTGTTATTGAGTTAGGTTTTACTTTTTCTAAATCTAGTAGCATCGTGATTCGGGTTAATTTATTTCTTATTGGATTTTTTGGAATGAGGAATAACAGATGCTGAAAGGGCTTTGAATGCAATGTTGCAATTTTTGTAACTTGAAGTCAGTGAAAGGGTTAAAGGAAATGTTTGTTTGTTGCTGGATTGTATTTGAGATATCCCTGAAAGAGTCCTTTTTTTGTTTGGTTTTTTATATCCTGACACCCATTGTATGAAATTGGGTATTAACTTGATCACTCTGACTGGCAAGCTGTGTGAACAGGTTGGGCTCAAATGGTTTGTGGTTCTTGTCGGCGCCTACTTTCATATCCAAGAGGTGCCAAACATGTCAAATGTTCATGCTGTCAGACTGTCAACATTGTATTAGAAGGTTACTTATCTTTCTGTTTGCTCTGAGTCTCTACATTGCATTTCAAGATTGGTTTTGTGCATTTGATTGATTAAGGGCATGTTTGGATAAACAATTCAATTAAGTGTTTATTTCACAAAAGCTTATCACATGAGAATGAGATGAAAGCGTATGTCATACGTGCTTGATTCAGTAAGCTTATTTCATAAGTTCTATTGTGAAGTTTATTGAAGTAAGTTAAAGAGCTTATAGGAGGGTCATAAATAACTTTCATAATCTTAACTATACACCTTCAATTTTCTACTTAAGTGCTTATATGATAAGATAAACCTGGTAGAAGCTCTTTTAAACACCCACTTTCACGAGCAATTTTATCTTTTTGTGTGGTAAGCTATTTATATCAATAACCCATTCCTTTATTACAGCTGATCAGGTTGGGCAAGTGAAGTGTGGCAGTTGTGCGGTATTGCTAATGTACCCATATGGTGCTTCACAAGTTCGATGTTCCTCATGCCGATTTGTGACAGAAATTGGGGTAGCTAACTGTTTATGTATTTAGTACTTTGTTTGAAAAATATAGTCTTCTAAATTTTTGAGACAGGATTTGGTTTTCCAGATATATCATGAAATTACTATAGAATATTAGTCATATGTCCATTGTTCACTATACATGACCCATAAAGTTTTGTCAAAAAAATAAATAAATATCTCCTTCAACATTTAAGCATGCAGAACAAAAGATAGAATATACTATTACAAAGACTATAGTATCTACATTTTGTAGTTGACTTAATGGATGAAGGATTATGTGTACAAGTTCTATTTGAAATGCTGTTGATGACTTGATGGTTGGTTTATTTAGAAATGGCAAACACTGGAGAACATGAATTCAACAGCAAAAAATAAAAGACACCCAAATGCTAACAGGCTGAAAAAACCTAGTGTTTTCTATGTCGTTATAGTGGCATTACTATTCACTCTAAATAGAACTACTCATTTGAATCCTTTAGGGCCTAATTGATGGCTAAGATAAGCTATGATAGGATAAGAGAGTTGGAGAAAATTTAAATAGGACAGCATCCTAAATACTCTCTTATCCTATGCATACATAGTATTATGCTATCTTATCCTCTATTTGTGGTGGATTAGATAGTGGTAGGATAAAATATAAATTATATATAGATTATTGTTGAGATCCCACATCAACTACAGATAATGGGGTGGAAGATTATGCTTTCAAACCAAAATAGATCGTCATACCACTGTGGTGGCGCCATAGGCTGCAATTGTGTGTTTATATAGCAGAATTTCAGCCTTCCGCCATTGATAACACTGTTTGTATCAGCCCCTCAACTGGATTAATTTTTAATTAAAGAAAGGATATTATAAAGTGATAGAATATGCTTATCTTATCTCATTAACTGACTAAACTGTGGATTAAAACAGGATAAAATAGCTTTACCTATGCTAGTTACCAAATGAACCCTTAAGATTTATGCTATCCAAGTTAAAGAGAACTTGACTGTTTTGCCTTTGTAAGGGGTTTTATTATTCAATCATTCTTTAGGCTCAATGTTATGTGCTTATTTAAGGGGAATTTATTCTTTCTTAGTTAGACCCGGTTCTTTTAATTCATTTCAATTCTAAGTCTCCCTAAATGCTATAGAATTTGTTGCCTAAAACAACTAAGATTTTCATTTAAACGATAATTTCACTCATGGATTTTGTGCAGGCACACAACAAGCGGCCTTCATGGTCTGTACAACAAAGGAAACCATCTCCTCCAAAAACTGGTTGTTAGTGGCCTGTCAATTGGCATAGTAGATGGATCATCCTTGTATATCAAACAAAATTAGGTATGAGGATTCATGTATCAATTTTGAAATTGCTTTGTTATTGAGATGCGGATCTATAAGGAATTATTTATTAACGTAAAGTTTTTTATGTAATTTCACCATAATTTTTTAGATAAAGTTTCACTTGAGAGTCTTCAATTCCTGCTTGGACCCTTCTATTTCATACGCATCCCTTGGAATACCATCGTCATATATAATTGAAGATCTGAAATGTAAAAAGAATGATTATTGGAAACTTTTCTTTTCTTTTTAAATTGGAAAATTACGTGAAAATTGTCCTAAATTGCAATTTATAAAAAATAATTTGAAGACTAATTATCCTTATAAATAGAAGTGAAAGCAAGAGATAGGCTTCAGTTACTTAAATATGGCATTTTCCCCCTGTTTTTGGTTACACTAAATGGACTTGGATTATTTAATCAGAATCGGCAACCATGGTAGCCAGTAAAGATAGAGTAACAGCTTCAACAATGCGACAAACTCAGGAAAATGTATCTTAATATAAGCAAATATTGCACCGAATTTGTGTTGCAAGGATTATATTTTTAACAACTGATTGTAATAAGAGAATGAAGTGGAACTATGCAAAGATAGTTGATCTCGAGTTTATCTATGATTGCAATTTCCAGTGAAATGAACAGAATCAGTGTTTGTGACTGCATCAAAAGATCTCTGTATTGCAGTCTCAATCATCGGGTGGGAAATCCTCGTCTGAGGCATTTCCCAAGAATGAACCAAGAGTTTTCCTTAGAATGCTGAAAGTTTTGTCATCCTGTGTGAGAAAAAATAATCAATAAAAAATGCTTATGTCCAGGTGAATATATGAATCAAAGAGAGACGGGGACAGAATGCAACTGAAAATGTAGATCCTACTGCTTAATTTACCTTTTTCTTTTTTTTCAACGAGTCTTCCAGTTGGGCAATTTTATCATTGCAGGCTTTTTCTTGTTCAGATATCATAACTCTTTCCTTCTTCCCTAAAATCGTAAAGTTTTATAGAAAATAAAATTATTGAAATCAGATTGCGGTTTTACATATATTCACAAAGACATATTAAATGGCGTAGCTTACTCAGTTGTTCATATCTCACAAATAGCTTTTCCTTTTCCTCTTCAAATTTGGAGATAATACCTATCAATTGGCAGAAGTAGTTAGCATCTAATCAGCAAAGATATATCACTTAAAACAGATGAATTACCACCATTACTATATATTTCAAAAGTAACACTTTATTTCAAAGGAATTACCACCACTATAGTATATATTTCAATTTTCAGAAACTGTCAAAAGAATCATCAATCATAATAAGATAACACTCATGAAGCTAAGTAGTCCACCGATGACAATGTTACAGGGAGTATACCTTTCAGGGCCTGCAGAGAACCAGCTTTCTCTTTGCAAAAATTCTCATGAAGTGCTTGAAACTTAGCAGTCTCATTCTTCAATGAACTTTCATACTGCATGCTTGCAGTCACAACAAATATTAAACTCGTTTTGAACAACACGCAAATTCCTTCCATGATGACTCGGTTATCAATATCATAAATAAAAAATAATTCTCTACAAACCTCTTTGGAACTCTTTGAAAGTGCCTTAGCAAAGCTTTGCCTGACATTGCAAGAACAATACACTCTTAAATACAGTGAAACAGTGGAAACAAAATAAAAACGACATGCAGTTTTGACTTCAAATTTACCTGTCCTTCTCAATTTTTGACCTCAATCCCTCGATCATAGACTTAACCTCAGAACCCACACTATCACAAGCAAAAAGCACTAATCACTAAAAACACTAATTATGCAAACAACAAATAAGAAAAGAAAAAACAACGGTGATTGTAATTGTATCAAATTCTATAGTTCCATTGGTTAAAAAGATCATTTCAATTGAATTCAATTTTATGATGGATGTTTCTGGAAAATTTACAAGTCCACAGTAAGAAGCATGTTTTTGAATCACAATTCACCGAATAAAAGATCTAAACGGAAACAGAAGTAAAACAACAATGAAAAACCAGAATGAAAATCGCTAAATCCTATTACTCGTTCAAATCGTTCCAGGCGCAATCTTCGAAGTTCAAACTACAGTAAAAACAAACGGTTTCAGGTACGACCGAAACGCAACCGTTTCATGTACCTGGAAATTGTCTCTTCGTTCTTCTTCTGACCGTCCTTCTGAGCCTTGTCTCTGATCAGGTGCAGCGCCGACACGATTCCTTTGATGTCACTGCAGATTCGCACAATATAAGAAACTGTTAGCTCGATTCCGAAAAAAATAAACGAAAAAGCCAAAGCGGCAAATACGAACTCTGAGAGATCGAAATCCAAATCGAGATCGAAGTTATCTGGGGCTGATCGCTTGTTCTTGTCAGATTTTGCACGTTCGGATTCGGATGCTCGCTTCCTTGACGCAGATTTGGTTGCAGACATTGCGAACGCTTCGAAGCTGAGTGAACAGTGAACAGTGAATACACAATTTCTGAGTTGTAAGTAAGAGAAACTCAAGCGCTGATTATTCCCTCGTTTGCGCGCGCTCAAATGGTTATGTTCCCAAATTTCAAAAGTTCCACGTCGGCATTCTCTGTAACGGTCTTTAAAAGAAAAATTATGAATTTATCACAAATCAAAAAGAAATTTAAAATTTTTATCTTAAATTAGAATATAGCCTTATATCCACTTTTGATTTCTATGGTTTTACCATTGTACAATTTTAATATCTTAAATTTTTTTTTACAATTTTTATCTTTCACATTTTTAAAATTTAATAGTTTTGATTTATGTCAGTTTGCTGTCAATTTTTTAACAAAAAATACTAACATGATATTTAAGTGGTGATCTAACATAAATATTTATTTGATATATGATATGATGAATGATACATATATTGAAATGACACTGACATAATACACTAATATTTCAGCGCATTATCAATATGATATTAATACTTGTATTTTAGATTATTCAATCCGTAATACATTTGGATGTATTTTAGATTATTTAATTTATAATACATAGAAATGTATCACAAATTACTCAATTAAAAAATGTGACTTAGATTAAAATTCAATTATAAACATCTTTTATAAGATTATCATTTTGAGTTTGATACAATTACAAATAATTTTATTGAGTGTTTGTATTTTACCCCTCTAGCTTATTATTTTAAATTCTTTACTCTTTGATTTCTCATGATTAAATATAGTTAGTGGTCACATAACTACTTAAAGAGTCATATATATTTCAATAATTATTGTATATTAAGAAGTCTTTCGTTATTAATTACTTTTAGAAAGTGTTTGGTATAAGAATTTTTTTAGTTTTATGAGAATATGTGTATTTTCTATGTTTGGTTTGTTTTCTAAAAAGAACATTCTCAATAAACAAAATTTTTTAGGAATTTTTTTTTGTTATATATTCCACAATAATAAAAAAAATTTGACTAGTTATGACTCATCCCGAAGAAGATATATAATTGCATTTAAATGAGAGATGGGTCACCATAGCTAAGTCAACAGTCTTGTTCCCCAAGCCATCCAAATTAGACAGATGAATCATATATGGAACAATCATTAATAAGACACAACAATAAGATTAACGAATGATTGGTTTGAACTAGTCATTCCCATTATTGACTCACCCTTGCAATGGCAGAAGCACAACAATGGCAATGGTGAAACACTGCTGAAGTGCTGATAACTTATTTTTTGTTTGCCATAAACCCATCAATGTCGATTATAGTTGCAATAAATAACTTCAAGATTGGTCACTTGATTGATACCAAAATAAATATCAGCATCGAATTTTCAAAAGGCATGCATTTGAAAAAAGAATTATATGACCCAACGGCTAAACTACCTTGGATAGTACTTTTATTTATTGGGTAGACTTATCTCTCATCTAGATGAGGTTTCATGATCATTAATTGTGGCATGGATATTATACAGAACCACTTGACCTGCCGTCAAACTATATTAATTTTCCTTCTGAATTAAGGTGTTCTAATTCTAAATTTGAAGAATATTTTCGTTTTATTTTCTTTAAGGAACGTGGAGATCCCAATTAAGTTGACACCCATCCTAAAGACTAAGTACTTAGTCGCACCAACTCCAAAGAACATCAAATTAAAATTAGCAACAAAAAAAAAGGATAACAATTGGGGGGATTATGCCAAAATTCAATAGGAAAACTAACAAAATCTATAGTTAGGTAAAGAATGTTATTCCTAAGGAACTTGCCCTTCACAAAACTCGGAATCAAGTTCCACCAAAAATAAGTGTTACGAGAGAACAATGTAAAGCTAGCAAGTTTATCTGCATAAGAGTTTCTTCTCAAAATTAAAATGCAGAAAATAAAACTCATATTCTTCTCTTTCAAATTGCCCTTTTTGCCCATAACCAATTCAAACAATATATACAACACCAACATTAATAATGGCCCTTATGCACCACCGCCTATCCTTCACTACTTACTGCACACTGCATGCGCCTTCTACAGCGGTCTTATATTCTTCCACTCTAACGGCAATGTGGGTAGGTAATTAATTTTATGTGTTCGCACAATATATTATGTTCTAAATTCTAAAGCACTTGAGTCGAATTAGTCTGTTGACATTAAAATTTAAGTTGACTTTGTCTTGGGACTTAAGTATGAATTTCACATACTAGATTGAGAAAATCAAGTTCAATTCAATTTATAATTTCATCAAAGTTTTCTTTAATTACCTTCTCCTATCCTGACAACACTAAGGTTAGGTCATGGTATAACTAGTGATAATGTTTGTCTTCTGATTAGAATTTATAAAGTAAAACAGGAATGTCATTTTCACAATGACAACTTTTACTCTCGCATTTGATTTGCAACGTAAAATAGGTTGGGTTTTGCTTGTAAACTACGCTTGCAACCTACTAGCATATCTGGCCTTTTTACGTAAATGGGGTCTTTTTTTTTGTAATTTACGGATCAGGGGTACTTTTTAAATAATTTACGGGAAGGGGGTGAGTTGTAAAAATTTTTACGACTTCTGAATAGGAAGTCGTAAATAATTTTACAACTTTATTTTTTTATTTTTCAAGCCCAAAATCGGATAAATTTTTACGACTTCTGAATGCATTTTAATTTTAATTTACGACTTCAAAGTCGTAATGTAAAGTCGTGGCATCCAATACGATTTTATTTTTTTTTTTTCAAAAGAAGTCGTAAATTATTATACGACTTCCATTTTATTTATTTTTTTTAAGGAAGTCGTATAATAACTTACGACTTCCGTTATTTTTTTTTTTTGCAAAGTCGTTTCCTTGTATACGACTTTCACTTTTTCTTTTTTTTTTAGCTTTTTTAGGATACGTTATGTGTTTCATTTTTGTAATTTATTTGGTTTAGTAAATTTTAATAAAATTATTTTATTTATTATTTAACAATACACTTAATATATTTGTTTAATTTAATATTTTGTATAATTTAATTTATTTTGTATTCAATATAAACATTAAAAAAATATTATTTTGTTCTGTTATTTATTTTTGTTTTTTAATTTTAATTGTTGTTTCTTATTTTTATTATAAAAAATATGTTATTTTATAATTAAAAAATTTACAAAGTAATATATGTTTAATGAAGATATTATATGATTTTATTTGATATATTTTATAACATATGTATTTTTATGTTAACATTTGTATTTGAAAAGAACTAAACTAAAATTTTTATAATAATATTCAATTATTAACAAAATTTAATATTTGACACAATAATATGTTAATGATTTTTGTTAATAATTATGACAATGTTATGAACATTATTTAATTTAGTAATAAATATGATTGTTAAAATAAAAATAACATTAGAAATGAACAATACAAATGAAATAAAAATATAAAAAATTATAAATAATATTAACCGTTGACTTCCTTGTATGGACAGTTACTACGATTATGTCCTTCAGTTCTACATAATGAACATTTCTTAGGCCTATTTGGAATTGGTTCGTCCATTTCATTATGTATACGAGTAGTGGCTGGCCTTCCTGATGTCTGACGTCGTTTTGAAGAATCAGGCATAAAATATGGACCTACATATTGAGGCCATTGGTCTTCGCTTCCAAGAGAGTGAAAGTGATGTTGATAAACTTTGTAAATGTTTTCCAACTTATATACAGGGTCAACAAAGTCATCGTAATTTAAATTGCAAGAAGCGCAAGCTGCAATTGCGTGCGAGCAAGGAATTCGAATGGCCTGAAATTGTCCACAATCACATGACCATTCGTTCAATTTGACAGTACATGCCATTGCTCGTCGCCCAAGTCGCGTGTTTGCAATTTCTTGTACCTCAAACTCCCCCGTTTCTCGAACGAACATCCTCACATAATGTGAGGTTGCAATGTGTCGATTTTCTTGCAGCATAACAGATACCTCTTCAGAGTACCTATATCCTGCCTCTAGCATGGCCATGATTTTCATGCCATTACTAACAAATGAATCATTTATTTTATTAAATGTTTCATTCACTAAGGCAGTAATAGGCAATGCTCGGACTCCTTTCAACACAGAATTCATACACTCGGCAAGGTTGGTAGTCATATGGCCATACCGTTTTCCTTCATCATATGCCTGTGTCCATTTATTCTTGGGAATTTGGTCCAACCAATCTGCTGCAAGTGGAAACTCAGATCGCATTATGAGTAACTTTGCCTCAAACCGAGATTTTCTCAACTCATATCCTATGGCAAAATAAAAAACAATAAGTATTAATTACGTTAATGCACAATAATGTAAGAATTTTATTTATGAAATGTTTAGAAGATTACCCATATTTATGACTTGTTTTTTTAAGTCAACATTCCTAAACTCTTTGTTAAAATTTGAAGCAATGTGGCGAATGCAATATACAGAAGATACATCTGGTGAAGTCCACCCAACTCTGTCTGATCGCAAAGCTGCTAACAAACCTGTTCCCCTGTCTGAAATAATACACAAATTCGGTTGGGGTGTAACGTATCTCCTTAAATGATGCAAGAACCACATCCAAGCTTCTTTGCTCTCGCTCTCAACAATTGCAAAAGCAAGTGGAAAAATGTTTCTACTACCATCTTGTCCAATGGCAGTCAATAAAGTACCACAATATTTTTCAGTTAAAAATGTTCCATCTACTTGCACAATCGGCTTGCAATATTTAAAGCCTTCAATGCATGGCTTAAAAGCCCAGAACACACGATTCAGAATCACCTTAGAAGGGTCATCCTCACCATCTTCCATTGAAATCGATGTTTTGTATTTAACAACTGTACCTGGTAGAAAGTGTTGAACAGCTGTCATCCATACAGGCAAATGCCTATATGATTCTTCCCAACTTCCAAATGCAAGTTCAAGTGCTTTTTTGTTTAGCTATCCATGCTTTTCTGTATGTCACATTATAACCAAACCGTTGCATCATGTCTGCAATCAAGGTTTTAATTTGGATACCAGGATTTGTTTTTACTAAATGCACAATATTATGAGCAATAACAGATGAGTCTAACCTAAGATGATCTTGTGATAAATGTGATGTTGTGCAAGTGTGATGTCCAGTTATTTTTTTCATGACCCACCTCCTACGTAACTTGCTGAACGATGCTCTAGCCCTCCAATGACAACCATTACCATATTCAGTACACTTAACAACATACTTATCACTCTTGTTTTCTTCAACATGAAAATTAAACGAATGTACAAAATGAAATTCTTTTATGGCATTCACAGCTGCTTGTTTTGATTCAAACATCATGCCTTCATAAAGGTCATTCATACTCTCACCCGCTGTATTCGTAAATGGATTTGAGTACTGTTGATCTTCTGAAATTTGGCTATTAATAGTTTCAAAATAAGAAGAAGACTGACTTTCAGTTTGATTGCTTGCTTCTCCAGTTTCGTGAAATGAGTACTGTTCATCTTCTTCACTAAATTCGCTAACATTGTCTCTGATTATTGGTTCTTCGCTATCCATCTATCAGAAAAGTTGATTGTAATTTGTTAGCCAACATGTCAAGGCGTTAACATGGTAAGGAGAATGCGATGATAAAATATGTAGCATATTATGATAAACATACCTGCAAAATTGTAAGGAACAAGGAAATAGCAGACTTGAACAATATTTTGTTAACTTTTTAGGATGGTAGTGTTAAATGAGGAAATAGCAAATGTTTGTTGAATGGCTAACGTGGCTTTATAATAAACATGATTCACCATGAAGCAACATGAATGACAAATCCAATCAGAAAATTTCCATGAATAGTTAAATGATTTGCAATTAAATAAGTATGACAAAACGTCAACAGTACATTTCTAACTTCCATGTACATTTATTGAAACCCTAGTTACTACACTTTTTTTTTAAAAAACCCAACTTTTCATTACCCAAGTTACTACCGTAATTTTTAAAACACTAAATAATAGTAGTTAATGATCAAACCATTTCTAAAAAATCCTAATTAGTGCATCTTATTTTTTTAAACCTTAACTAGTGCACACATTTTTTTTTTAAACACAACTTTTAAAACCCTAATTACTACAATATTTTTTAAAACCCTAAATAATAGTAAATACTCAAATCATTTCTAAAAAATCCTAATTAGTT
>CM023953.1:8733733-8768744 GCA_013407115.1 Glycine latifolia
CACCTTATTTTTTAAAACCCTAATTACTACAATACTTTTTAAAACCCTAAATAATAGTAAATACTCAAATCATTTCAAAAAAATCCTAATTAGTCCACCTTATTTTTTAAAACCCTAATTACTACAATACTTTTTAAAACCCTAAATAATAGTAAATACTCAAATCATTTCTAAAAAACCCTAATTAGTGTACCTTATATTTTAAAACCCTAATTACTACTATATTTTAAAACTATATTATTTTTCCCAATTTCTTAGCACCTTTTTACAAAGGTATTTGCTTCATTTTATTTTAAAAGCATAGCTATAAAACCATAATTAATAAAGCCTTTCTTTAATTAAATTTTTTGCCTAAAGCTACTTTAAAGTCACGACTTTAAAGTCGTGCTTTAGTATACGACTTCTAAATGGACTTTGCTATTTGCACCTCTATTTTAGCTTTTGTCACCTTTATTTTGTGAAGAAGTCGTGTGGCCAAAAACGACTTAGAAGTCGTGCTAGTATACACGACTTTGAAGTCGTAAAATGCAATCCGACTTCAATAAGGAAAATCAAATTAAAATATACACAGCCAAATCATGTTTTTAATGTTTGAAAAATTAATGAAAGCATTTGGAAAAATTTACGGAAGCATTGGTAAAAATACATGGAAGAAAGGACAAAGCCAGCTCGCTTCCTGCTTGCTTCCTGCTTGCTTCCTGAAATAATAATTGAACCAATTTAAAGTATGATATGAAATGACTATTGCGCATGCCTTAGTGATAGATTTGATTTAAAGCTGTAGAATGGTTCAGAGCAGGTTATAGCATAACATTATATGAGTTTAGCCATGTTAAACTTAAAGTTTGAGATGACCATTCAAGCCGCGTGAATTGGAAAACAATAATGGAGCCATGTGAATAATTTTCAGTTGAAAAATAATGTAAAGCAGGAAGCCACGTGAATTGGAAAGATAAACTATAATATTATCAATGACTAAAGACAAATAAATGAATAGTATGTGACTATTCTACTTCTGAAACCCATGAGCATGAATAGTTTATCTTTATTTTGAAAGACATTGCATTACTGGAGGTGACGTGAGTTGCCAAGATAGGAAAAGTTATGAAATTTTCAATGGCTAAAGACAAATAAATGAATAGTATGTGACTATTCATTCTTTGAACGTAGAAGCAATCCACAACAATAATTCTACATCCTTTTAACTTGTCATATAATTGTTGTAGTATAAAAAACTATGTTAAAGTGATTTTCTCAGAAGCTTGCTCCTTCATCTCACGAACCTAAAACTTTCATTTTCATTTACTTCTCTTCCATTCACTAACGCTCCTTCACCATTCACTTCATTTACTTTCATTTGTTTAACTCTACTTCTTCGTAAGCAATGGCAAATATCCAATCTGGTGGTCCTATTGATGAGTCTTTGTTGCACTTACAAGAAAACCATATTTCAAGCTTAGTTTGGCAAGGTGAAGAAAGAATGCTTCGACCGAGATTGCATTCTGTTTGGGCTATGAGACACTTTGATGAATTAGACAATCGTGTGAAAACCGCAATAACAGAAGCTGGCTTTGGTCATATTATGACCATCGGTCAAGTTGATATCAACCAACATTTGGTGACTGCATTGGTGGAACGTTGGAGAACAGAAACTCACACGTTTCATTTTCCACATGGGGAGGCCACCATAACGTTGCAAGATGTGGCATTGCAATTGGGCCTGAAAATCGACGGCATTCCTTTAACTGGTGGCATTATTGGAGATGTTCGTCACTGTTGTGAAGTCTTACTTGGATTGAGTCCACCAGACAAGTATGTAAAGGGAAAAAACTATTTACTTAACTTGGCTACGACAAAATTTTCAACAACTTCCTGATGATGCTGATGATGTTGTCGTTGCACAACATGCTCGAGCTCATATCATGATGCTAATAGGCGGTTGTTTGATGCCAGATACATCTGGCGCACGTGTTCATTTTATGTACCTCCTTCTATTATCAAATTTGACTGAGGCAAGTCACTATAGTTGGGGCGGTGCAGTCTTAGCTTCCCTTTACCGAGCACTAGATCGGGCTGTGAAGCCCTTGCAAACTGAAATAGGCGGATGTCTTTTGCTCCTGCAATCCTGGGCGTGGGACCGTATCAAATGTGTTGCCCCGCATATACATGCCCTTTCTGATGAAGAAGTGCAAGAAGGACTTGGATTTCCTCTTGCACGCAGGTGGTCTCGACCAATGAGTCAAACTAACATTCCGACCAATTCTGTCAGATTGATACGCATGATATTCGACAGACTACAACTGCATGAGGTTCGATTCTTCCTCCTTCATGTTAAATTTTTGTTTATTTTTCCAACTGGTAAAAACATATGTGACAAAATTCTCTTGTCTTGCAGTTCTTGTGGACACCTTATGATACACCTGAAATAAGGCCATTAATTAATAATATTGAGGTGTCTATGATAGCTCGTGCAAAAGTCCCTCTTATATGTTTTGCAATTGTGGAATGGCATGCAATAGATAGGGTCATGAGACAATTCAGAATGCGACAACATATTCCAGATGACCCACCAAACCTGGACCAACTCCACGAAATAGATATGAGAGGGAGAACAGATGTTTATTGGCCTCATCAACATCGGCACTGGATAAATAAATGGAATCATTGGAATGCTTATATTGTTCATGGTGAAATGGATAACGGCATTTTGCATGAAAATTCTGAATACATGCAATGGTATATACGTCGAACTAGACGATATATATCTCGTGAGGGGAGAGTATCTTCTGAGGTTTAAATTTTAAACCCATGATTTTTGTCAATTATTACTATTATTATTGATAAATATATTTCTAACTTCTAAAATATTAATTTGCAGTACTATCCCACCCATCACCACCATGAATCACATGCTCAACCCAATGTACCTCCAGTGCATGTTTCTGGATATATGCCCCAACATCATGAACCACATGGTTCTTCTTATCAATCAATGGGCTTTTCTGGATACATGCCTCAACAAGGTCAACAAAGTCAACAAAGTTCACAACCATTTGGGTTCGCATCACACACGCCTCAATACTCATTCCAAGTTCCTTCGACCTCAAATGTTTTTCAAGGATTCTCACAAGGGTTCGGAACCACTTTTAATACTCCTCCATCTGCATATAACCTACCACCTTCGAGCTCTTGCTATCGTCCAACATTACCCACTCAAATGCAAGACATGGGTGATGATGATGAGCAGGAAGATGATAACAACAATTCGAATAATGATGATGATGATGATGATGACGATGGTGGTGAGGCTGGTGATCATGTTGCTCAACAACACCAAACAATTAGACGTGATCGTCCTAGAACAAGAGGAGGAAGAGGTCCTACAACAAGAGGAGGAAGACGTCAACAACAACCAACAAATCCAGTGCAATAAGATGAGAGGTCTCGACGCAATTCAAGAAGAACTCGTTGTGGGACATCATCCCACTTTTAAATTTTATTATAAGTATCATGTAATATATTTATATTTTTGTAATTTTAATATAAGTATTTTGTATTTATATGTTGATAATATTCTCATTGGTAACAAAAATTATTATCATATTATTTTCTCAAATAAGAAACAACAATTAAAATTAAAAAACAAAAATAAATAACAAAACAAAGCAATATTTTTTTTAATGTTTATATTAAATACAAAATAAATAAAATTATACAAAATATTAAATCAAATAAATATATTAAAATTAGTGTATTCTTAAATAATAAATAAAATAATTTTATTAAAATTTACTTAACAAAATAAATTAACAAAATTAAACAAAACAAAATTAAAAAACGTATCCTAAAAAAACCTAAAACAAAAAAAAAGAAGCAAAAGTCGTACAGATTGAAACGACTTTGCAAAAAAAAAAAAAATTAACGGAAGTCGTAAATTATTATACGACTTCCTTAAAAAAAATAAAAATAAAATGGAAGTCGTATAATAATTTACGACTTCTTTTGAAAAAAAAAATAAAATCGTATTGGATGCCACGACTTTAGATTACGACTTTGAAGTCGTAAATTAAAATTAAAATGCATTCAGAAGTCGTAAAAATTTATCCGATTTTGGGCTTGAAAAATAAAAAAATAAAATCGTAAAATTATTTACGACTTCCTATTCAGAAGTCGTAAAAATTTTTACGACTCACCCCCTTCCCGTAAATTATTTAAAAAGTACCCATGATCCGTAAATTACCAAAAAAAAGACCCCCTTTACGTAAAAAGGCCAGCATATCTTTACCTTTTCCCTTTTTTTATATTCTTTAATTTATATATTTCAACAATTATTTGTAGCCACGTTTTTTTGTACGAAATTCATACAGTGATATTTGCTAGCCACATTTTTTATGAAATTCGTATAGTGATATTGGTAGCCACGTTTTTTTTATGAAATTCGTACAGTGATATTTGGTAGCCACGTTTTCGGTATGATATAGCGGGGATTTGATCGGAAGGGTACCATTTTTTTTATTTTATCATTTGGAATGGATTTTAAATTTTTATAAAAAGGGAATAGGTTGTAATATGTAAGGTTGTCAAAATCAAGAATTTATGTAAATTAGTGGGAGTTTCGTAGACTCGTATCATAGAATCATAATAGTTTACTTCAGACAAAATAAATAGTAAATTATCTATATATAAATAGGAAACATAAATTCATACAATGATATAATCATATAATAAGTTCTTAGTCCACATTTCACGGTTCATATCCAATCCAACATAAAGTAAAAATATACTACTAAACATAAGTTCTTAAAATAAAACAATTATGAAACATAGAAATAATTCAAATGTTCATTAATTCTCTAATAAAATCATCTCCAAGGTCATTACCATCACCACCATCATCATCATCTCCATTTTCTTTAAGCTCTTCCTCGGTTGAAAAGTGATCTTTAACATTATTATTCAAAACTAAATTGTCAATATCAAATGCATCCAAAATTAGATAACTTAAACTTTCTCCAATCAAGTCAATATTGTTTTCATTACCACTTTCATCTAGAGATTCCTCAAGTTGGACATTGACATTGTCTTCATCAAAAATATCATTTTCCTCTTTTGTTATCCACTCATCATCAGATTTTATATCTTCAAATGGAAGAGCAACCATTTTTCTTATTTGTCTACTTTTGAGCTTCAAATTATACATGACATAAACTAAGTCATTCATATTCTTTTGATGCAAGCAGTTTCTCCTCTTTGTATGAACCTATAAATAACATTCAATATCAAAGTTGATAACTTGTCTAAACTAAACAAAAACAAATATAATTTAAACACAAATAAACTCATGAAGTTCAATTACCATTTCAAATGAACTCCAATTACGCTCACATCCAAAAGAGCTACAAGTTAAGCTCAAAATACAAATAGCAAACCACGTTAGTTCTGGACATCCATCCCCAAACATCTCCCACCATTCTGCAGGTGGCATAGTCTTCTTAGAGTTTATTGCATTCTCCATAGAAAAAAGACCTTTAGCAAAATGAAATTCAAGAAGTTGCCCGTTAATTTTGTTCTTTACCCCAACGTCATTTACCAATCTCATCATACAAATGAATAATCCTTCTTTCACTTCTCCTTTATCTTTTTTAAAGTCATCTTCAAAATGCAATTAAGGATTAAGGTAATATGTAGCTGCATGCAAAGGTCTATATAGTTGGTTCTCCCACCTCTTATCAATAATTTCCCAAATAGGTTCATAACTACATAGATAAATAAAGTAAAATATATTTTAAAATTTAAATTATATAGTTTTAAAAACTTAATTTTTCTTCACATTATTGAAGTTGTTTTTAATCATTTCCTTTGCACGATCCATCTCAACATATATGAAACCCATGGTGGGTTGTTGATTAGAATCCACTAATCGAAGGACTACCATAAGAAGGGCAGCAGCTTTGAGGCATATGGATACATTCTTCCAAAATCTATTATTCAAAACCGAATTTTCCACTTTTCTCCCGTCTTGTGAAGTACCAAACTTACTTTTTTTCACTCTTTAAAACTGAACAACCTCATCAAAGATGCTTTCATTTCATGGAGACAAGCTAAAGTCAAGTAAGCAGTTGTAAATCTAGTCATGCCAGGTCTAACCAAATCCCTCCCATTTGTGTACTTCTTGAGCATGTTGATGAGCATTGTTCTACCATATATATAAGTGATTATCTTTCGTCCCTTCTTTATAGTGACTTCATGAACCTTCAAATGTTTCTCCAAGTCCTCAAGCATCAGATCAATGCAATGGGCAACACATGGAGTCTAATACAAATTCGGCCGAGTGTGCATCAATAATTCTCCTGCTGCTTTGAAATTCGCAACATTATTAGCAATCACTTGAACAACATTCTCTTCTCCAACAAATGTAACAACCTCATCTAACATCTTAAAAACTTAGTCAGTTGTTTTTGAGATGTCAGAAGTATCTAAGGAATACAAGAATACTGCCTCTTTTGAACTGTTCACCAAAAAGTTACAAATTGAACACTTTTTTTTATCCGTCCACCCATCAGACATTATTGAGCAACTAGTTCTCTTCCACTCATCCCTGAACTCTTGCATACTGTCATCAGTTTTTTGTACTGCTTGTTTTAAGAGCTTTTCTCTAACATCATGGTAAGATGGAGGTTTATAGCCAGGTTCATATTTCCCAATCATCTCACACATCTTTAAAAATGCGGGATTTTTAATAGCATTGAATGGAATGACACTTGTGTAAAAAAATTCAGCAACTTGAACATCAACTAAAGATTTATCTTTTTTTTTCATCATTTGATTCAAGGTTGCTTGAACACTGGCACTCCCGCTACTTGCATTACCTTCTTTTCCTTTTTGAACCAAAACCCCTTTGTCCCTGCAAGTTGGTTGCCTTGACCCCGCCGACACTTTCTTCATCTTCATCAATACTAATCAATCTCATTTTCTTTTCTTTTGTTCCTTTAGATTCAACAACAATTTTCATCAGCAGCATTTTAATCTCATCTGGCACCGTTGCACAAGGCTCAAAATCTTCTCTAGTCCCGGTAAGATGACGCTTGAAACGAAAAACTCAACTACTCACAGTCTTTGAACAATACTTGCATTTCACTCTCTTACCACTGCCATTAACATCAATCCCTTGTTTCTACCCAATATCAGTCCTATTCCTAGGGGCATTTTTTTTTTTCTAGCAATCGAAGAAGAGCCACCCGCATCTCCACCAGTGGAATTGGATCCACTTCCACTCATTATAGCAAACACAACACAACACAACAAGGCAACAAGAAGCTGCAAGAAGTTGAGGAAACTAAGTAAAAAAGGGAAATGTGCAAAAAGACAGCACAACAATGCAACAAAGACAGCTCACTACAAGAAGTAGAGGGCACTTCCTATTTATTGGTCACTAACTCACTTTAACTAACAATTCACAAATATTCCAACTATCCTAATTAACTACCCATTCCCCACTATCCTAAGTCCTAATAGACACCTGCAAATTGACTCCTGCAATACCTTTAAGATATAATATAGAAAAAATGGTACAACATACTAATTGTGTTGTGTATACAGAAGTAGGTATAAAACTAATATATTCTCACTAATTATGTTGTGTATACATCAAGTTACAACATATTAACTGTATTGTGTACACACACACTGTCATACTAATTGTGTTGTTTGTGTATACAAAAACATCTTGTTGTATTATTTGCTCATATATTTTGACTCCTACAACTTGATGTCTATCTCACAATATATCACCTACAATTCATCATAACAGTGTGTGTGTGTGTGTGTGTGTGTGTGTGCGTGTGTGTGTACAAATGGTACAATTTGTAACAGAGTTTTTTAAAGAAAGGGGAAAATTTTCCAAGTCATAATCGAAACAAAACAAGCTGCTTTATGCCATTTCATTGATATGTTGCTATAGATATGATCAAAACTTAGCAGATACAAACAAACAAACAAACAATTGTGAGATATGATCAAAAGAGGCTAATTACACTGGCCAGGTTTAGAGGTCACACTTGTGAGAATAAATATCAATCATAATTTTAAGTTTTAACTTAGACATCATAATTCGATGGTGACAAAATATTCAAAATGGATCAAGTATATGCACAAAATCAATAACAAAAAGCAACTAGCATCATAAGAAAGCCCTTACGCAATTGAAGCTTATGTTTTACCTCTTGAATACATTCAATATAAGTTAACACCAAAGGAATATATCCAAGTATCCAACTACACCAAACTTATCCCAGTTTCCTCCTTCACTTCTCTTACAACTCCTGTATATATCTCCTCCGCCTGAGATGATTCACACAAGTGATAAATAATTCAAGTTGCAACATAATTACATAAATGAGATTACAATTCAACACCATTTTTAATTTGGTCTTATATATTTTTTTTAAAGCATTTAAGAAAATTAAGTGAAGCTACAAGTCGTAACAATGTGTGTGTGTACTATGTTTCGTAACAAGAAGCTGAATGATGGACATGGGGAGACAAGGGAGAAGAAGAACACAAAGTCACGAACTTACCAAGCCAGGGGAGCGACGACGACAGAGCAACGGACCCATGACGACGATGGAGTGACGAAGGCGCATGAGGACGATGACAGACCAGCTCACACGAAGGTGAGGAAGATGAGCGAGGAAGAACGCACAGGACAATGAGGGGAAAATGATTTTCTAAACCCTACCTGGCTTGTCCAAAATGGCGTCGTTTTGCTTACAATCAGACTCGCCAACTCGCTGTCAACTCGCGATTCTGCTTGGAATAGGGCGATTCTACGCAGAATCGCACGAGTATACTCCTAAAACGAGTTTGCAACCGATTTAACACGTGGAATGTAGGTAGAATCGTAAAATTGGTCGAGTTTGACAATCATGGTAATAGATGTTACGACTTTTAAGTTAGAAATCGTAACACAGATTACAATTTATATTTATTTTTTATTTTTAAATTGAAGTAGTAAAAAGATTTACGAATTTAGTATATTTTTTAAAACATACGACTTTAAAGTCATAAAAAAATTTGCAACTTTAAAGTCAATTTTTTTTTACGAATTTAATTTTTTTTTAATATTACAACTTCAAAGTCATAAATATTTTTATGATTTTGAAGTCATGACGTTTTTTTTAAATGATAAAATTTGTTTTTTTTAATTGTAAATAATTTTTCATTTAATTATTTAATAAATAAAAAATAATTTTTTTAAAATTGTAAATAATTTAAATTGTAAATATTATTTATTCTAAATTTATTTATTAAATAATTAAATTAAAAAATTATTTACAATTTTAAAAAAATAAATTTTATCAATTTTTTTTAAAAAGCCACGACTTCGTAAAAATATTTATGACTTTGAAGTTGTAATATTAAAAAAAAGTTTAAAGTCCTAAAAATATTTCAACTTTAAAGTCATCAATTTTTTTAATACTTTAAAGTTGTATGTTTAAAAAAAATTATATTAAAATCATAAATTTTTTTACAATTCAGTTTAAAAAAATAAAAAATATATAAATTATAATATATGTTACAACTTACTCCTTTTCTTAAAAAATTTAAAACCCACCCCTAAATGATAATAATAAAAAATAACTGTCCCTTGCGATCAAATTCCCCGATATGGGGATAGCATTGCTCTTTAACAACAAAACTTATCATCACTTGTGAGTCAATATAGATCTTGCTATAGAAAATAATAGGTACACATACGGCAATAAATATTTCAAATAAAATTATGGATACGCGTATCTTATTTATTGACTTATCCTACTTACTTTGTATTTTCTTTGAGGAAATTGTTTGTTGTCTTTGTTCCCTTTTTACCCCTTTAGCATCTAAGATGGTTCATGGTTACTTTTGGGTTACCAAAGAGTCAATAAAGTGAATACAAATTATAAGTGTGCTAATTCTTAAATCCAACATATTTGAGTTGGGTAGAATGATTATTAATGATAAAACTCTATTTTTAAATATTTAACACATTTACATATTTAGAATTCAAATTTAAAACTTTTGATTAAGTTGGAATAATCTCATCAATTGATTCACGCTTTTTTGGTAGTCTCAAACTATTCTAGAAATTATTGCTCAAAATAAAATAAATTCTCATGAAAAATACTCTTAATAGTGTTTTTTATTTTAAGGCTATGAGACAAATAACTAACCCCAGTATAATTCACACAAAAAACTAACCCCCAATAAATTAAAAATTAGGCTAATATTATAAATTACTTATAAAAAAAAACATTCAAGTAAAAGTTTATTTAACTTGTACACCATCATACTCATGAATCAAATAAAATAGTAGCAATTGATGAGAGAATAGGGTTGAGTATTTTTTGTGGAATTACTATAGAAAAATCAGAAGAGTGCTGCTTTTAGACGGTTTTTGAGGGATTCGTTCTCTTTATATATGAATAATTCACCTCCCCTAAATTCCTAGTCGTAAGATATGGGCTGTCTTTAGCTTTAATTTCAAATTCAGATGGAACCTTTTAGCATTTGTTCTTGTGCAATGTGCAGCGTAAGTTTGATTGTTAATTTAGAATTTATGAGGTTGATAGAGAGAATCAAACAAGCTATAGGTTCCATCTATATGGGGCTGCGCTAGCTGAATAATGTCAGAGAAGACGAAATTGGACTTGACGTTACAACGTTGTTGTTGTCGTCGTTTGGACTTGACGTTACAACGTTGTTGTTGTCGTCGTTTGGACTTGACGTTACCACGTTGTTGCTGTTGTTGTTTGATAAGGAAATTCGTGGACCAACTTTCTGTCAAGGGTATCTGTTTTTTTTTTTTTTTACATTTGAGAGTAATTTTTAAATTTTTATCCAAAAAGTATTAAGTTGAAATAGATGTTACAACTTTTAAGTTTAAAATCATAATATTATTTACAACTTTTTATTTTTTATAATTTTTTAAACTGAAATCCTAAAATCTTTTACCACTTCAGTATATTTTATTTAAATATATGACTTATAATTTATACAAATTGAACTTGTAATATTTTTTACGACTTTAATTTACTTTTTTTAAGCTCCTTACTATACTTGTAATTCCCTTTTTTCTTTTTTTATTTATCATAAAACTTTAAAGTTGTATGATATTTTTTTAAGTTGTTATTTTTTCTACAACTTCTATTTTTTAAAAAATTATTAATTGTTTTATCATATATTTTTTTAAAAATTGTATTTTTTAATTTAAATAAATATATTTTTAATTTTTTAGTTTGATTTAATATTTTATATATAATTTTTATACGTTTTCATTTAATATTATTTTATTTAATATATATTTTTAAATTTTTATATGATTTTATTTAATGCTATTAAGGTATTTGGTATATTTAATTTTTACTATATTATTTTATTTAATATTTTTTATTTTTTATACTAATGTTAAGATTTTTATTTGAAAAGACTTAAATTTAAATGAAAAAATTAAATTGTTTTATTTTAATATATCAAATAATATTTAATTATTTTAAATTATGTTCATTATTTTTTCAATCATTATTAAGGAAATTAAAAGTTTGGTATAATAATATTAATTAATTTTATTTTAATATTATCAAAAAATTATAATTTAGTAATAAAAGTAGTTGTTAAAATAAAAACAACATTTGTAATTAATATAAAATGAACAATACAAATTAAATAAAAACATAAAAACTATAAATAATATTAGTCGTCTACTTCCTTGTATAGATAGTTACGACGATTATGTCCTTCAGTTCTACACAATGAGCATTTCTTAGGCCTATTTGAAATTGGTTCGTCCATCTCATTATGTATACGAGTAGTGTTGGTCTTCCTGATGTCTCTCGTCGTTTTGAATGATCAGACATAAAATATGGACCTAAATATTGAGGCCGTTGATCTTCGCTTCTAAGGGAATGAAAGTGATGTTGATAAATTTTGTAAATGTTTTCCAACTTATATACAAGGTCAACAAAGTTATCATAATTTAAATTGCAAGAAGCACACACTGCAATTGCATGCAAGTAAGGGATTCGAATGACCAAAAATTGTCCACAATCACAAGACCATTCGTTCAACTTTACAGTGCATGTCTGTAATCAATACTTTTGATTTCGATACTAGGATTGATTTTCACTAAGTGCACAATATTGTGAGAAATTACAGATGAGTCTAACCTAACATGATCTTATGATATGAGTGAAGTTGTGCAAGTGTGAGTACCATTTATTTTTTTCATCTCCCACCTCATGTGTAATTTGCTTAAGGATGTTCTCGCCCTCCAATGACATCCATTACCATATGCATTACACTTAACAACATACTTGTCACTCTTGTTTTCTTCAACATCAAAATTAAATGAATATACAAAATGATATTCCTTAATGGCATTCAAAGCTGCTTGTTTTGATTCAAAGATCATGTCTTCATAAAGATCATTCGTACCCTTATTCCCTTTATTGTTATATGGATTTGAGTACTGTAGATCTTCTAAAAGTTGACTGTTAATAATTTCAAAATATGAAGATGACTCACATTGACTTTGATTGCTTGGTTGTCCAGTTTTGTGAACTGTACTCTTCATCCGTTGTACTAAAGTCGCTAACATTATCTCTTACTATGGGTCCTTCGCTAGCCATCTCTAAAAAAATTATTTGTAATTTGTTAGTCAAAATGTGAGGACATAAAGATGGTAAGGAAAATGTGAAGATGAAATATTAAACATTTTATGATAAACATACCTGAAAGATCGTAAGGAAAAAATGAAGATCGATGAATAATATTTTGTGAAATATTTACGATGCTAACGTTAAATGAGAAGATAACAAATGATGTTCAATCGCTTCTATCGTGCCTTTTATAATGAAGATCAATGAAGATGAACGAACATTCAAATCGTAAATTTTCCTTGAATAATGTATAATCCTTTATCGTGTACAACTTTCATTCCATGTACAGTTAAAAGGTTTATTTTTTTAATTAACTATAGACAAAAGGTAAAAAGGTTTTTTTATTAACTATAACCATAAGGTTAAAAGGTTTTTTTAATTAACTCAAACCCAAAGGTTTAGGTTACTAAACTAATTAACTAAAACCCAAATCACTAAACTAATTTTTAAAACCCTAATTAATAAATTAATTAAATAAAACCCTAATAACTAAACTAATATCATGATGCCCTAATTAATAAACTAATTTTTAAAACCCTAATTACTACACTAATTAACTAAAACCTTAATTAATACACTTATTTTTAAAACCCTAATGACTAAACTAATTAACTAAGCCCTAATTACTACGCTTATTTTTAAACCCTAATTACTAAACTAATTTTTAAAACCCTAATTAACAAACTAAATAAATAAAACCCTAATAACTACACTTATTTTTAAAATCCTAATTACTAAACTAATTTTTAAAACCCTAATTACTAAACACGATTTTTAAAAACCATATTTACTAAACATGACTTTAAATTTGTGTAACATGTCACGACTTTAAAGTCGTGGAACTACTTACGACTTCTAAGCATGTGTCACTTGCCATTCAATTGAAATCGTGGGAAGCTGTACGACTTCTAAGTCGTGGGGATCATACACAAGGTCGTAAAAGAAAGCATAAACTCAGAGGCTTGCACATGAAAAAACAGAGAAATGCAGGTTTGATTCGTGAAAGAATAATGGAAACAAGGAAATGCAAAGGCTAGTGCACATGAAAAATAAGAGAACGCAGGTTAGGGTGGTACATGATTTGAACAATACCTGAGGGAAAGCACAAGTTATGGCATAAGAAAACAAAAGGTTAGCCACGTGAAACTTATAGAAGAAAATAAATGTTAAGATGGTAGCTTGCAACCATTTAAAGTATGGAAATGATCATACAACATTGTAACTATTGTACTCGTGAGTAATGAAGATGAATATCTCGTGAATCATGGTGCACATTAAATAATGAAGCTTTTGAATGATAAGTTCAATCACCCACAGACTTAACCTTTTTTTCAAAGTCCAAAGCTAGGACATTTTATTGTACAAGTTGAACATGAACTCCAAAGACATGACATTACACTCACGTGAACTGAAAGGAAGTCCAGTGAATAACAAAAAAAATGAGATTCTCAAAGTTGGCTAAAGACAAATAAATGAATAGTATTTCACTATCTGAAGATTGGCACATGAAAGTAATGGTGCTCAATAATGCCAACTTTCATTCACTTATTTCATTATATATTTCTAATAGTATTTAACATTATCTCAATGTTATTCTCGTGCACTTGTTCTTTCATTCTTCTTTATTCTTATTATCATCCAACCTTAATTCTTTCACGAAGCTTACTTATTTTTCTCACATCCCACTTCTTGCAATCTTCTTTGAGTCTTTTTTTTTTTGGTGAAACAATGGCAAATACACAGCCCGGTGGTCTTATTGATGGGTTGTTGTTGCGCTTACAAGACAGTCATATTTCAAACTTAGTATGGGAAGACCAAGAAAGAATGATTCATCCAAGGTTTCATTCTGTTTGGGATTTTACCCACTTTGGTCATATAGATAATCGTGTGAAAAACTTTAAAAACGAAGCTGATTTTGGTCATATTATAACTGTCAGACAAGTTGATATTAACCAGTATTTGGTCATTGCGTTGGTTGAGCGTTGAAGAATGAAAACTCACACATTTCCTTTTCCACATGGAGAGGCAATCATAACTTTACAAGATGTGACCCTACAATTGGGCTTCAAGATTGACAGATTGCTAATAACCGGTGTCATTACTAGAGATGTATGTGAATTTTGTCAGGCTTTACCTGGGCAGACTCCACCTGATAAGTATATAAATGAAAAAATTATTTATCTAACTTGGTTGCGGCAAAATTTTCAACAACTTCTTGTTGCTGCTGATGATGTTGTCATTGCACAACATGCTAGAGCTCAAATCCTGATGCTCATAGGCGGTTGTTTGATGTCAGATACATCTGGAGCACGGGTTCATTTTATATATCTCCTTTTATCATCAAATTTGATTGAGGCAAGTCATTATAGTCGAGATGCAATAATATTAGCTTCCTTTTTCCGAGCACTAGATCCGACTGTAAAGCCTTTACAAACTTAAATATGTGGATGTTTGTTGTTGCTACAATCATGGGCGTGGGATCACATTAAATGCATTTCCCCACAGATACATGACCTATCTGCTAAAGAAGTATAAGAAAGACTTGGATTTTCTCTTGCACGAAAGTGGTCTCAGCCGATGACCCAAACAAACATTCCCACCAATTTAGTCACAGTGATACACATCTTATTTGATAGACTATATATGAATAATGTTCATTTATTAATCTTCATGTTAAGTATTTGTTTGTGTTTTCTATTGGTTAAAAAATATGTGACAATAATAATAAATGTCTTGTAGTTCTTATGGACACCTTATGAGAACCCCAAATAAGGTCATTAATTAATAATGTTGAGGTATCTATGATTGATAATGCAAAAGTACCCCTCATATATTTTGCAATTGTGGAATGACATGCAGTAGACAGGGTCATGAGACAATTTGGAATGCAACAAAATATTCCAGGTGACCCACCAAACATAAACCAACTCTACGTCATAGATATGAGAGAGAGAACAAATATTTTTTGGCCTTACCAACATCGTCAATGGATTAACAAATGAAATCATTGGGGAATGATTATATTGTTTAGGGTGAAATGGACCATGGCATTTTGCATGAAAATTCAGAATACATGCAATGGTATATACGTCGAACTAGATGATATATATCGCATGAAGGGACAGTATTTTCTGAGGTTGTAACTTTATTTTATAATTTTGATCAATTATTGCTATTATTATTCATTATATGTTTCTAACTTCATAAATCTGATTTTATAGTACTATCCTGAACATCACCACCATGAATCACATGTTAAACCCAATATACCTCCAGTTCATGTTTCTGGATATATGCCCCGACATCATCAATCACATAGTTTGTCTATTTATCAATCAATGAGCTTCTTTGGATACATGCCTCAACGATATGAACAAAGTTCACAACCACTTGGGTTCTCATCATATATGCCCCAATACTCATTTCAAGTTCTTTTGACCTCAAATGTTTTTTAAGGACTCTCACAAAGTACCTTTGGTTTCCCATTTGGTACCACTTTCAATACTCCGCCATCTTCATATAATCCACTACCATCGACCTCTTGTTATTGTCCATCATTACCTACTCAAAAATGCATGACATGAGTCACGAGGATGACAAGGAAGATGATGTTAACAACAATATCAACAATGATGATGATGTTGATGGCCATGGTGGTGATCATGTTCCTCAACAACAACAAACAATTACACATGACCATCCTAGAACAAGAGAAGGAATAAGTCATAAAACAAGATGTCAACAATCGTCAACAAATCCAGCGCAACATGATGAGACCTCGATGCAACTCTAGAATAACTCGTTGTGGAATATCATCCTACTTTTAATTTTTTAGTTAAAGGACTATGCAATGCATTTTAATTTTTTCCATTTAAATATAACCCTTTTGCATTATTATGCTGATAATATTAAACTAATTGTAAAAATAAAATTAATTAATATTACTGTACCAAATTTTTAATTTCCTTAATAATAATTGAAAAAATAATGAACATAATCTAAAATACTTAAATATTATTTGATATATTAAAAACAAAATAATTTAATATTTTCATTTAAAGTTAAGTCTTTTCAAATAAAAATCTTAACATTTGTACAAAAAATAAAAATATATTAATGAAAATAATATATTCAAAATTAAATATACCAAATACCTTAATAGTATTAAATAAAACCATATAAAAATAAAAATAAAAATTAAATAAAATAATATTAAAAAATTAAAAAATATTAAATAAAACATATAAAAAATATATACAAAATATTAAATCAAACAAAAAAATTTAAAATATATTTATTTGTAAATATTTAAATTAAAAAATTACAATTTTTTTAAAAAATATATGAAAAAAAAATTAATAAAAAAAACAAAAGTCATAGAAGAAATAACGACTTTAAGAAAAACATCATACGACTTTAAAGTCCTATGATAAAAAAAAAAGAAAATTACAACTTCAAAGTCGTAAAGAGCTTAAAAAAAGTAAACTAAGATTGTAAAAAATATTACGACTTCAGTTTACGATTTCCAAGTCTTATGTTTAAAAAGAATTATATTGAAGATTGTATGACTTCAGTTTAAAAAAAGTTAAAAAAATTGTAAACAATGTTACGATTTCAAACTCAAAAGTCGTAATATTTATTACGACTTACCCCTTTTTGGATAAAAAATTAAAAACTACTCCCATATAATAAAAACAAAAAAAATACCCCTTAACAATAATTTGGTCGACATCCGTGTGTTATTGTCATGCCAAAGAGAACTAAGAAAATTTATTGAGTTTGACTTGAAGGTCCAATTTATATAACTAGACACATCGGCTCAACAAAGAGAACCAACTAAGTTCTGTAAATGTTAGCATTCAGTACTCAGTGGTGGTGGAATTTGATTTCTTTTTAAGGGTCAATATAATTAAAATTAAAATGTATACATTAAATATAATTTTTATTGATGTTTTTAGGTATTTAAAAACTTTTTAAATAATTATCTTCTATAATATTAAAATGTTTTTTATTTATAAAACTCTTTTAGATTTTTCTTTTTTCATTATATATATATATATATATATATATATTTCCATGTTTGCTATATATTAAATAAAAAAAATTTGATTTTTTTGAAAAAAAAATTGCAAGAAATGTTATGCATTTTTTATATCAAATAAAATTTGTATGAGAATAAGAAAAAAAATTATAAATTAAAAAAATATGTATAAAAAGTTCACAAGAAAAAATTGCATGTAAAAGAAAATTGACAAGTTCAAGTCATATTGAATACTAGTGGTCTAATTTGGTCAATTTCTTTTTCAAATCGGTTTTACAGTTGACTTGGGTTGACTTGATAAAACCCGACAAGATCGATCACCGGATCCTTGTTACACCGGTACGACTTGGGCAAGTTTTTTTTTTATAAAAAAATTAACTTTTTTTGAAAAAAATTGTAATTTTTTAATTTGAATTTTGGAGTATGAATTAATTTTTCTTATTCAAATAACATTAGTTACATACTTATATATAATAGATATATATATAATTTTAAAATTTTAATATATTAGACTAATTACCAATTTAATGATTAGACCATTAACTGGTTACCTCAATCGAATGATGGTTTCACAACTAATAATAAGAGCATCTCCAAAGCAAGAGCTTGCAGAGTTCCTTAGGCTAAAGAACCAGTATCGTGAAAAAAAATTGCGTTGGAGGAAGCTTACGTGGCAAAACCGAAATTTCAACGAGGAGGAGCGGTCCTTATATAAGGAACCTCTTCTTAAACAATAAAATAAGATTAAAAGACTCAACCACCACAGGAAAAAAAGAGAGAAAATAACCACCTTGGTTGAGGAAGACGAAGACGAGGATGGTGACGAGTATGGCGATGACGTTGGTGTAGCCAGGAACAACGACGTTGACAGCGAGAGGGAGTGAAGAGAGACAGTTGCGACGACGATTTCATCAACAGCGTCGGCGACAATGGCGAGAGAACAGCCGTGAAGGGGAGAGGAAAGCGGTAGACTCAGCGACGACAACACTGGCGTGACAGGAGCGGCGAGAGGAGGAAGTTTTTGGGTGTGGGTGGAGAAAAGAGATGCATACGGGAGTGAAGAAGGAGAAAGAAATAAGCTGAGTGCGTGTGGAGAAGGAGAAAGAAAAAGAGTTGAGCAGAGAAGGTGAGGGGAAAAGAAGCTTCTGGAGTGAAGGAGAAGGTGAAAAATAGTTTTTGATGAAGAAGCTTATGGAGTGAGGGGTTCAAATTAAAAAATAAATAAAGTGAGTGCATGAGTTGAAGCTTCCGGAGAAGCTGAAGACTTTTGTCAAAACTTTTTTTGTAAACACAAAAAAGAGCCGTTAGCAAAAAAAAAAATAAACATTAGAAATTAAACTTTTTTAATAAGCTGAAAAGAAACGTAAACATTAAAAATATTACCGTTATAAAAATTTTGTTCCAAATTAAACTTTTTTAATGAGCTGAAAAAAATAAACATTAAGAATTAAACTTTTCGATGTTATTGTGTTTAATTATTTATTATTATGTAAAATTTTATTTTATATTGTTAAGCATTTTGTTTTATTTATTTTAATTTATATTTATGAAAATTGAAAAAATGTTAAGTTTTATTAAAAAAATATAAATATATAGATTTTTTAAAGTTCCTTATGATTTCTTACATTGGAATAAAATATTGAATAAATTTCTTAAAAATGACATGACATTATGAAGATAAAAAAAAATACCCTAAGAGTCATAAAAAGTTATTTAAAAAATCCAATTAAATTCCTTATATTAGATATACTCTAAGTCAACTTTTTAGGATGTTGACACTATTTATTTTCCTGTGACTGTGGGTAAAAAACAAAAACTTTATAAATTTGCAAGGCTGAAACGAAAGACGCGCTCCATCAATTCTCCCTTCATAATAACGACACTGGCTGCTTCTCTTTCCTCTTCTCTCCGCTGTCTCTCTCTCTCAGTCGAAAGCCTACAACCTTCTCTGCACCTGTACATGGATCCTCCTCATCCATTTCCTCTTTCTCTTGGTATGTCTGTTTAGATCTCTTATAAAATTTTACATTTAATATTCAAATATTTTTTTATTGATAAATATTAATTATTAATTTATTAATATCAAGAATCGAATTTATCTTTTTTCTTTTTTTTTCTTCTTAACAATACCACCAATCTTATATTTTCTTAATATTGAAATGTTGGTTCCTTACTAATACATGCATGGGAAAAATCAATCTTATGGATTTTCATTTTTCAAGCATGCTAGCTTCCACTTCCGTCTCGCGTTTTTTTCCCCATTTATCCCATTCTGTATGGGTTTATTCTCAATATATACCAATTTTTGTTTTTATTTCCAAAATGCATGAGTTTTATGTAAATCGTGAGAAGTTGGAATAGGCTCACTAGATATTTTTTTTTAAGTTAGTATTATAAAATTTAAAAAATAAAAATTTGTGAAATTTTTAACATTAATATATATTAATTTTAATACTACTAAAATTTATTAAATTAATAAAATTTTTAAAATTATTTTTCAAAAAAAATTGAAAAAATATTTTTTTCAAAAAAAGAATTTTCTAAATATAAATATTAAAAGAAAATACGGAAGTTGGGTAGTGAAATCCCGACTTCCTATAGTAATTCACAATTTTTTTTTAATTTTATAATACTAACTTAAAAAAAAATGTAAGATAAAAAGTGGAGTCAACTTACAAAATTCATGCAGAATAAAAATGAAAACTGATGTACATTGGGAATAAACCCATATACAGTGGTCTAAATGGAAAAAAAACCTCCGTCTCGTTGCTTTATGCTGATTACGTGCCAATATTTCTGGATTTGTGAGCAGTTTCACAATTCGCTGGATCTGTTTTTATTTTATTTTATTTATTATTATTGTAGTTTACATGGATCGAATACGATTTCTCTCGCTGGGTATCTTCAATTCTTCATCAGTACTATACTATTTGGTTTATGAAACGTTATTTATTATTTAATATGGATGCTGATGATGCTAACGTTTTAGGTTTAGGAGTTGATGTTTCACCCAACTCTGGATGCCTATGACTCCATGAGCATGCTTGATTTTATTATTGTTAACGGATCAATATTATTGTTAACTGACAAAAAGTAATTTTTTGCTAACGGATCAATATTATTGTTATTGTTTATATATAGGATTTTTTTTGACAGAATATGATATTTTATATTTAAAATTACAAAAATATATTTGCGAATTCCAATGCATAATATGAGAAGCAAAATTTTTTTGCCTTAGAAATAATAGTAATTTTGAGGGTTCCAAACATACAAATTACAGCATGTATGGGATTTGTTATTATGCTTTTGTATTATTGGGTTTTATTTGGTACTCGGTCATGGATTGAGATTGAGGTGGAGATAACTCATTTTGGATCTGGTTTTATGCCGTTTATTATGGATAATTAATTGCATTAGATTTCGGGAGTGACTAATTCTTAATAATTGAAGTCATATGGTGCTCTCTATGCTCTGTTGGTGTTTGCCTTTTCTTGCTTTATCAGGCAACTGGAATGGTGGACTCCCAATTTATTTATACTTTAATTTAATGTCCTGTTCTTTGTTTCTTGAGTGCTAATTAACGTCCACCTATTTTGAGTTGGATTGGGAATTTGGGGTGGACACAGAGACAAAAAAGAGAGGAGAATTTTAACAAGTATTTTGATAGAAAAGAAAGAGAGAAATGAAAAGATAATGAAGGTAGAAGTGAGTAGATAATTATAATTTTTTCTTGTTTCTTTTATATTGAGTGCAGCTATGAACTTAGAGAGTGATAAACTTAAAAATGTAGAGAGAGGGAAAATAATAAATATTATAAGTGATGTAATGAAAAAAGAAAAAAGAATAGATAAAAAAGATAAAAAGAAAAAATGAATATATATATATATATATAATATTTTGTTTATGTGTTTAAATTTTCAGTGAGATCCTAAAATCACAACGTCCTAATTTATCTTGTTTTACTGCATTTCCAATCAAGCATTATATGAACGTAATGACCCTTGAAATTTCTTTTGATTCTGTTTATTAAATTGGTTTGGGGATCAATGGATCTCGTGTGCTCAGATCAGGGCTAGACATGACTGGTAACCAAAAATTCCAAGAAGGGTTCATTAATTCATGGCCTTAGAGGAGCACTATGTTTCTCAAGAATGGAAAACCATCCCCAGCCCCATGACAGTGAAAGAAAATTTGGATGGGTGTTTTGATTGCAACATCTGCTTAGATTTTGCACATGAACCAGTGGTCACACATTGTGGCCACCTATACTGCTGGCCCTGCATCTACAAGTGGCTCCATGTCCAAAGTGCTTCTCTTGTACCAAATGAGCACCCACAATGCCCTGTTTGTAAAGATGACATATGCCACACCAAAATGGTTCCTCTCTATGGCCATGGCCAGGACATAGCTCATAGTGACCATGATGGAAAGGCATCATCCTATAGAGGCAGTTGTATACCACCAAGACCAAGACCACCTGCTTTGGGTGCTCAATCTCTCATTGCAACATCCTCTCAAAGTGGTCAACAACTTCCATATCGCAACCCTCATCAAAATCAGCATTTATATCAAGAAGAGGATGCATCATCATCACAAATGCTGAACCCTGGTGCCACCACGATGGCACCAGGGTTCCCCCACCTTGTGTTTGGGATGTTCGGAGAGATGTTTTATATCAGAGGCTTTGGGAACTCGGAAAATTTATACACCTACCCAAATTCTTATCACCTGGGGGAAAGTAATAATAGCCCCAGGTTGAGAAGGCAGGAGATGCAAGCAAACAAATCATTGAACAGAATTTCAATTTTTCTGTTTTGTTGCTTCCTTGTGTGTCTTATCGTCTTCTGAGCAAGAAATTGGATTATTATTCTCTATTGCCCTGTTGTATAATTTTAAAGAAACACGGGTGTTAGCTTGAGAATGAGATAGATTGAGCAATCGTATGTAGGGTAAAAGAACTGGTGTTCTTCATCATTTACTACAATATATTTGAGCACGAATTTTCAGATTGCCACTCTTTATGACTATTGAGATGTTGTGTTGTATTGTACTGGACCCTATTCTATGTCATGCTACAGTTTTAAAAAAACAAACTTGGTACCTGTAAGACCCACTTATGATTACAATTTCACTTGCCTAGTTCAAAATTTTGAGCACTTGTTGCTTGAAGAGAACATATCAATCCGACCAATTAAGATGATTGAACATGGACATAGACAATTGGTCAGTTTAATTTGTAGAAATCAAATGTCCCATGCAAGTTAAGTTGTGGTTGTAGTTTAGTTGTGATCTTTGATATTGCTGTTAAAAATGTAACCACAATTACGGTTGTGTTGTAGTCGTGGAGACTTTAAAAATTTGTAGTTGCGGTTAAAATCGCAGTTGCAGATGGTTTTCTAAAACTTTGGTCTCATAGAATGAGTTATAAACTTTTACTTATATTAAGGGTTTGGAAGAGGAGGAACAATTTTTCAACTCGTACACAATCATAAATGTTTGTATTCACAAGGTTTACTCATAAGTGGTGAAATTGTTTGGATAAGGTACCTGCAGTATAATAGTATCTTTATAGTATGATAGCAGGTTGATCCAATCTAAGAAATAAATAAATAATTGCATGGGACAATATAGATAATTTTTGTAATGAGTTGTCCAGGGTCCACAATTATAAACCAATAAACGTCACAATGCATGACGAACTCGAAATGCCAGAGTTCTGCTTTTTGGTGGAAAAAGCTACATAACAACGACTGTAGCTTCAGTATATTTTAAAAAATATTTGAATTGGGGAATCCGTAATAACATTATGAATCTGTAACTTAAAATATATTTTACAAAATAATTTAAAATACATAAACACGTGATCTTCGTATTATTAACATAACACTTTAACCAATATAACTAATAGACTAATTATGTTAAAAAATAATTAATATTAATACATAAAATACTAAATTTTTTAATATATATATTTAATACACATATAAGTTTATGTAATAAATTTTATAATAATTAATTTTGATCTAATAATTAAAGAATTTTTTAACATATGAAAATCATAGAATTATAGTTTTAAATAAAGGCTTAGGAGTTTAATAAAAAATATTAAACTTGTAAATACATATATAATTTTTTATTTAACCTATAAATACAAATATAATTTTTATTAAACTCATAAATTTTTATTTAAAACTATAATTTTTATTTAAATCTATGTTTTTATATGTAAAAAAATATTTTAATTATTAGATTAAAATTAATTGTTACAAAATTTATTATGTAAACTTATATGTGTATTAAATGTACATTAAAAATTTAATATTATATGTATCAATATTAATTATTTTTTAACATAATTGACTTATTGATTCAGTTGATTAGAACATCGCATTAATAACATGAAGGTCGCAATTAATCATTCCGTGTATAAAGTCTGTAATAACGCAAAGGATATTTTAAAAAATATACTATTTATCCTGAATGTATTAGAAATTCATCTTATGTATTTGTGTTGTGGTGGTCCATTTGGATTTTGGACTTTGGATGTTTAAGTTCCAATATGTTCGCTTCGCTCAGCTGGCAAGGGGACATTTACTAGTAATGCCTTGCACAATTTTTTTCTTCTTTCCACTGGACTCTTAATTTTTGGATATACAAACGGTGAAAATGTCTTATTTACAACCCTCATTTTTATTATCTCTTTCTTCTTGGCTGATATTTTTTTGTTAGGATTAAAATATAGTGAGAAAGTTTTTGGGTTTAAAGAGTACTTATAATATCTCATTTTAAGAAGAGAAATTTGAACATGTGACTTGTTTAATTCTTTGATGATAAATAGTTAATTTACCTTATTAGCTACTCTTTACTATTAATTGGTTGGCCTTCACACTAATTTGAGTCATTAAGCTAATTTGAGTCATTGAGCTAAATTTACCTTTGAGGTATTTTGATCGCATTTTTTGCATTTTTATCATAATCGGAGCTATATATTTGATTTTTATATTCATTATATATTAGGAAAAGAAATCTACAACTTTTGTGAAAAGAAACGTGGGCCTAGTTTGGATGTTTAAAATGGGCCTTGAACTCAAATCAAAATGTGTAGAGAGCTTGGTTAGTGGCTCCTCCTTTATCGCTAAGTATATTACGTGTTTTAGTTTTTTTTTCTTACAAAAACACCTCATGAAAACATTTTTTCATAGGTGAAGACACAATACAAAAATGCATTTCTATTTTGTGTTGGGTGTGTGCTTTTAATACAAAAAGAAAACACATTTTCATTTTGTTTTATTTAACTATACATAACAAAAACTCATTCCCATTTTATATTCAAAATGCATACCCCTAAATGCATAACGAAAATGCATTTTCATCTTGTATTAATTCCCAATACAAAATCAGAAAAGAGAAAAGTTTATGCTTTTTGGGTAAAAGTTCTTAGGAGCCAAAATAAATCTTGATACACTCTTTTATACATTTGGCAAAGAATACGAATAGTTGCTTTGGGTTTTAGAGGGTCATTCAAAATAAGTTGCATTGGATAAACAAAGGTAAGCAGTGGCTTACTTATTGCCAATAATAGACAAGTGAGATTTTGGAAAGGTAATTGGTTACGGTTAAGCATTATTCTTATGGAACATGTTATTTAACAAATAAGTAATAATAGATGAATCATCATTTATTTTAAACATCCTATTAATATTTTTTTTCTATCATATCATAAATTCTATCTTATTTATATTATTTTTCCTCTAAGTGTTTAATAGATTCTTGGGTGTTCATTATCATTTTCCTTAACAAACCCCTCACATTCCATTGGATACGTTGGTTGTAGAGTTTGTTAATAATGATGGTCAATGAGATTTATCACTTATAAGTTATAACCCCTTATAGTTTTATTTGTCCCACTGAGAGACACGTTAGGGAGTGCTAGATTTGTGTGGCCTTTTAACCTTTGATGAAAGATTCTCTATAAGGATGGCTTAACTTGATCTCCTCTCCTTCCTTGCTTGAGAAACAACCAAAACCTGGGGAAGAGGGTTTAGAAAAGCAACCTCCATCTCCACTAAAAGGGTTTCACGTAGGATCTTCCAATGAGGACTTTCTACTAAAATAGCATGGTGCAATTCATATGCATGGCTTTAACTTCCGCTTAGAGATGGACTAAATGCATAACTGACGAGTTTGTCCACGAAAATGACATAAGGGCAAAGGCATTCGTATGTTCTGATGGGCAATGGATCATACGTTTATAAAGGAGAATATAGATCTAAAATAACTTGATGGCATAACTGTATGGGTATTCTTTACGTGGGAATGATACATAAATATTTATTTATTTTAAATATTTTATTAATATTTTCATTTTTATATTCTTATTACATTATAAATTTTATCATATCTATATTTTTCTCTTTAGAAGTTGGATAACATTATGATAATCTAATTATGATAATTTAATTATAAATCATCATTTGTATAATTTTTAAAATAATTATTATAAAAATCAACAAATTTATCCTATATAATGAATTATAATTAGATGACTATATAAAATTATTTTACATGCTATTTATAGTCTTTTTTTTCTTTCTCAAAATCAATAATAAATTATATTATGATATTTCACAATTGATTATTTAATAAGATAATAATGAATTTGATAACATAATAAGAAATCTCCCAACAATAATGGATTAAATGAATCACTTGATGTTTGATCTCTATATTATCCTTTTCCTTGAGGGTCTCTTTCTTTTATATGTCTAAATCATCTTGATTAATTTTTTATCATTCTTTCTTTGAAGATATAGTGTATGTTTGAATTCAAATTAAAAATGTTATACATATGTATTTCAATACAAATCCAACAAATAAAAATAAGGATAGGATGCTTCAAAGAATTACATTTTATTTCAAAAATACTTTTTCACATTCCCATTTTTATTTCAAACATACGCATAATCATTTCGTAAAATTCTATTCTTTATTTATTTATTGTATGATCAGGCATCCATCTTTGACATTAAGGAGGGATGAAAGAAAATTCATTGCTTAAGTTGTTTTTTTATGGCCAGGTCAAGAAACAGAGAAATATAGAGGCCATTTTCATTTCACTCTCCGGCGCCATTGCTATTGTGGTTTGATCTGCGTGGAAAAACAAGAATAAAAATGTTCGGGTTATCGTCTTCGTCTTCCTCTGCGTCCAACATGAGAGTGACCAACACGCCCGCCAGCGACCTCGCCCTCACCAACCTAGCCTTCTGTTCCCCCTCCGATCTCCGCAATTTCGCCGTCCCCGGCCACAACAACCTCTACCTCGCTGCCGTCGCCAATTCCTTCGTCTTATCTCTCTCATATCCTTCATCGCCTCCTTTTTCTCTTCAATCTATCTTGCATTTCCTTTTTAATTGAATGAATTATGTTGCTGTAGTAGCGTAGAATTACTTACGTGTTAGTTTGTTCTCAGTAATTAATTATATATGTGCCAATGCCGAATAGTTGAAATTATTGCGTGGATTGATGATTGATTTTTTGTGGCCTTAACTGAGAGATACTGCTCATGACAACATAGGCAGCGGCCAGATTGCGTTGAATGCCGTTCAACGCCGGTGTGCCAAAGTTTCTTCCGGCGATTCCGTGCAAGTGAGCCGGTTAGTTTGTTTTAATTTGTGTTTTTCTGTATGGTATATTAATATTGAGTATTGATTTCTCCTTTTTTTTCTGATTGGCAAAATGTTAGTTTGTCAGTTTTGTTAGAGAAATGTCGGTTGGGGGATTCGAACCTACGACTTCTCCCCCCCTCCATTCTCCCTTTACCGTTTCCCAACCACTGGGCCAACCTTATATCTCCTCCTTTTGTTATTTTCGCATGATTTGATTTGTTTTTCTTCTTGTTGCTTAAGATTTGTGCCGCCTGAAGACTTCAAACTCGCACTACTAACTCTTGATTTGGAATTTGTTAAAAAGGGGAGTAAGAGTGAACAGGTATGTTGATTTGAAAAAGTGCTCATTGTGTTGTGTTGTCATCAATTTCTTGCTTATTATGGTGGTTGGCATTAAAACTGTTTTTTCTGTTGCTTTGTCTTGTAGATTGATGCTGTTCTACTGGCTAAGCAACTTCGGAAGAGATTTATGAACCAGGTAGGGTATTTTACTTGGTTAATAATGGTGGTTTTTTAGTTATCATTGATTGGTTGTTTTTTGACTATTAACATGCTTGCTGTCTTTTCTGATTATAGCACTAGAGCACACAATGTTGTGTGGTTGCTAGATGTTAATAATACTAACTGCAGAGTTTTATTTCAAAATCTTCTTGTTTAGATTGATCACTGCTGGACAACAGAAAATAAAATGTTATCTGGTTGGCTATTACTTTTGTTATTGTTTGCATAATTATGTGTCGTAACATTTCTATTATCTCACTATTTCCATGACTTATCAAATTATTTTCTAATTCTCAGGAAGCTTAGGAATATTCTTTATCCTGGGTCTCCCTATTAATCTCTTTCATGTTCATTCATTTCATTTGATGTACTATATTCCCGATCAATTTTTTAATCGGTATTATTTTATGCAGGTTATGACTGTGGGGCAGAAAGTATTATTTGAGTATCATGGAAATAATTATAGCTTTACTGTCAGTAATGCTGCTGTTGAGGGCCAAGAAAAGTCTAATTCTCTTGAAAGAGGGATGATTTCAGATGATACATACATTGTTTTTGAAACATCACGTGATAGTGGAATTAAGGTGAGTTTCCCATTTTGCTTTTGAAATCTACCTTGTTTTGGTCAGTTTTTTCTTGATACATTCTGAATGCTTACATAGCTTAACTATCCTTTGATGCTTAACTAGTTCACAAGCCAGTAAAAAACGTAACAAACCCTTAACTTCAAAAGTGAATCACAACGATGGAACAAAAATTTCAAATACTCTGCATTTAAATTACTTACACTAAGCTAATTACATACCTTAAATTCTAACCTTGAGTAAATATCAAGATCTTGGCTTCCCAGGATCAAAATGCAGGATCAGCATTGTAGTGGTGCCATTGCCATACAAATACACTATGTTAGAAAGCCGCTTTAATTGTGGCCACCCCTAGCTTGCTTTAGTTGCAGCCTTTATGGGGGCTGCCTTAATTGCAGCCCTGACGGTGGGTGTTTGGGTGACACATAAATTAATGTTATAAAACTCAATGCTCATTCACTTCTAGGAAACTACAGAAAAAATTGTCTGATTCCACTTTTAAGTGAGCCACAAATAGAAACTTGTATCTAGACAAAATCAATACAGACAAAAAAAAGCAGGGCAGCTTGACACCTTTTTCATATGTGAACCTATATAGATTGCTTTGATATTATCATCTCTGACTGTAGTATATAAACCTCATAATTGTGTGTGCATTCTAAATTCCCAAACTTACAGATATAACCAGAGAAGCATCTGATGGGATATGAAATCCTAGCTCTTTCTTCCTCCACCGCTACTGTTTGACAGCAAAACCACTTAACTTTCAAGCCTGACATAATTTTTGTGAATGAAACTTTTCAAGTGGCAAGCGAATTCAAGAAAATTTAAGGCCATTTGTAGGAACAGTTAAAAAATATGATGGATGGATTTGATATGACAAACAAAATATGATATTCTATGCTAATAATTAACACTGAACTTGTCCATGGCCAAGAGGAGTATCATTTTCTGATTCTACTTTCTAGGAGAAACGAGGAAAAATTACAAGAGAGAATTGATGGAGAGTGGTCTCTGGAAGCTGTTATGTGACTAATTCTGAACCTATAAACAGGATCTGGTAAGTATAGAAGCTGTTACCAATAGTTAGAAATGCAATCTCTAACAGCCTAACTAACCTACTCTTGTGTAAAAGAAATACAAATAATAAAATTCAGGTTTAAGAAACACCATTTCTTTTTCCTGCCCACAATTCTGAGGGCAAGTGAGGGAAGACAGGATTCTCATATTGGCAGTTTATATTCAATTTATTCTTTCACAACTAAATTGGAATTTTTCTTCTTCTGGTGTATGAAAGTAAGTTCTAAGAATAGGAATAGCTATGATGCAAACAGATAGTGATAGAGTAGGAAGCAGAAAGATTCCTCCCCCCTGTACACGTCTCTAGCCAATCAAAGCTCACTCCAGTCTGCATCATTTTTATGGATGCCTCACCCCTATAGAACTGAGAACCACAACGAATTTTGCAGCCATGGAGTTTTGACACCACGAAGTTATTGGATCAGCTTATCTACAATAAAATTGTAAAATCTACGCAGATGCAAATATTTCTGTGTCGTATAGTTAAAAATAGATTTCACTGATTGGGATTTGGTGAATATTCAGCTAATCTTGATGTTAATATTGACATAAATTTTTTAAATATCTTCTGTATGTCATTTAGAAAGCTAAATCCAGTTACTTAGCATTAGTTATTATTTTATATACTCCATTTTTTTTTATCAGCAAAGATAATATATTATAAATGTTAAAGACGAGTACAAGTAGTACTGAAAAAGAAATACACCCCCAGGGAGCCTACCAGAACTTTGGCAACCTAATACATGGTGACAACCTGAATTAAGGTGCCAAAGATCAACCTAAGAGTAAGCTCACAAGAAGTCTAGAAGAAAACTGAAAGGAACCACATAATAAAACCTACTAACAAAACCCATCTCTAATATGACTAGACCAATGATAGAAGGGAATATTAAATCATTTCTCCAAATTAGCTAACCAAGACCAGCAAAAGAATAAAGCATCCTCCAACAGCTTAGATCCATTGACGTTTTCATTATGGAAAACAATCCTGTTTCGATGAAACCAAATGCTCCATGTCAATGCTATCCACCAAACATACCACCTCTGAATTTAAGGCCAGTAACATTACAGTAACAGTGTTGAAGGAAGTGATCAATAGGGGTAACCGAGGATGCCCCTACCACATTGATCCAGCCCATAGATTCCCACCACAGAGGCATAATCTTGTGACAACTAAAAAACACGTGTGATGCCTCCTCAACATAGTTACCACAGAAAGGACAGCTATGATCACCAATTTTTATGTTTCTACGAACCAAGTTCCTCTTAGTGGGCAATCGATCTCTCAGTAACCTCCAAACAAAACAAGTTACTTTGTTTGGGATGCGTAGTTTCCAAAGGTCTGTGTACACCTCCTTCTGAACCTGGGTCTCCACCACCCTGTTTAAAGCCTTGTAAGCACTTCCCACTGTGTATCTACCATTCGGGGTCCCCTCCCACCTCCAACTATCCTGCTGGTCAGGATGTATGATCAGACCCTGAATTTCCTCAAGGAAATTAATTGCCGATACATTGTTAAGTAAATGACATTGTATGAAAACTTTTGACTGTACTCTACTGATTGCCATTATCCTTACATATGTTTACTGGTTTATGTTGTGATTTGCAGATTGTCAATCAACGTGAGGGTGCCACTAGCAACATTTTCAAGCAGAAAGAATTTAACCTTCAGTCGCTGGGTATTGGTGGTCTGAGTGCAGAATTTGCAGATATATTTCGAAGAGCATTTGCCTCTCGTGTTTTCCCTCCCCATGTGACATCTAAGTAATACATTGGATACGGTGGTTCATTTAATTTGTTGTTTTTATAGTATATCATGTTCTTACTTGAAAGCCTTTGAGCTTTCAGATTAGGAATCAAGCATGTGAAGGGCATGCTTCTTTATGGGCCACCTGGAACTGGAAAGACACTTATGGCACGTCAAATTGGAAAAATTTTGAATGGGAAGGAACCAAAGGTTTGGAAATTACTCCTTATTCTTGTATGATAAATTTGAACAAGTAAATCTATATGAAATTATTATGTATGCAATCAGCAATAGTTAATAGAGATAAGATAATTGTAATTTCCTTCATTTAATTAATATCATTTAGTCGTCAAGGGGGTTAGCTCAATTGGTTGAGCAAGCTGCGTGAGTTATTGTAAACCCCTTGACACTGTCATTGATTCTCATGGATAATTTTTTTATAATATCATTTAGTCTCCTAATTATTGTTAATAGTGGGCTAATGATTGGCCAGGAATATGCTTTTGTTTCACTGTTTGTTACATTATAGATCTAATATCTTCTTTTTACTTAAATTTTACATCACGATTGTTTTCATGTGTTATCAAAGAAATCATTCACATGTTATTGATAATGAATCTGTGCTTGATTTGACAGTATTGAATTTGAATCTCATTACTTATAGTCCACTCTTCTCTATTTTTATGAATGTGATACTGTGACTTGTGTGAGTTTTATTGGGGCGGGCGTAACTTTCTTACTATTATCAATTCTCATGCTGCATTGATGCCTTCTATACTTATTAGATTTTTTTGACATTTTTTACTTTTTGTCCTGTTTCAGATTCTTTAAATAATTGACATGCTTGAATAGCTTCAAATTGGATATATGGAAAGTGTGTGCTTTCTGTAGGTTGGTAGTCCGTAATTATCTTTTGTGGTCTTTATTTTTCTTTTCTATGACTTGTACTAGATTGTAAATGGTCCTGAAGTTTTGAGCAAATTTGTTGGTGAAACTGAAAAGAATGTGAGAGACCTTTTTGCTGATGCTGAACAGGATCAGAGGACCCGAGGTGATGGATATATACCCATTATATATTCCTTAAGTCGAAATTTCATATAATTCACTTTTATTATTCACTGTTTTCCAGGGGATGAAAGTGATTTGCATGTTATAATCTTCGATGAAATTGATGCTATTTGCAAGGTATGAGGTTTTTCAACTTTAGAACAATATCAATCATCACTTGTGTTACTATTCTCAATTTGTTGAGTACAGTTTATCAGCAACGATTGAGTTTGCCTTAACTGATGGAATCTTTATATTTTAGCTGCAGCTTAAACTTTATTTATATGGTCACTGATCAATAATAGTTTTTAAGTTCATTTTGTTTTGATGTACTTAACTAGTGGAAATTTTTTGTACATCTGTGCTTATATGAGGAAGCGCATAAGTATTATTAAAGGGGAACATGATGACATTTAAATCTGGGGGCTGCTTGTAGTTTTTTGAGTAATCATGAGCATTGAATAGTGATTGAATTGACTGGTTCTATTTAATCACTCTATGTTCCTCTTCATGTATTGTGCAGTCAAGAGGTTCAACTCGAGATGGTACTGGAGTTCATGATAGCATTGTAAATCAGCTTCTTACTAAGGTTAGTAAAGGTGTACAATTTTTTTTTTTTGATAAAAAAAGAGACAATGTTCCTACAGTAGTCATATCAGTACACCTATAATGATTATTTGCTTGATTTGCAGATAGATGGTGTGGAGTCACTAAATAATGTTTTACTTATTGGAATGACTAACAGAAAGGACATGCTTGATGAAGCTCTCTTAAGGTCTCTATATGTTTTTCCCCTTTTCTAGATCTTTGAATATACTTTCCATGGAAAATATAAATGTTGACAGTCAACAATATATATTATAGTTGTCATCCAATCTACTGCCACTCTGATAGCTTGTTATAGAATTTGGAGAGTTTGAGGAAAATTGATTGTTTATTTAGTTTACACATGTATGTATTTATATTATTAAAATATTAATTGGAAGTGGAATAATATCCTAAATTAAAGCTAATCAGCATTAATAAACTTTGGGATAGTATTAGCTAATATGGCTCTTGGTACGTGTAATTAATTCAAGTCCCACATTGGCTAGAGATAAGACAAAGATAGAATATATAATTGGGGGACAACCCTTACCTTATGAGTTAGCTTTTGGGGTTGAGTTAGACTCAAACCCGCATTCTAAGGTGGTATCAGAGCCTATCTTAGATCCATTAACGGGCCACCCACCATGTTATTTGCGCACCAAGCCCAAAAGTGTTGTTGGGCGTGAGGGGATGTATTGGGAAAAATCCTAGTCCCACATTGATTAGAGATAAGGCCAAGATAAAGTATATAATTGAAGGTGTTATGTGTCATTAATGACCAAAACTAATACCTATTCATGTGCTCAATTCTATTGCTTAATCCTGACACATATAATTGATTTGTGTAGTAGCTATCTGCATAAGTGGTGCTTATCTTTTAATCATTTATCATCTACTTGTGTCATGTAGACCAGGGAGGTTGGAAGTCCAGGTTGAGATAAGCCTTCCTGATGAAAATGGTCGATTGCAAATTCTTCAAATTCATACTAACAAAATGAAAGAGAATTCTTTTCTAGCTGCTGATGTGAACCTTCAAGAGCTTGGTATGTGTTATGTGATGCCTAGTCTTGTCTTACATATGTATAAATTTACTTTTTTGATGAAATGAAATCATGAAAGTAATAAAAAGTAGCATATTATGTTTCTTATTTGCATTAGCAAAAATATTTCTTTATTAGTGGACATTATTCATGATCTATCATAAGCTCTTTTATTTGATAGTTTTATCATATGAAATTTGAAGGGGGAGTCTGGCAAACTAATACTAGTTCACATCTGTTCTAGTTCCAAGCAGTTTATAAAGTTGTGTAGATTTTACCTTTGAATTGGTTTTGAAATCAGATAAGCATGGACAAACTGAACACAGCAGTAACACAGACCTTGACTTTGTATATGTATATTGAGATTCAACATGCATTCTTGTCCTTTGTGATGATAGTTTTCTTTGATCCGTAATTGGACAGTGGACAAATTATGGTCCTATTTGATAATTAGCCAACACACTTTTGGTTAATGGGTTCAGTTTGTAACATAATGATATGATTAAGGGTTGAAGGCAGACATAAGATACCAAGAAAGTTATTATTCATAATCAGTTATTTTGATATCATGTCAATGTAGATGAAGCATAATCTGCAAAATACCGATGGCAAGATTATCTTTTCATTTTAACAAAAATTGGAAAAATAAAATTATCTGAATCACATGGATTGAACTATGAAGTTCAGGGGATGTTTTACTATGGGTTTGCTTTTTCTTCTCTTCTGCAGCTGCTCGAACGAAAAACTACAGTGGTGCAGAACTTGAAGGTGTTGTGAAAAGTGCTGTCTCATATGCTTTAAATAGGCAATTGAGTCTAGAGGATCTCACTAAGCCAGTGGAGGAAGAGAACATTAAGGTTACAATGGATGACTTTTTGAATGCACTCCATGAAGTTACTTCCGCATTTGGAGCTTCAACTGATGATCTTGAAAGATGCAGGTACTACTTTAGTCACAAGGATTAAGAGTTATTGGATTGTTAGGAACTCAGAACTTAGAGAAGATAGAAAATGAAAGAGG
>CM023953.1:8813744-8828240 GCA_013407115.1 Glycine latifolia
GTACATATCGATAAACAAGGTGCTTGGCCAGAACTTTCTCTCGGACAAAAAACAGATCAATTTCCATGTGCTTTGTTCTTGCATGAAGAACAGGCAAGGGCAACATTATTATATCAAAAGGACTATGCAGCCTCTTACCCAACTAAAATAAAATGAAGCATCACAAATATGAAATATTATTGTATGCAACTTCTCATTATTTGAATGTGAAACACTAGGGTACGTTTAGAAAAGTTTATTTAGAATGTATTTGGACTTATCGTATGATATAAGCACTTGTGTAAGTGTTTGGGAGAGCTTATGAAAAAAATTTCCAAAAGTTGTGTTAAGCTTATTTCAGTAAGCTCCCCAGGATAGCTTATGAAAACAACTTACAACTTGTATTTGAGGATGCATACAAATCCCTAGCCAGCTGACTGTATCATATAAATTCTAAGGTCTAATGGTTTCTGATAGGTTTTTGAGGATCCATATAAATCACCATTGAGTGTCATCATTCTTGATGACATTGAGAGGTAAGATTTGTGATTTTTATTTGATCATTCTTTCCGGTATTTCCTCCTTAATGAATAATATTAATTGTTTTTTTCCTTGTTCATTGATCCAGATTATTGGAGTATGTGCCCATTGGTCCTGGATTTTCAAACTTGATTTCTCAGACACTACTGGTTCTGCTCAATCGGCTTCCTCCAAAGGTTTGTGTCCATCCTTGTTCTTTCAGTTCCTTTCTGTAGCATATCTGTTATAAGTTCAAAAGCAGAATTGACAGGAATAGATCTGGATTCAGTGGGTGGGTGAAGATATACTGCCTTGCTATTTTACTGTGCCGGTGGGCTAACCCAAATCTATCATTTGATTTCCAAAATGTCAAATGATAATTTTGATAATAATATTTTACACCTTAATGTAATAGAAAGGCGGCTGATCTCCTTGTTTTCAAACTGCTCTCCGGCCTCCAGATTGAATTCAAATTGTTTGTGTTAAGATGAGAACTAGGTTTTCAATCTTCACCTTGGGTATTTGGATGTTTTAATGTTTGTATTTTTTTCTGCAATTTATGCTAGCTGTATGCTTCTTATAACTGTTGAGAGTTCATCTCCACATGGTCAATATCACCAATGAAAAGGTCAATATCACCAATGAAAAGTTTGAAATGTTAGGTATAAATAGTTTGTGTTGATGATGCTACCTAAATCTTACTGTGACTAATGTGCATTTCTACTCATGTTGACGGGAAAAAACTCATGGTTATTGGCACAACAAGTGAACTAGATATGTTGGAATCAATTGGATTTTGTGATACCTTCTCTGTTACTTACCATATTCCTACCTTGAACACAAAGGATGCAAAGAAGGTAAACATATTTGTTCTTTACATAGTGATATTATCTGGCTCATGGGCTAATTGCATGCTATTGAGTATTAACTTTTGTCTTATGAATGTTGCCTGTTATTTTTCATGCTTTTTGTTCTCTTGATAACAAATCAGTTGTTTCATCTGATGATGAAATTTAAGTGATTGTGTCACTTGTTAACGCAAATGTACAGTTTAATTTGTTTCTTGAGATTATATGCTAAATTGTGACTCTTGTAAACATCGCAGTTCAAAATAAATGTTAAGATTGTCCTATTCTTTTTTAAAATCACAGGTCCTAGAACAGTTGAATGTGTTTTCTGATGAAGATATTGATTCCGCTGCAGAGGCATTGAATGATGTACGTATAATTGCTCCTTTATGTGCTTCATTCTTTTAATTGTCATGTGTTAGTTTTGCCTGATTTGTAAAACGAGGGAACTCCAATAATTTTGTTTGGAAGGGAACCACCTTTTTTTGTTAATTTGTGCTTATCCCGTTTACCAATTACAGATTACTAGTAGAATAGCTGTTGGTCTTTTGGCTGATAATATTTCTCCAGTTATGGATGAGGTTTTATTTATTTTACTTTTACTTTCATCCATCTCTTTCAAAATGAAGGTGCCCAATTTAGTTACAGTCAGGGAATTAAATTGTTTGGTTACTATTAATTTAATTTGCACTATATTTTCTATTGGAAAGCAGTGGTTGGCAAAGAACATTGATTGCATGATGTTATTGGTACTTATTCTGACTCTTATTTTGTGTTCAAGAGAATCTATTTCTTGATAAGTATCTTAGGCCCCATTTTGACTTTCTCATTGTCACCTTTGAAGAGGTCCCTATTCTCTTCTTTTTCATCCCAACCTGATACATTTCACTCATTTTATATGTGCTTTGCAGTTCAAGAGAATCTTGCTGCTTAGGCTTGCTTCCGTAAAAGAAAATATGCTTTCTAAGGCTTTCTTCACAAGGTTTTTCTCTTAAATAAAAAATAAAGGAGGTTTGTATCTTTCTCCTCTTCTCCTTTCTTTTTGCTTTTAATTGTTTGAAGACACAAAATAAAAAATAGACCCCAGGGAAATTGGGCTTGAATTTGTGGAAATTCAGATAGTATTTGTCTGTTTTATTATGATTCAGTTTTAAGTGTTCACCCTGATAGCAGGGTAGAGGAAAGTTAGGTGAGTAGTTGTAATTGGACAAGGTTCAAAACCATTGCAGCAACATTTTTTGGAACTTGATTCATTTGACTCATTTCCTGTATCAATTAAGGATGACATGACATGCTCCTTAATACTCACAATATGAAATATTCATTTTTGTCAATGGCAGAACTAGCATTCACCATCTCTGGTTTTGGTCTTGCAAAGGATGGACCTTGCACATTTATTTGTCATAGTTCTTTGCAGTATTTTGAAAAAGAAACTGGTGTTCCGTCTTGCAGGGGGTCATTGAGAAGCTGAGAAAGCCTCTAGACAGCAGTGTATACTGCAACCTATTCTTTATATAAGATGCAAATAGTTGTATTCAAGCTTGAGCTAGGTGACCAAAAGGAAGAAATTGAGTGTAAACTCAACTTTTCCAAGTAAATCCTTTCACTCATTTCTCATTTATTTATCCATTTATTATTCCCATAGTTCTAGATTTACTCATGGAGATCTGTGCTGATGCAGAAATTGTAGAATTGAAAAATTATGCCGTGAGGGCTTGTGGAAAGACAACTTCTCAAAAGAAACTTTATTCAACTTCTTTCTCTTCTTTTCTTGTCAAACAATACATGATCTATTTATAGGCTATAATTTGCCCTTCAAGAATTTAAAGGCTTAAATTCTATTAATAGCCATAAACTACAATCAAAATCCATTATAGCCATTCATAGTCATAAACTACAATCAAAAACCCATTATAACCATTCATCAAAAACAATAATTGCTGACTTTTGACCTTTCATTCTCCTAAAACAAAATTTCTGAATTAATCCCATTAAAACAAATATTTAAGTTTATTCAACAAAACTCCCCCGTAAACTTAAATGTTTCTGCCATCCTTCATACTGATCAATTTCTTTTGTTTTTTCTTGAACACCCACTTCACACCAATGGGGCTGACTTCCTTTCGGAAACTCCGCTAACTCCCATGTGTTGTTGCGGTCAATTGCTTTAATCTCCTTATCCATGGCAGTTTGCCACTTCTTGTCTTTCACCGCCTCTTCAAAACTTATATTCTCAGAATCTGCCAAGACATACAATATGTACCTCATTTGTTGAATCATACTGATAGGACCCCACTCCTCAAGATTATTGTAAATTCACAAGAAGCACAAGAATATCAAGAAATAGAGAGATATTTTCTGAATTGCCTCGTACTATTGATTGAATGGGTTTGAATTACAATTTCAGCTACAACTAGCTGTTAGGGCATTTCGAGAGGCCCTAACTTCCTTCCTAACAGTCAAGAATAATTACAATCTCAAATGTCTATTTTCCTGCCTATTACAATGGTTCAATCATCTATTTATACAACACTGACTAACAGCTTTTAAATTGAAATAACCAACTATCACAGACTCAATGACACAAGCGGTTAACTGGAAAAGCATTCAACAACTTCATCATTCGTGTTTTCCACATCAGCAGTGGTCACGTGCTCTCTCTGCTTCCTTCTGACATAAACCTTGAGGCCTTGGGTCTCATCGCATACAAATCTTGCAAACTTCACATTTTGGGTTGTTGCGGTTCATCTTCATCATCGGTAGTTTCAGAATTTGTCGGTATGATTGTTGGTATAGCGGTTGATAATCCTCCATTTTCGTTGATAACCTCCGTTGAGTTATTCCAATCCCACCCGCTTGCTTCATTAACTCGTACATCACAACTCACCACAACCTTCTTGCTTATTGGGTCGAGTAGCTTGTATCCTTTTGTTTTCTCATCATATCCAATAAAAACATACCTTTTGCTTTTGTCTTCGAGCTTCGTTCTTTGCTAATCCGGTACGTGTGCATAGGCCACACTACCAAATACTTTGGGATGAGAAAGTGTCGGTTTTTGTCCGCTCCATGCGTCTTGTGGTGTTTGATCATCTAACTTCGCATGTGGACACTGATTTTGCACATAGATGGCACCATGTTCTTCTTTGCCAACTCGTTTAGACCACTATGATGTAGGTGTGACCAAAACGGAGATGCCACAACAACGCCTTGTCTTCTACGTTGACTCTCAAACACTTCTCAAATTCAGCTTGTACATGCGATTTCTCCCCATTCCAAGTCGAGTGACCAAACGCTCGTGCTTATCTTTCAAGTGTAATACCCATAAGTACCGAATAACCTTTCTCCATGAGTTGCCCCATACTCAAAATGTTGCTCTTGAGGTTTGGTACGTAATACACATCTTGGATTGACCCAACTAAGCCATCATTTTGTAAATAACAAACCGTATCTTGGCCTTTGACCTCAACCTTTGACGCATCTCCAAACAACACATGTCCAATTTCAACCTTTCGCATCTCTTTGAATAGGTGCTTGTGCCCGCACATATGGTTGCCGGCACCTGTGTCAAGGTACCACACCGTGTCGTTGTTGGTGTTGACTTCATTGTGTGCCATCAAAAGAAAACCTTCTTTCGCCTCCTCATCTTCCGTGATTAGGTTGGTTGTCTCTTCCACCTTTTTCTCAACTCGACATTCTTTCGCAAAATGTCCCACCTTGCCACAATTGTAACACTTATCGAAGTTGCAATCCTTCGCATAGTGACCATATTTGCCACACTTGTAGCACTTAATGTTGGAATAATTTGACCGTCAATCTCTACCACGATCGCGTCCTTTTCTACGCCAATTTTGTTGGTTTGATTGCTCCCTCTCCTCATAATAGCCTTCTTGTTCGCGACCTTTACTACCACGACCATTTCCTTGGCCTCCACTGCCACACCCTCTATGATTGATGCCTTGGTTTGAAGTGCTTGCTCGAGTGTGTCCTCCTTCTTCTTCTTCTTACGTTCGTGTGCCTCGAGAGAACCAGCGAGCTCGTCGACCGTGAGCGTTGTTAGGTCCTTAGATTCTTCTATAGCACATACGGCATTCTCGAAACTGTCGGTTAACGACCTCAAAATATTCTCCACAACTCGCGCATCGGTTAACGTTTCTCCGTTTCGGTTGAGTTGGTTCACCACAGTTTGAACACGCGTGACGTAGTCAGAGACCCCTTCCGACTCCTTCATCTCCATGCCTTCCAACTCACCACGAAGAGTTTGAAGGCGGACTTGTTTAACCCGATCGGCTCCTTTGTAGACATTTGCCAAAATGTCCCATGCTTCTTTTGAAGTTGTCGCACTCGCAATCTTCTCAAAGCCCGACTCATCAACAGCTCGGAACAACATGTACAAAGCCGCCTTATCTTTCAATCACGTCTCTTTCAACCCCTTGTGTTGAGCCGTCGTATATCCTGTGGTAGTTGCCGGTTCTTCCAAACCTTCTTGGACCACCTCCCAACCATCTTGAGACCCGAGAAGAGCTTTCATTTGGATGCTCCAATTTTCGTAGTTCGCCTTTGTTAGTCGGGGCAGTGGCACATTGTTGGTCATACTTGCCATCGGCTCTTGATACCAATTTGTAGAATTGAAAAATTATGCCATGAGGGCTTGTGGAAAGACAACTTCTCAAAAGAAACTTTATTCAACTTTTTTCTCGTCTTTTCTTGTCAAACAATACAATGATCTATTTATAGGCTATTGTCCTTCAAGAATTTAAAGGCTTAAATTCTATCAATAGCCATAAACTACAATCAAAACCCATTATAGCCATTCATTGCCATTCATCAAAAGCAATAATTGCTGACTCTTGACCTTTCATTCTCCTAAAACAAAATTGTTGAACTAATCCCATTAAAACAAATATTTAAGTTTATTCAATAGAAACCAGCTCCTTTTCTTGGTTTTCACTGAATCGGAAATTTCATTTTCAATATCTGTAGTAGTGAACGTGTCTGAAACAACCAGAATGAGTATTTATTAACATTCAATTGCTAGATGTTGCTCTTAGAAATTATGAATACTAATAATTGGAAGGTAGCTAAGCTATGATTACTGTGATTTTTTTTTGCAAAGTTTGTTTGCAGCTGTGTCACATGATTTGCCTCAATGGCCATGGTTTTTATCAACAAGGCTGTTATTAGGCAGTATGCAAATCTCCTCACATTGCAGGTATTATTGCTGATAAGAGAAAACCCAACCTTGCCATTTAGTTATTCTGATTGTTATATTTTTTTGCTTATGAATGTTATTAACATCGCCCAAGTAATTTAGTTTATCACAAAGAGAATATTAAAAAAAAGAGTGTGAAAAAATAATATTGCTAACATTTTTCTTATTCTTTTTAACTTAACATAGGATGAGATAAGATGTAGGTTAAAGCTTATCAATAATCGGCACCACTATAGAAGGTTCACACACTAAAATGGGAGAAGATCTGTGCCCATAAGCATAATTATAATTATAATTATATTATACAACGCGAACTTTGTGCATGTATAAGCATGTTATAATTAAAAACAACCACCTTGGGTTAAAGGTGTTGTTGATGTTGATGTTGATATAATTATATATATATATATATATATATGCTTCTCAAAATCATCAACCATGGTGCATGCTGCCGCTGATTCTGTTAGCACTTGCAGTAGTATTAGGAGGATCACAAGTTGCTGTAGATACTGCAGCAATTATTGGTCTTGCAAAGGATCATGGCAAGAAAAAAGACGAGTAAGAGTTATATTTGTTCTCAACTTTCTTGCTATTTGTATGTGTGCATGTGAATGTGGTATGTGTATATATTCACGTTTCATATCATTATGTTGACTTTATTGTCTCTTGCATATGTGAAAGCCTTGAAAATCAGAAGTAACGGGAAGGAGCTGATATATACAGTTATACACATGCACACACACATATATATATAATCTAAATGAAACTCCCGCTTGCATGTGTTAATGAATTTGTAAGCATATTGAACAAAGTAAGAGAAAGAGAAGAGAGAAAACTTTGAGAGAATTCAGATATTATTTCAGACTGAAAAAGTTAGTTAGAGTTAGTTACAAAAGAGGTATATATAGACCTCTGAACAGAAACTAACTACCTAACACTGCCCAATGAGAGTCTAGAGGTGCAGCCATAAATTGACAAACTTTATTAAGAGTAGCATACTGTAAGGCACCAACTACAGATCTGAATAGAGTGGGATCATGAAAAACATCAGCACCATGCCTAGATAGTTTGCAGTTAGAGACCATTGGAGAAGAAATAGAGTAAGCTTCAGCCATGTGAGTTTTGTGTAGTAAATCATGAATATATTTGCTTTGAGTAATGAGTATAGAGTCATTAGGTAATCCAAATGACCAAGTTGCTTAAGAGAAAAGACACTGCAGTTTTGTTGTTAGCTGCTGAATGAGTGAAACAGAACTACCCGTGATGATGATATAATCCACATAGACTAAGAGATAGACAATGTGCAACTCATGCTTGTAGATGAAAAGAGAAGAATCACATTTGCTTCCCACAAAACCAAACTGAAGTAGAGTAGATTTCAGTCTATCAAACCACTGCCTTGGAGCTTGTTTCAAAACCAGTAGGTCGTGTCATAAATACAGATTCTTCAAGAAGCCCATTAAGAAAAGCATTATTCACATCAAGCTGAAATAACTCCCACCCATGTGACAGAGCAAGGGTGAGTACAATCTGAATGGTTCATGAAAATCAAAACCTTGAACCTGATGAAAACCCTTGGCTACCAACCATGCCTTGAACTTGTTGATGGAACCATCAGCATTTTCCTTTACTCTAAAATCCCACTTACATCCAATAGCTTGTCTATTAGAAGCAAAGCATCATATTCTTGTTTTATGGCAGCAAATCAATCTGCATTTTCCAAAGCCTGTTTCACAGATTTGGGTTCAGAATGAGCAAAAAACAAAGAAGGATGTAGTCTAGGATTGTGAATGTCAGACTTGGACCTGATTTGCATAGGATAAGTGTTAATAGGAGTAGAGTTAGGTGCTGGAACAGTTTCAGAAGAGGAATTAGTAACAATAGTGGCATCTGAAGTTTGAGGAAGAACAGAGGTAGACTCGGAAGAAGTGGATGGATGAGATATAGAGAGAGAAACCGTAGGAGAAAAACCAAGGGGAACAAGAGGTGCAGAAGAGGAATGAGAAGGAGACAATTGAGAGAGATGAGATGTAGTCACCATAGATGAGGGAGATAGATTAGGATTAAGACTAAAGTAGGAATCAAGATTCTTGACCAGGTTAGAAGAGGAGGGAAATAATTCAGAATAAGGAAATTTCAATTCATTAAACAGAACATCCTTGGAGATATAAATTCTGCTAGTGAAAGACAGACATTTATTGTAGCCTGTGAGAGATGGAATACCCCAAAAAAGACACTCTTGAGATTGAAAGGTTTTAAGAAATTTAAAATCAGCGTCCTTGTTGAAATGGAATAACTAAGTTAATGGAAACAATAGGAAGTCTATTAATTAGATAGACAACAGTAGTAAATGCATAATCCCAAAACTGTAAGGGTAGAGATGCATTATGTAACAATGTAAGGCCCAAGTCAACAATATGTCTGTGTTTTTTTTCAACCAAACCATTTTGATGATGAGTGTGAGGACAAACCAGTCTGTGAGAGATGCCATAGGAGGTTAGAAGAGTAGAGAAAGGTTTGTATTCACCACCCAATCAGATTGGACACTTTTGATTTTAGTGTTAAGTTGCGGTTCAACAAGAGATTTCCCCAATCAGATTAGACACTTTTGATTTTAGTGTTAAGTTGCAGTTCAACAAGAGATTTAAAAGACTAGAAAACAGAACGAGTTTCAGATTTAGATTTAAAGGAGAGTAAATAGAGGTAGAAATATGAGATGGTAATATGTGAGACTTTCCCATACAGCAGGAGGAACAAAAGTCTGAAAAACTTTTATTATATTGGGAAATATTACAACTATTGAGGACAAGCTTCATTACATGACCATTAGGATGACCTAACCTAGCATGCCAAAGACTGACATGACTAGGAGAAGAAACAACAGAATTGGAAGCTACACTAGAGTTTTTATTGACAGCAGTAGCTATACTAGACAAACTATTATCTGAAGTTGAAGTTGAAGTAGATAACAGCAAGGGAGAGGTGTCCTGAAGCTTGAGGTTGTGAAAAGAGTAGAGACCATCAACACCAATAACTCCCTGAAGAAGGACTTTATTGGTCTCCTGAGATTTCACAAGACACGAGTGAGGATGAAATTCAAAGAAAACCGAATTATCTTTAGCAAATTGACTCACACTTAACAAATTTTTTGATGTTGAAGGAACATGTTGTTAATGTATATTAATGTAATTTATTACCTGTTTTAATAGGTTTATAGCTGTATTATTTTATAACGTGTACATATCCTAACTGTAGGAAATCTCCTATAATCTCTCCCCTGTATATCTCCTGTAATAGGAAATATCCTATAATCCCTCCCTTCCTTGTATAACTCCGGTAATCTCTCATCTCCTTGAAAGGCACATGTCTTGCTGTCTACTTAAGAAAGAAAGGCCACAAAAGGCAGACAAGTTTTTCCAAAACAAAAAGCTCTTGTCATATTGTAATATGTTTTCTGGTCTCTTGATATTTTGACACATGTAATAACTTGTGAAGTTTAAATGTGATATTAGAATCACTGGGAGACATAAAAGAAGAGGAACCAGCATCGTAATCTGTTCATGTCCATCAAAATGGGTGAACTACTTAATGTTCTGTGATTCACCAGTCACATGGAAACTAGCACCAGAATCTGGAATCCATGTGGAACTAGTGTGACCATTTGCAGAAGAGGAGGAATTGGTAAGCATAGCACTAGGTTGATTGAAAGCTGGAACAACAAGCTTGGAATTAGGATTGATCCAGGTATTGGCAGTCCTGGCAAAACCAGAGGAGTAAGGAATTGGTTGAAGAGTTGCAAGATCAAAGAAAGTGAGTGATTCATGAGGTTGAAAGCTCATGTTAGGCCGAAAATGACAAACATTAGCAGTGTGGTCATACTTAAGGCAAATTTGACATTGAAAGTTGGCAAATTGGTCATTACCATGACCTCTACCAGGTCCATCACCACTACGGTCAGCACCAAAATCAGGAAAACCACTATGACCACCACTGCCGCGGTCAAACAATCCCTTTGAACCACCAGAGTCATCAGATTTGTAGAAATTAGAGTGCGATTAGCCTTTAGTGTAATTCAAGGACGGAGAACTCAACACCTGATCTTCTTTATTGTGACGAGTAAGTCGAGTTTCATGACCGTAAAGCAACGCCTCAATCTCCGCCATGGACGGAGTACGCTTCTTGCCTTCAATGACGGAGATGATTGGGAGCATAATCTGACAGGGGAGGCCTCAAGAAGAACATCAACATACTTCTCATGCCTAACCAGAACTCCAACACTAGCAAGTTCATCAACATAGTATTTGATTTAATGCAGATAGTCATCAATTGATTTACCTTTAAGCGAGACCGCACACATTGCAGTTCAGAGCTGGCGAGCACGAGATTTCTTGTGGAGACTGAAATGCTCATGGATCTTCTCCCAAACCTGATAGGAATGGTTGGTACCAAGAACACGCGACAAGATCGACTTAGAGAGAGTCGATTGAAGCCAAACCAGAAGTGTTTGGTCTTGAACTTCCCAAGCTTCATACTCAGGATTCACTTTATCATTAACATGATCGTCTTCCATGAGATAGCGAGGCGAAACAACATGATTAACAACAAACCGCTGTAGTTTGTACAATTTCAGCACTGGTTCGACATGTTGACACCAGCGAAGATAGTTCGAGTCATCAAGCTTTTCGACTATGAAGTTTGGGAACGATTGTGACACAAAATTCAAAGGAGCGGAAGCCATGGATGAACAAATCCAAAACTTGCAAGCTCACGATCACGGTGAGAAATAGAACAGATTGAACAGAACAGGAACATGTGAGAACAAATAAATTGAACAGACTAAACTTGAGAAGGCATGACCAGTGCAAAAAATTGGCTCTCGGTACCATATTGAATAAAGTGAGAGAAAGAGACGAGAGATAACTTTGAGAGAATTCAGATATTATTTTAGACCGAAAAAGTTAGTTAGGGTTAGTTACAAAAAAGGTATATATAGACCTTTGAACAGAAACTAACTACCTAACACAAAGGTTGTTGTTAGCAACAACTACTAGCTCTTAACAAAGAGAGGTGGTTAGTTACAAAAAAGGTATATATAGACCTTTGAACAGAAACTAACTACCTAACACAGAGGGTGTTGTTAGCAACAACTACTAGCTCTTAACAAAGAGAGGTGGTGTTAGCGAAAGCTAACAATCCTTACAAACATATAATTAACTGTTTTTACAAGTTCATACTATAATAAAGCATACATATACATATGTATAATCCAAATAAAACTCCCGCTTGCATGGGAATTTGAAGCCAATGTAGCTGTCATGCTGTGATGTATACTTTTTTTTAAGTGCTGTGATATATACTATGACTTAATAATAATATATTAATTTTCAGTAATCAATTGATATTTAGTTTATCTATTTTTTATTACTTAATATTGGTATGAAATATCATCAACTTTTGTTAGTGACTAATTTTTATTAAAAACTTGCCTAAAATAGTTTTAGTAGAGTTTTTTTTTTCTTAATCATGTTTTTTAATTATTCATAATAAGATTCGAATATTAATCATGTTTTTTAATTATTCATAATAAGATTCGAATGTAAAACTTTGTTTAACAGATTTAAGTCCAATTTCACACAAATTCAAATATTTTTTCTTTAAATTAATAAACACAGAAAATAACACCATTATTTTACTTTACATAAGTTTATAGAGGATTTAAAAGTAAGAGAAAAAGTTTAAAATAACAAAAAATGAAGACAAAGTTTTGATGGTTGAAATTTTAACATGAGAAAAATTTGAGTGAAAAGTTCACACATGAGAGGATCTTTTCGTTGACATTACTTAATTTTGTTTTTGAAAAATGTTTGATAAACACTTATCTAACATCTAAAGAGAAAAAAGAAAAAAAAATACAAATAAAATAGTGTTTATAATATGATAGGAAGAGAAAAAAAAAAGATATTGGTAGAATATTTATAAATTAAAAATAATTCATGTTACTCTTCATTTTTACACTCTACATATATCAATATCAATACCTGTTAAATTTATTTCCAACAGAACTGGAAACCGTGGAAAGTGCACCTTCTTTAGAATTGTTGATCATCCGTACGCGTGAAGTTAATTATTAGAATTCTTAGCACATTTCATATAATTATAGGTGCGTACGTGATACATATCGTAATAATATACAGAACCATTCTGCTTCTTACCACAGAAGAAGATCCATTCCCATTGCACCATGAATAATAGTTTATATATTGAATCTTCATCAGAAATGCAATCTAACCTATGTATGTGTATGTGATTTTTGCATGGTACGTAGTAGTCAGCACTTGTGGCTTCTGTTATGCTGTCTTAATCAATACATGTTTTCTGTCAATAAAAAAAACAAAAAATCTTCGCCTGTTGACATAACACATAAAACTTGCCAATTGTTGAGAACCAATAGGAACTTTCATTACCACAGGAAGTTGGCAAGAGAGTCTAGCTCAGCACAGTAGAATCTCAAATAAAGAGATCAATGAAAATGAAATACATCTATTAAATTTGGGACTCTTCCTGAGATATATATAATGTAAATAATGCACCTTAGCTAGTTTAATTTGAACGTCTATCTAAGAATAGTTTCATTGGTGGATAAGACCTAGGTGCTCTTTATGTGAGCATTTTTGTAGTTTTTCCCCCGATAAAAATATAATATGTATAATATATATTAAATTTGTTATATTTTCATTGAAAAGTAATTCTAACAGTCCATGTGAAACAATGTCAAAATTGGTTTTTTTTTCCAATGGGGCTTTTTTTTATATTTACCAAATGGGGTTAGCTTTAAAAAAAATTACCATTTGGAGGAAAGTCGTGTCACGAGGTATGACTCCTTTTTTTTTTTCAAATAAAAATTGGTCTTAAAAATTTGGTCATTAATTTCGGTTTCTATTTCAGTCGTTAATACTTTTTCGCAGTCGTGTCATGTGACACGACTTATCCCAAAATGGTAATTTTTTTTTAAAGGTACCCCCATTTAGTAAATAAAACAAAAGTCCCCTAATGGGGAAAAGGTCATCAAAATCCCTATCCTTTAATTTATATTTCTTCAGGTTCTTAGTGATTATTAACGATGATAGATGCTATATAACATTAATAAAAATTCCATCAAGATATATAATGTACTCTTCGTTTCTCATTTATATATAATTTCAATTTCATTCAACAAATTAAATATGGTTCATTAATTTTAGTCTCGAACTTTTGTTGAATATACTAGATTCATTTGTCAACTATTTGATGTTAACAATGTTGAATGTTGAACATGCAGTTATTGGCTGAATACTACTAGCAGAAGTAGACAGAACTAGATTAATTTTTAGTCCAACTACCATTTCTTCAAACAGCAGTATTCCCTTTTAAGTATCATCCCCAGCCAGCAAACTCTTGTTACTAAGTGAAAATACTAATTGGTTACTAAATATAAGAAATGAAAACTATTTAGGGTGATCACTTAACCATAAATTTTTTTTTTATCAATATTAAAATTTAGTGGTCACATGAAACTTAAAAATGTTATTTACATTATCTTTTAATCCTCACCATCCATTCAAATGTAATATAATCTAATTATTTATTTATAATTCTCATGATAACAAGAGTTCTGGCAAAAGAACCTAAATAATACAATTTTAATAAAAAAAAATTATCAATTTGAGACTGTTTTCAAACAAATTACACATTTGGGGCAGTGGGTCACGCCCAAAATGAGCATGATTGGTCATGCCCAATCTGGGCATGACCAAGTGGGGTGTCACACCCAATCATCACGCCTAGATTGGGCGTGTTCCACCACATGATGACATATGTCATGCATAGATGGAGCGATGTGTATATAAACTTCGGACGGTCATAACTTTTGACTGGAATGTCCGATTGAGGCGTATGATATGT
>CM023953.1:8828640-8852954 GCA_013407115.1 Glycine latifolia
ACATATCATACGCCTCAATCGGACATTCCAGTCAAAAGTTATGACCGTCCGAAGTTTATATACACATTGCTCAATTTGTGCATGACACGTGTCACCCTGTGGTAGAACACGCCCAATCTGGGCGTGACACCCCCCTTGGTCACGCCTAATCTGAGCGTGACCACTCATGCCCATTTTGAGCGTGACACTGTCCCATATGTGTAATTTGTTTGAAAACAATCCCAAATTGATAAATTTTTTAATTAAAATTGTATTATTTAGGTTCTTTTGCCCAAGAGTTCTTACTCGATACTTTCTTTTATATACACACAGAGAGCAAGAAATAATGTATTAATTTTTTATCAATAAATATTAATTATTAATTTATTCTTAACAAGATATAATCACAATTTTTTTCTTTTTTCTTTAATCTTTAACTCATCTTATATTTCTAAATATTTTCTTTGCTATTACTATAATGTTTAAACAAAACATGAACTGTTTTTAGTTTTTAAATTTTTTTAGCTACATAATTATAAATGTTTGCTTTTTATTAAAAAAATTGAAAACTGTCTGTATAATTAAATTTTGAAATAAAGTAAATGATTTAACATGCATTGTCCTATGACACTTAGTTGTCTGAGGGAAATTATTCAAGGTTTGCAAATTATAGGTAGACACCTAACCTAACCCCCAACCTCTAAAGCAGTCAATTGGGGCTGCCAGGTACTTTAATGGATTTCATCATCTCTTTGTTCCTTAAATCTCTAGTAAAGTAAAGGATTCTTGACTTTGATAAGACAATGATGTTAGTGATCTTTTAGACCGTTAATATTAGGTCTTAACGACGCGGAATTGCTTCGATCGGTAAGAGGAATTTTTTGTGGGTTTTAATTGTCAAAAAATAATTACCGCTAAACATAATAAAAATAAAATTATCTATATCTTATCATTTAGTGGTTATATTTAAGGATAAAAATTAAACGTTAATAAAACAAAAATTTAGGGACTAAAACTGATCAAACGTAAAAAAAAAAAAAAAAAGTTAACTCTATTAATTAATCATGAACTATCTTTGTTTTTATTTTATTTACAGAAATCTTAAACTACTATTAGCTTAATGAAGTTTTAATGAAAGATAAGTTGAAAACAAAAATTAGTTTTTAATATTGAGATTGATATAATTAAATGTGATTGACTAACTAATTTCTTAATTGGCATGAATCCACTTTTTTCTTATATTATTTGAGGTCGGCTTCTATCCTCCAATCCCACCACTTCAATGTTACTAAGCTGCTGAATAAGTGGGGTGCTTGTTTCAACAGTTGCCACAGGAGGGGGAGGAGTTGGGGTAACCTGTGGCTGTGATCGCCGCCTACCCCTACCACACCCATTCCTAGAAGAGCTTCTCCTGTTTAATCCTGAATTCCATGAGTTAGTATATGTGAAAGATAACTCTCACTTACAAGCCAATTTGTAAAATTGAGATAAACTCATGATTTAAATATATTTTTATCTATATAATATTTTTTGTTTTTACAAAATGTGTGTTTTATTTTTTCATTCTTAAAATACTTTAATAGTATTTTTTCCTTGTTTAAAGTGCTATATCTAAGATGTTTTAAGGACGAAAAACAAAAAAAAAACATTTTGTAAGGATAAATATTTTTTTAAGGATGAAAATAAAAAAATACTAAATTATAAGAATAAAAAAATATTTAAATATAAACTCATCACTTATATTATAAGATGATATGAGAAACTATTTTAAAATTATTTAAAGTTTGAACATTTAACAACCGGAATTCGCCCATTAGTTTGAGAGTTTTTAATTTCTTAAATTAGATACGTAAACAGCCTTGAATAGTCATAACTAGTGATCATTTAATAGCGCCGCCTGAGATTATCTGTGGCTTATATGCATGTGAGCTTAATAACCTAGTTTTATAGTATGAGAAAAAACATGGAAGATTAAAACTTAGAAAAACCTTTTTCTTTTTGTGGTTGCCAGCAAATTGTGAAGTCGGAGAGGCCCAAATGATTAATTACATCATGAATTTGAATAAGCATCTTTACCTCTAGCTAACTAATGCTTTAAAATATTGATTAAAAACTAAAGAAAATAAAATTATATCTCAAAAATACTGATTAACATTTATTTTTGAAGAATAATAATAAGAGTACACTTCAGCTGCTAGTCATAAAGTTTGTTAGGTTATTTTTTATATATAAAAAATAAAGGTTTGCTAGGTTCTTCCATGTGATGGCTCAGGCTTCGCGGCCCTTCTTGCGATTTTTCATATCTATGAACTTTTAGTGGGCCCATATAACTTTACACAAGAATTGATGGACCATTGTATTTCTTGATCTAAAACGAATACCTTTTCTTGAGATGTCTCTAGTCAAAGACAAAAGAATACAATTATATGTATGTTTAGGACAATTTTAATGACATTTTTAATTATACAATCGAGATTAGTTTTTTAAAAATCCCATTATGCTTACACAAATTATATATATAGTAGTATAATATTTTTACACCGAATCAAACAGAAATTATTCTATATATAATTTTTAATTAAATTATTGTTTTAAAATATATTTTATTATTGAATGTTTTTTATATGAATTTGATTAAAAAATAAAGTTAAACCAGTTAATGAGATTTAGAGAGAATTCATAAAAAGAAAGAACACAATACATAATAGTATTATTTTTAGAGTAAATTATAACGAATACTCCCAAAATTTTGCAAAATTACATACACTTTTTATACTTTTTAAACCATTATAGTATCTTTCTCTGCGGGCGATGTTAGTATAATATATAATGACATGTTAATGTAATATTTTTATACATTAGAGGGATATTGGTGTAACATACATAAAGAGGGAGTGCTGCAATTTTTTCCCACATAAAAGAAGTTAATGTAGGACTTAATAAAAGTGTTGTGTTATGTGTAATTTGAATATAAAAAAAACTTAAAAGTGCAAATTTAATTTGCGCTTATTTTTAAAATCAAGTCGAATCAGCCGATTACACCAAACAAAATGAAAATTTTGAAAATTGACATAAAAAGGGATTTTTTTATTATTTATTATTTGTAGTGGATTGAATTTATCTAAACGAAAAATTGCAGCTTCCGGAAACGAAACGCTTTTCATCGAAGCAAAATTTCCTTCCAAGCAAAACATTGGGACACGTAATTTGTCAAAGTTGTGACAAAATAAAATATCATACTAGAACAGTCCGGTCCAAAATGTTGGTTGAATATAGAAAATTGGCAATAAGATATTTTACGTAGTAGCCATTCTACCACTAATATACCACGTGTGTGTATATAAATACACATTTTTCCGTCCCTTGTACTTACCACACGTCTTTTTTTACATATATTTGATTATTTGATTTATTTGTTGTTTTAGTACTCTTTTTGTGTAGATCATGATTGAATTAGGACACTTTAAAGGATTAGCTTTACCAATTTAATTATCAATCCAATTTTAAACTATTATTAAAAAGGGATATTATTACTTATATTTCCTACCATAAAAATTCAAAAGTAATATATATTTACTTTAGTATTCACTCTAAAAGAGAACGTACCATATTATCTTTTTTAAAACTACAGAACATATAGACAATAAAAAATAGAAGCTGGGGAATAAAAATTTTATATTCAATAATTAAAGTTTGTAACTTTTTATGAGTAAGTAAATTTTACTAATCAATCTGTAATTCTTAAAAGTTTTATTTCTTCTTAAAAAACATTATATATACACAACCACGAAATTCAACCATTTTCACTATGTTTAAGGACTCAACAATCTAATTACCAAGTATATTAGACCTCATTGTTGACGACTATTATAAGATCAATATACGTTGGAATATGCTGTGAGCTAGTGTGATAAACTTTCCACTATCAATGTTGGAATATTTCGTGAGCCAGTATAATTAGATTATAATCATCAAACTTTTGTCAACACGTCTTAGTTTAAGTGGGAGAGGTTTAAAACTTTTAAATCCGGTTTTATTCTAAAATTTATGTATACAGGAAACTAAAAAAACTATCAAAGGCAGATTCTATTCAGCTCTTAGGTACCCGTGAAAAACAAACTGAGAATATTACATCAAACCTTTGTTTGAATAATATATATATTTAATTTGCCAATTAGTCAGCCCTTGTATATATATCTTCATTCTTCTCCCTCTTTTTCTTTGGGCTCAGCCCCTGTATTTCAATAAAAATATTTTTTTAAACAAAGTATTGAGGGCCATACGTAGGTCACCATCACATGGTAATTAAAGTCATAGAACTTCATCTGACTAACATAAAATATTCACATCACTCTTCCAAATTAATGTGCAAAAAGAAAAAAAAAAAAGAAAACACAGCATGAATAAATTGATACAAAATTATTTTCACATAATTAGCGATATCAAGTTTAAATTTTAAATACACAGTCGTTCAAATGAATTCTATCGCTTTTGATAATCATATTTAATTCAAGTAATATTACTTTTAATAAAAAATACTTGTGATTTATAAAAAAACAAATTATTAAGAAAAGAGAAGAACATCTATAGAATATATATGTCTTCATTTTAATATTAATTATTTTCTCACGAGCGAGAAAAAGTAAAAGAAAGCAGGAGAAAAATAAATAATTAAGAAGACAAAAGGAAATAGTCCACACCTTCCACGACATGCACTAGTAGGTTCTTCCTAGCTAACTACCAAGTGGTATATATGGTAGGTGATATATATGTGTGTGTGGGTGTCTATAATATATATATATATATATAAAGAGAAGTGTGTAGAGTATGAAGCTGTTTAGGCAACAGCTAGAGAGTATACTTTAATTTTAAATTATCAAGCATGGCTGATAATTATAGTGTGTTAGAGCTCAACCTTGGTTTAGGCAACAACGACAACAACATTTGTGGTCATGCAAGGCAATCACCAAGGCAAAGGTGCCCTGCACCGTTTCTGTTGAAAACGTACGATTTGTTGGAAGAATTAAGTGAGAATGAAGAAGATAGCACCAAAATTGTGTCGTGGAATGCAGAAGGAACTGGCTTTGTTGTGTGGTCCCCAGCTGAGTTCGCTGAGCTCACCTTGCCCAGATACTTCAAGCACAACAACTTCTCTAGCTTCATTCGTCAATTGAATACATATGTAAGTAAATTATAGATATAGTAGCTTAATTAGCTAGCTAGCTAGTAGCATGCAGGCATGAACATGCCTATTTAGAAAGTTAATTAGAAGAAAAAATGATTATTTCTTTAATTATAAGTTGAATTATGAGTCTATGACGCATTAATATTCTTGTTTACTACAATAATAATACGCGAATTTATTGTCATATATATCTTTAATAAGAAAGTTCAGATCAAATGGACGTCCTTTCTGCATTTAATTGAAGTTAGTTAATTATCAACTTTCTTGAATTGGTTTTACTTAATCTATTTTACCATAAGGGAAACATTTATAAAGAAAAGATTAGCCATTGTTTTATTTTTAAAAGATACCTATATATACATGCAATATATGTAGAGTTAAAGGCAAAATATAGCAATTTTTTGAGTTTTTCTTTTCTTTTCTTTCTCTTTTGTTTTATTTTTTTATTATCTCCAGGTTCCCTATACATTCTTCAAAACTTGGAGCGCTAGCTAGAGGAGCTCTATTGAAAAAGAAGTATCATAATTGAACAAAAAAAATTAAAAGTTAATGTAATAATTGATATTGATTGATTGTTCAAAAGTCATATTTAGTGTTGCTTTTGAGTTTTTCTTCGGCTTTTTTGGTTCGCTCACTTGTTTTCTTCGTTTTTTCCCCTCTAGCTTCCTCATTTTCTTCTTTCAAAACTAGAGGAGTTCTATTTCTATATTGAAAAGGAAGTATCGTAGTTTTTTCTTTTTTATCACGAGGAAGTATCATAGTTAAGCAAAACAAATCAAACCACGTGCAAATAATGAAGGTCAAGTCAACGTATACATATGTATATATAAGATGATGGTCAAATCAGTTTTTTTGAAAACTAAAAGTCAAAATAGTCGTACCGAACATGCTGTACTACTTCACTTGGAGCACGCTTAAGTTGAAAATTAATAAAAAAAACCTTGCTCATTGCGAACATTCTAACATGCTGTACATGTGGTTAAAGAATTTTCAAAAGCGTATCTTTGACAATTTTGTTTTATAGAGCAGCCGTTTGGTGTATATAATAACATGGTGACGTTGAATAGTATTTTTATATATGTTTCAACGTGTGATGCTTCTCAAACCATCATGATATAATTATTTACTGTATCTAAATTTAGGTTTATATAAACCCAGATAGGAATCTTTCTATAAAAAAACAATTGCAAAATCATACTGATAAACTTCAACAATAAATTATAGTATTAGGAAATTTCACATGTTTATAATATATTGTAATATTTGTGAAGAGTAACGTAAATTAGCCAATTATTAAACAAAAATACTAGGAAATATGCAATATTTTTACATATGTATTTAAGTAAAATTAAAAATCGGTTTATATATTTGTCACAAGGAAAAGAAATGAAGTTGTTGATCTTTATATTTGTATTAGCTGGTTTGGTTTGGTGTTTGTTTCATCTTTTTCTGATTTTTCAAAATTACAAAACAGGGATTTAAGAAAATATCCTCCAAAAGATGGGAATTCAAGCACGAGAAATTTCAGAGGGGTTGCAGGCACATACTAGGTGAAATCACGAGGAAAAAGTGCGAGCCAAGTGTGTTTCCTCCATACCTAAAGTCTTCTTCTGAGGAAAATAATGCAACGAGTTCCATGGAAGAAAACAATGATCATCAACTACTTATGGAGGAGAACAAGAACCTAAAGAAGGAGAGATTAGAGCTGCAAATGCAAATAGATGAATGCAAAACACTTGAAATGAAGTTGTTGGAATGTCTCTCTCAATTTATGGACAGCCACCAAAATAAAGTTAGGAGACTATGTTAACTGATATAATTATTATTTGATGAAATTAAAATATATAGAGCTGTTTAAGTTTTCATTGACTATAAATAAGGCTAGTTTTAATTTAATGCTAACGCTTCAGTCATATATCCACCTAAATTCTTGGTGAGCTTAAAATGTGAAGTCGAAATTAATCTATTGAAAAACAAGCATGTAAATTTTTTATAGAAATTTGAAATTTCACCAATAGTGACAGATTAACAGATAAACGTACAATATAAGAAAGAAAAAGAAATTAAGCATAAAGTTTAATTTAATTAAGACAAACATTTGAAGTCGAGCAATAAATGGCTAGCATGTTTTGTTGATTGAGTAGTTGATGAGGGCATTGAGGTTAATTCAAGTGTGCTCATTTTCAAAGTAATTAATAAAAAACAATAAAAGACAACGAAATGAAGGAAGACAAGAAAGTTGGTATGTTTATACTAAGCGGTCTAAAAATTGAAAATAAAAAACTTCCATGTAATAACAGTAAATTATCATCATTGGAAGTTTTTTTATAGAGATAATTAATGAGTTATTTCACTAAACAATAAAATAAATCACTATTATATACATCAATCACGTAACAAATACAAATAGATTATATAAAATTTTAATTTTAAAATTACAAGAAAATAAAAAATAAATCTCATCAAAATGACTCAATCGAATCTAACTGGTGCTTACGATTGAGGGTATTTTTCCCACTTATATATATATATAAAAAAAAAAAAAACAGGTGAGATGATAGGTTACATTGAGTTGGGTTACATGGGTAAGTGGATTTAATCATGCAATCCAACCCATTCAAGTAGTTCAACTCGTTTTAATATCTCTATATATGGCACACAAATGTACCAAAATTCGTGCAAGTTCTCAGCAGAAAGAATAAAACTATACAATCTATTAGCAATAGTTTCTTATATATGGCCCACCAATGAAAAAAAACATGCAAAAAAATACCTGGCAACCACACTTGAAAAGAATAAAGAATAAATAGTCATTTTTGTCCCTGATTGTGTAATATGCTGACAAATTTGTCTCCGAAAGATAAAAATTCAAATTTTTGTCCCAAAGTGAAAAAGTGTGACAAATTTATCTCTATGTTAACTTACATTCGTTATCATTAATATTCAAGGACGAATTTGTCAGCGCATTACACATTCATGGACGAATTTGTCAGTTTTACCCAAAGTATAATTTAATCTTATATTCTCAATTTTCTAATTATTGCAAGCATAAAATTATAATAAACACTTAAAAATTTGAAAAACAAACATAAGTTAAAACAAACATAATAATAAGTATAATATTGATTAATAAACATAATTTATATGTTGTTCTAAAATTTCTATTATAACAACATTAGATAATGACAAAATCAAGTTGAGTCTCATTTTTTTTGTAAGGATTAATTTAACGACGGTGTATTTTAATTTGTTTGGGTCTCATATTTTGGATAAGGTATTATATCATATTTTTGCTTTTAAAATTTCTAATGTGACCATACTATACCCAAAATATGAGAGCCAAACAAAAATGCACAGTCAATAAGATAATCTTTAAAAAAAAATGAGACCTAACTTGATTTTGTCATTACCTAATGTTGTTATAATAGAAATTTCATAGTAACAAACAAATTATGTTTATTATCACGTTTGTTTTAACTTATGTTTGCTTTTCTAATTTTTAAGTGTTTATTATAATGTTATACTTGTAATGATTAAAAAAGAGAGAATATGAAGATTAAATTATATTTTGGGTAAAGAGCTGACAAATTCGTTTCAAATGTGTAGAGCACTGATAAATTCCTTCCTAAATATTAATAGTAACGGGCGGAATTTAATGAAGGGATAGATTTTTCACTTTTAAAAACAAAAATTTAAATTTTCATCTTTTAAATCAGTACTTTACACATTCAAAAACAAAAATGATTATTTAGCCAGAATAAAACTATACCATTCAGAATTAAAATAAATTTGAGCTATTTGAAGCATAAAATATTAGGCTGCAGCACCATTACATACAGTTGACACAAATTTCCACCTATGAAGCAAAAATGCACTACTTCAACAAATCATGTGTGCAGTGCAAAAAATAAGTATTCGCAAATTACAAACCCAAAAGGCACCTAAAACAATAATTTAAACTAAGAAATAATAATTCAAATATTTTTTTATCTAAATTATTTTAACAATTTATTTTTATTTAAAATAAATAACAATTCAAATTCAAATTCTATTTTATAGTAATAATTATCTCTTCACTTTTCAACCAATTATTGTTCTCAAAAGTTCATATTGACTGATATGAATGTTAAAGGGGATTACTAAAGGGTCAATTGCGCATAGAGTTCTTTCTATCCTAAAGAAGGGTAAACGCTAGATTTTACTGTTCATTGGGATGATAAATCTAATGACAACATGCATAAGAGCATATTGACCGAACCTTATACGGCTAGTCTGCTATATTCCTTTCAGGGTTTGATCTAAACAATTTCTACTCCATATAAAACCTTCATCCTGTCAAACAAATTAAATGTTAACTTTCAAATCTTTAAAGTACAAACTAAGTGATCGCATAAACAAATAACTAATATGTAAAGTTGAGACACAATTACAACAGTTGAGTTTGTCATCCAATTTATTCACTGCCACTCTTGTTTTAAGAGAAATTAAACAAAGTTAATTTCATTCAACATCAGAGGGTTATACAATCATCAACAACACAAACATGAAAGATGAACTAGTCCTTGACGGTGGGCATAGGGTAGCGACACAAGGGACAGGTGTGACTGGTTTGCAGCCACTTCACAATACATTGATGATGAAACACATGATCACATGGCATTGATGACAATGAAAACTTGACATGTTCATGACTCTCTTCAGCACAAAACTTTTCCAAACAAATATTACACTTTTCAGTCTTCAAGGAAAGTGAATCTGTGAATGTTTCTAGAGAGTGGATGGCTTCATTGGAAGCTGGCATCATTGCAAAATCTTGCTGCGTGGACTCTTCTATTACTTCATGCTCAATCTCCTGGTCTTCTTCTAGCACAGCCACGGCAATTTCTAAATTCAAAGGGAACTCTTGGCATAGTGAATTTGCATATTCAGTATCAGAATCAGAAAGAAACTCCAAGCGTTGTTGAACCCGAGAAACGACACGTTGTGATATCCCTTCAATGCTTTCGGGTATGAAGTAGTGAGAGCACGCTGGGTGGGATAAGACAGTTGTTAGAAAATCTTGATTTTTTTCTAAGAAGCTTCCAAAGTATATGCTTATTGATGACATTTCCATTAATTTTGATACTTGGGTAATATATCCACGCCAGAAAGAATTTACAGTGTGTTGAACAGAAACAGTCACATTGCATCTCACCTTATCTCCGGGTTTGGGCTTCATCACCCATTGTTCCGTTCCCACATGGCAGTAGTAGGGACCTATTCTTTGTTCTACAACGTTTGCCATGTTGAGAAGAATGATGAATAAGACCTAAAGTCTCAGGTTTGAGGTATTTATATTAATTGTAAGGTTGTAACTGAATAATCTGAGGAGAAAACAAAATCTTCTTATTTTCTAAATCAATCCATTAAAATGGAAAAAGTAATATTGAATATAACTGAAAGATAGAGATATGATTTTTCTTAGCTATTATATATATACTATCAAAATCAATAATAATCTTTTTTTAAGAAATCTTATTTAAATATTTTATTTTATCAAAATTTTGTTATTATAGAAACAATTTTTATCCCCATTTTTTAAAATTATAAAACTGATAGTGATTTACTATTTTTTAAAGAAGATTTATTTGAAGATTATATTTTCTTAATTTTATTATAAATAATTATTTTTATCTCTTGACTTTTTTCACACTATAAAATTACAGCAATCGTATCTTTATTTTTGTTAAAATATTTATGCAAATATTATGTCCTATCAAATTTTAGTTATTAATTACTATAGAGTCCATGTTTATCTCCTAACTTTTAAAATTATAAAACCAATAATAGTAATTTATCTTTTTGAAAATAAATCTCATCAAAATGTTATATAATCGCTTAGTTTTTATGAATATTTGCATACAAATTAATGAAATATATTTTCTAGATGAATTTTATTTTTTATGGTTGATCTCCTTGAAATTTGGGTCCTCCCTGTTTATATCTTATCTTATATAAAGAATATCCTCTACCAACTGTTTAAATAGTTTGTTGGAACGAAATTCGGAAATAATTTTATAACTAGAGTGTTTATCCTGTGATATTTTCTTTATCTTTCTGAGAGACAAAGATATGTCTTCAAAGTTCAAGTTCAAACTGATAAAGTTTCTGTTTAGATAAATATTGATAAAATTAATTACTTTTGATTAAAATTGATTTTAAAATAATATATTTATGTTTAGATATTTTATTATAAAATCAATATATGAGTAAAAACTTAGTACACCATTTTGGATCTAACCCATAACCTATTTAAAATTGTTTCAGTCTCAAATTAATTTTGTATTTTTTTCAACATAAAATTAAACATATAAAAATATATCTAAAATTAATTTTAAACTCATAATCAATTCTTCAACTCCAAACCAAACACCCACTAAATCGTTTCAGATTCAAATTTGTTGTGAATGGTTCCGGTGTCCTATGAAGCTTTAGACCCAAAATAAAAATTAAATTTGTTTACCCTACTATTTTCCAAAGTAGAAAGGGCCCTGTTGATTACAGAAAGGATTTGCTTGCTGAGTGTTACCTTTGATGGGCAACTTAACTTCCCGGGCTCAAACGTATTGATAGAATTAGTTTTTTAAGGCAGCACCAAGCTGAGGTTTTCAATAGTTGTTAATATGCAATATACATAACAATCCGCATTATCAGTTTGGAAATCAAAGGTTGAAAATTTTCCACTCGACAGAAAACTAGCATTTCAAAAGAAAAATACAACCTCCTAACACCAGGATCGATCGTTGTTACAAGGCTACGATAAAATCAGTTGAATCGTTGACCCAATTAAAAAACAAATCAATCAATTTCCATTCTTCTTTTAAGAGACTAATGGATAGAGATAAGATTTCTTGAATCGTATCTTTATCTTATATGAAGAATATCTGTAAGTGTTTGAAATTCAAATTATATTTTGAAACTCCTGCTATTACTATTTATGAAGAGATAAAATCAATTTAGCATTTGATTATTAAATTAAATGACATAGCAATTAAGGATTTGATTCGTCTAAAGTACATGTTGATAAAGTGCACAAATCTTAGCCATTCATATTAATAAATGGTTTAGATTGACACACTTATATTAAAACTAGCACATCATGGTTTTTTTTATCATCAAAATAAATTTTATTAAATTAAAATAGAAAATAAAAGATAAATTATTTTGGCTTTGCTTCACTTAATCATCTTCATTGTTACACAGAATATGCAAAACCTCAATACCATTGTTACAAAATTGTTCCTCTCAATCTGCAGCTTTTAAACCTTCTTACTATTTATATGAAGCAAAAATGCACCACTTCTAGAAACCATGTGTGCACCGCACATAAACTGAGTATTCTAGAAATTGAAGGGACATCAAATTATTGAAGTCTATTAAGCTTCGGACCTCTTCACTTTTCAACCTCAAAATTGACTAATGAACGTTAAAGGGTCTATTGTACAGAGAGTTCTTTCTACCCTAACAAGAAGGTAAAAGACAAGATTTTTCACTGTGCATTGGAGATGCATGATAGATCGATCTGAGAAGGACTGATTAAAAGCAAGTTTACCAAAGCTATACAAAATTAACCTTCGTCAACTGGCATATGGGAGAATATTTATCAAATAACTGAAGATTAATCTTCAATTCTTTAAACTACAAAGTGATCGCATTTTCAAAATCTAACGTTTCTAAATGTATGATATTAAATGATCCAATTAAGCAATATTAAAGTATTTTATTCCAAAATCAAAGAAAAGTTATGCAATCATCAACCACTCTATAAAAATTACAGACACAAGAGATGAAATTAGTCCTTGACAGTGGGCATAGGGTAGCGACACAAGGGACACGTGTGACTAGTTGTCAGCCATTTGACAATACATTGATGATGAAACACATGACCGCAGGGCATTGACGACAACAACAACTTTGCATTATCTTCATTCTCTTCAGCATGATTAAAGTTTTCCATACAAATATTACAATTTTCAATCTTCATGAGCAAGAGTGGGTTATTGTCTGTGAATGTTTCCAGAGAGTAAATGGCTTCGTTGGAGGCCCGAGTCATAATCATTGAGACATCTTGGTGCATGGACTCTTCTATTATTATTGCATTCTCGACCTCTCCAATATCCTCTTCTATTATTATTGCATTCTCGACCTCTCCAATATCCTCTTCATCATCTTCCACCACATCAACGAAAATTTCCAAAGTCAAAACGAGCTCTTGGCATTCCAAATCTGCATATTCAGGTTCAGAAGGGAACTCAATGAGTTGTTGGACTTGAGAAACAATCATTTGTGAAATTTGATCAAGGATTTCTGGGATGAAGTAGAAAGAGCATCGAGGGTCGGATAAGAAACTTGATATGAAATCTTGATTATTTTCCAAGAAGCATTCACAACATATGGGTATTGAGGTTTCCAATAGGGTTGATGGCACTCCAATAGCATCTCCTTGCCAAAAATTATTCGTACGTCGTTTAGTAACACTCACATCGAATCTCAGTATATCTTTGGGTTTGAGCTTCATCACCATTTCTTCCGTTTCCACATGATAGTAATAGGAACCTATTATTCCTTCTATATTTACCAGCATGGTGAAGAAGAACAAATTAAGTTTTTTAATTAGGTTTGAGAGATCTTAATGGTTTGTGCTGTGTGTATATATAGTTAAGAAGATAAATCTTAGGAGAAAAAGATAACTCCTCTTATCTTCTAATAAATCCATAAAAAAGGAAATAGCTAGGATTAATGAATATACACTGAAAGATAAAGATAGGATTTCTTGAATAATAACTATATCTTATATGAAGATTGAAGAGTATCATCTATTAAGTGTTAATATAAATTATATTGTTAAAAGATAAAAATATTTACTTTAGAATATTATCTCTAAAAACGCGTGCGTGTGATCTTTTTTCTTCTATTATCTTGTTTGTTTAACACTGGAGTTCATGATACACGCGTGCTTGATTAATTGTTTGGGAAAACTAAAGTTTAAGTAAGTAGTATAAAAAAAATTCTATTCAAACATTGCTGTAAAAAAAAACTTTTATTTCAAACATCTATATTTTATCTATTTTCTTAAACAAATTCTATCTAATCCATCCTTTGTTATGTAGTCTTTCTATAAAAAAAGAAAATTAAAAATTAAAGAAGATTATGTTAATCTACTCTTATCTATTCTTCTATTCTTAATTAAGTTACAAATTTGCGTTTTCCTTAAAAAATATCTAACTAGAAATCTGATGCTCCCATAATTTATATTTTAAACTGTAAAGATTATGTTAATCTACTCCTGATTAACTCCTATCTATTCTTAAGAAGTTACAAATTTGAGAGCATATAAAAAAAAGTTATAAATTTGAGTCTTCCAATTTTTTTTTATTGAAAGCATTTTTAAAAAATCATTCTTATTCTCGTTAAGATATATGACTTCATCAACATTTACTATTTTTTATTTATAATTATAATTATTTATTCCAAATACTATTTCTTGATTATATGTATATGTATAAATTTATTTTAATTTAATTTAAATTTTAAATCTTAATATACTATATGAATTTGAAGGCATTTTCTCTTTTAGGTTGTGTTTGTTATGCAATATGTTACATGTTACCGACACAAAACAAAAATAATAACACAAGATAAATACTTGAGTTACATGATAATTTTTTATCACATGTGTTGTTTAATTAACAATGGACAACACAAACATAATAATATAAAATTTACTAAAATATTATTTTTAATATTAATTATCTTAATATAATTTACATTATCCCCTCCTCTTTCTATTTATTTTATCTTATTTCTGATCTATTATTAGGTTCATCTATCCCAACCTCAATTAACTTGGATTAAAAGTATTATTGATGTTGATTATATTTTATGAGAATTGAAATTACATAATACATACAAACAATCTAACTAGTCAATAATTTAAATTCAAAACACATTATATGATAAGATTGTTACAATTAATAGATAATATAAATTTAAAATACATGACATAATAAGATTGTTATAGTTAATTATCTAAAATACAAGACATAATAAAAAATTATTGTAACTAATAGATAATATGAATTCGAAATAGATAATAATCTCACAAATTTGAATTTAACTCAACGTTACAAAGGATTACCCCCTCATTTTATACTTTTATGTTAATATCTACCAAACAATAATTTTCAATCATTTTAATTTATCAATATTCTTTTATTTGTATAGTTAATCTTTGTACTAATCATCTCAAATTACCTTCTATTTTTTTATATCTCTAAACTATATTTCAAAAAAAATTAAAAAAACTTATTATATAATTTAAACTGTTCATGTTCATTATATATTAAAAGATATTCTCTTTATCGAAGTTTCAGATTCTAATTTTTAGTGAATGTTCCTTGTCTCAGTGAAGGTCTAGACCAAAAACAATTCCTACCCTACGAATTTCCAAGGTGAAAGTGCTCTAGCTACAAATTAAAAGGATTTGATTGCCAAGTGTTAACTTTGAAGGGCAACGTCAAAAAAAAAAAAAAAACTGTGAAGGGCAAGCACTTCGAGGGCTCAGACGTGTTGAATTGGTTTGTTTGGCAGTACCAAACTGAGGTTATCAACAGATAATTATGAAATATATAACAATTTCTAATCTGATTGGAATTCATGTTCAGTATAGCATTAGATGAGACTGCACAAAAATTTTAAACTTTTCCACTGGTTAAAACTAACATTTCAAAATCACTGACGGTAGTATATAAAGTAACCATGTAGATCATTAATGTTATCAAACACAACCTCCTGACACCAGGATCAAAATCGCCACGTATGATGTCAACCACACTTGTTCTAAATACCAATACACACAACCAAAATGGCTTCTAAGACATAACACATGTTATTTGATGGAATAATAATAATCCTACTCAGATAAAGTCGACTTCAGCTCCCCATTATTTCGCAGCTCCATCACAATATCATGACCACCAATCAGCTCGCTTTTGTAGTAGAGTTGAGGATAGGTTGGCCAATTTGAGTATACCTTCAATCCCTGTCTAACTTCCTCATCAGTCAATATGTCAAAGGACCCAAAATTCAAGCCCTCTTGTCGAAGGGCATCAGCAACTCTGGAACTAAAACCACATCTTGGTGCATCTGGGGTACCCTTCATGAACAGCATCACAGGGGACGAGGCAATCAAATTCTTCAGTCGATCTTGAATGGTCTCTGCAGGAAGAATCCCTTTCTCGTGTAAAATCTTCTTAAGTTCTCCGCTTTTTTGCATCTCCAACACAATGTCTGATCCGCCAATAAGCTCACCCTTGATATACAGTTGAGGATAACTGGACCAGTTTGAATAAACCTTAAGCCCTTGACGAACTTCTTCATCAGTAAGAATGTCAAAACTCTCGAAGGGAACATTTTCTTGCTGGAGAATTTCCACTACCTTCCTACTAAAACCACACTTAGGCTCATCTGGTTTTCCTTTCATAAACAGCATAACTGCGCTTGAATTTACCAGGCTTTCCAGACGAGAGGATAAGGTTGTACTCAAATCAGTAGATTTGGAGATGCCACCTTTGCCGTCTCCTGATTCTTTCTCTTTTGCTTCATTAATGGTATCAATTCCATGATCTTTAAAAACTTCCTTCAGTTCCCCACTCTCATGCAGAGCAATTGCTATGTCACACCCACCAAGAAGTTCTCCTTTACAGTAAAGCTGAGGAAATGTGGGCCAATTGGAAAACTTCTTCAAGCCTTCACGAACCTCTGAATCTGATAGGACATCAAAACTTCCAAACTTAACTCTCTCTTCCTTCAACACATCAACAGCTTTCCTGCTAAATCCACATTTTGGCTCTTCAGGAGTTCCTTTCATGAAAAGCATGACAGGATTAGTGTCAACAAGCTGCTGAATTCGCTTTTTCAGAGGACCACTAAGCCCTGGTTGAACTTGATTTTTCTCCTTTGAAGAATTATTGTCTTTTGCTAATTCTTTCACTGTTTCAAGAGCGGCAGCCCCTGCTGCCATCCCAAGACTGGCAGGAGAAGCGGCTTCTCCAGGGTTAATTGAGCCTGCTACTTTAGCAACCTTATTGGCTAAGGTTGACGGATCAGCTCCCTCCAATGTATCCAAGGTCTTTCCATCCTGACAAAAAAGGACTTGACTATTAAAATCAAGCAAAAAAGGTAACAACTAAGTACTAACAACTGATTTTTCAATCCCAAATGACAGATTGAATCAGAAAAGAGTATTATAACTGCAATAAACAAAGGTAATCATTTGTCTACATGGTAACATATATTGATTAAAAGGACATGAAAAATTTCAAAACTGAGTCTTGATAATAAATTATATATTCAAAGTCAGTTTAGTATTTACATGCCATTGTCTAAACCGGACACAGTGTTTCCTTAGACCAATGCAGCAAATGATCATGATGCACAACTATCTTTCTTCAACATAAACAAACCTCTCTATCAAAAGAAATGTTTTGGGACATAACCGAAGAACAGCAAGAGGATGTAAGTGAAAGCAGTCTTGTAATTTCCCAACAAAAAAAAGCCAAAAAGGTTTAAAGCTAATCATCAACCATAGAGCCTGTGACCTCCGTGCAGGCTGAGATACTTGCCCTTAACAGTAAGTACAGAGTATAAACTAAGGACCAATTGAATGACAGTCCAGTTGTTCCCCTTTCATTTTATGAATTTTCTGGTTACAAGTATTAAGTTGTCTAACTTTAAATTCACTTAAGGGAGTCACTCTAGCTAATCAAGACAGAACATAAAACCTACTTGTCCTAAAAATTAGTACCATGTTAGGCTTCATGCAAAAAAATGCACCTTTCTTAGAAAATACAATTCATTTTCGACACCGGGCTCCATTCTTCAGCTAGCATCAACCACATACCTTAGGAAATAGGACACTGGGCTAAATCATCATTAATAAGGAGGCAGGTTCAAAGTAATAGCTCCCCCCCCCCCCCCCCCCCAACCTCTTTTTAAAACCCAATTTAACTCAGCACAGCAACAAAACAAAACATCAACCAGACCATCAAGCACAAACTATACTCCACCGCTAAGAACCATTCATCCAAACGGATCGCTAATACAGAACCATTGTCAATCCTAGTATCATACTAAAATGAACTCCCCAACAAGCAAGAGAAGAAATATTATTTTTTAAGAAACCCTGCATCAGGGAAACAGCAGAGCCTTAAACACATCAAAACAAACAGTATCATAATAAGCCAATCAAATAGACTTTACAAATCAATTCGAAATCAACACTACCTAAGCACACAAAAAATTAATGGGACAGCAGACACTAGATACCATAAATAACAATAACAATACACAAAGAAACTAGAACAACAAGAAGCCATTGTAAAAGAAGGCGTGATAATTGATAACGATACCTTGCAGAAGGCAAAGAAAGGAACAGCGGAGACGGAGTAAACCTCGGAAACCTCGGGTTGCTCTTCGGCCTCGACCTGCAGAACAAGAAAAACATGTAAAGAAAGCAAAGCGAAAGAAGAAAAGAAAAGAAGAAAGGGTTTGAGAAAAGAAAGGGAACCCTTAAGAAGCGGGCGTTGGGGAAATCAGTGGAAAGGTGAGAGAAGAGTTGGTCCATGTGCTTGGAAGCTTCGCACCACGACGCCCAGAAGTGGATGATAACCGGAGAGCCACTCGCCACCTCCTCGTCGACTTCGCCCTTCGACTTCACGTCCCTTACTGATCCACCCATTTTGCTTCGCTTCGATCACAAGAACAAACCCTAACCCTAACCCTAACGCTTGTCTCTGCTTCGGATCAACACAATGTTACACTCTGTGTCTGTGTCTCTGAGTTTAAACTTTAAATGTGGAAAATACTAAATAAGATAAACTAGCGTGCCCTTTTTGGGATTCTCGGACGCGTGGCTGCTCGATAGTGATGGGTCTGGGAAAGGAATACAATTGCATAGGGATATGTTTCATACACCATACAGATTTCTAACACACAACATAAACAGGATATTTCTGAAAATACCCTTCATGTATTAAGGTTGTAGATTTTGTAACCTTCTTATGGACTAATGAATCCATAAGAATGAGTTTTTTTTTACCGATTAGATAATCCTTAAGTTTTACGAAATAATTTAAAATAATGATGTATGCAAGTCTCGAATCTACAACCTTCATGTTAATAACGCAATGTTCCATCCAACTGAGTTAATAGGTTAATTATATTAAAAATTAATTAATGTTGATACATATAACACTAAATTTTAATGTATATTTAATACATATATAAGTTTACATAAAAAAATTTAAAAAATTATAGTTTTAAATAAAAAATAATGAGTTTATTAAAAAATATTAGATCAAAATTACTTGTTACAAAATTTATTATGTAAACTAAATATACATTAAAAAATTTAGTGTTATATGTATCAACATTAATTATTTTTTAATATAATTGACCTATTAGCTCAATTGTTTGGAGCATCGTGTTAATAACGCAAAGGTTACAGGTTTGAGATCTGCATGCATCATTATTTTAAATTATTTCGTAAAATATATTTTAACTTACGAAAAAAAAAACTTATGAATTATCTAATCCGTAAAAAAAATTCATACAGATTGACGAATCCGTAAAATTTCATAACCTTAATAACGCGAAAGACATTTTTAAAAGTACACTATTCATACTGGGTGTATTAGAAATCTATATGATGTCCGAAACATATCCCTCCGCATCACCACACAATCCAAACTCATTGGATAATAAGCCCAGTCTATCAAGCCCAAACACTTTAGGAAGTTGTTTTTCTCACACCTGTTTTTCTATTTGCACCCATACTTCCGAAATACCCTTTTAACAAAAATACGTATCAATGCATGGATTATACTATGTAATCATATTTGAGATTGCAATATAGAGATTCCAAAAATCTTTAAAAAAACATGTTACAATATAGGGATGCCAGAAATCTTGCAATGTATAAATTAAATAATGTAATAATTTATATATGGTACTTCATGTCTTGATTATAAACAAAAATAAATACATATTTCACACTTATTAAAAAAATTCATTAAATTATATTATTTCTAATTAAAAATAAACATTTTTAGTAAACTATCATTTATTGAAATTTGATATTAAGTATAAAAAAGTCTTGAGTCTTATTAACTGAAAGATATTTTGATGATAGTCTCATTAAATAAGCCTTTAGTAATTGAAATTTATTTATATTTGAAAATAAAAAATAAGAGACTTTCCTTATTTATTGGACCCAAGGGAGTACAATTTTGTTTATAAGGCATTGTATTTGCTTTTCCATAAAAAAAATTCGTCATTTTTTGTATTATTTTCAATAAACACATATATTAATTTTTGTACAACAAATATATTTAACATTATTTAATTTTAAAACAATTATATTTATAAAATGACTCAAAAACCACGTACACAAATACGGGTTATTTGCTAGTAATTTCAAATTTGTTTAAAGCTAAAGTTGTTTGATACCGTAACGCAGGCAGTGAGTGACTAATAACAAACTCCAAGTCTCCAACTTTTGACATTTCAAAGCAATCCATCTAGAGGCCATGACGTGATTATGTTGAATTTATTGGTGCTTGTTTGGGAACGAGTGTGCAGTGCGCAGTGCGCAGTGCGCAGTCTTTTAAGACTCTTTAACTCTTACCTGTGTTAAACCAACTTAATTCTCATTTCATTCATACTCAATTGAACTACATGATGGAATGCTAGAAAAAAAAAACATGAAGATTAAGAAAAGATGGAACTACTTTTGCAAGTGCATGGAAAACTCCATTAACTTACTTCCTAACAAAATCAAGACTAAAACTTTGGTTGCTCAACCGAAGAACCTACAATCAGCTATTACAAATTACAATGCCTAAAATAATGGGTAAATAAATATAAAATAAAGTGTGACATTTTAAAAAAATAAAAAAATTACAATTTTATTATTTAAATTTAATCAATATTTGAAAATTTTATACTCTTTTTATTTAATTTAATTGTTACGATAACCAGCATAATAAATTTTAGTTAATATATTTATTAGAAAATAATAGTTTGATTCTTTGTTACAGGACAACCAAAGTTAATTAATTTAAATTACTTTATCAATAATATCATAAATACAAATATTTTTAATTATGATAGAGATAAAATTATAATTAATTTATAAAAATGCTTATTGTTGCAAGAAAGTTTTAATTACTTATTCACTATATCATAATGTAAATTAGCTTTAATTTCATTTTTTATGATAGAAACTACAATTATCATTTACGAGATATAATTATTCTCTATGCCATCATGAGTGAACTCTTACAGGAAAAAGTTTTTTTACAATAAATATTTAATATAGTTATATATCAAACAATCAACGATATTTATTTTTATTAAATATATTATTTATTTTTAAAGTTTCATCACATAAAATAATAGGTAAATAACAGTAAAATAAAGTGGTGATATTTTAAAACAATTAAAATATTTATAGTTTTGTGTCACCTTCCCAGCCTATCTATAGAGAGAGTAAACAATTTTTTTTTTTTTACTTATGGCTTACTATTTTAATATAAAATTCATGAATATCTCTTCAACCATTTTCGTAAACATGCTAAAATCGACGTCGGATGAAAATCATTTGCAAAGGAAAACAATTTCAAACCACATGTGAATTTTATAATCGAGTTCCCTGATCCCCCAGCAACCATGTGTATGGTACATAGGTTAAACACAACTTATGTGTTAACTCTCCAATGACTAAACTTTATCTTGCTATCTATGTTTTGTTACTACATTTATATCTTTATCTTATAGTTTGTAACAATTCGTAACTCTCCCTACGCTTACAACACTTGACTATTATATATAAGACATTACAAATATTTATCATATTTACTTTGTTTACACAATATACTGCTTATATTCTAAAGTGTATATGAACGTGCGGCTTACCCGTGTTTATATTTATAGTTGTTCAAAGTTTTATTCTATTTATGGATGCTTACACGAAATACTGCTTATATTTTTTTGTTCCTTAACTACATCTATTTGATGTTCATATGTTTTGTAATTAACATTATAAACTTATGTTACAACGTTTGCATATTATATTTTACATTAACCAATCTTATAATATTTTATTTTTCATCTCCAATTTTACATAATGCGATAATGTGCATTGAAGTGTATGACAAAATTTAATCAATATTCAAAATTTTTAAATTTTTTTATTTAATTCAATTGTTACGATAACCAACATAATAACAATTAAATAATATATTTTTTAGAAAATAATAGTTTGATTCTTTGTTATAATACAATCAAAATTAATTAATTTAAATTATTTTATCAATAATATCATAAACAAAAATATTTTATTTATGATATATATAAAAATTAAAATTAATTTTTATAAAAATATAACGCAGCTTAGCGTAGCGATCCGTACGGTTTGCGCAAAGATATTATACTAGTTTAAGTAATAAAGGTTTGTAAAGTTTATGAGCCATGCAATTCTCTTTACTGGTTGGAAATTGCAATCAGCCGACTTCAAGGATCAAGCTGCTAGATTTTAAAGTTGAAAGATGTTGATTCTTGATTTTATTATTATGCATTATAAATGTTACTTGATTTTAATGGGCATTGGTTTATACATTTTATAGAGGATGAAGGGGGTGTCACTACAATTGAAGTTCCACCAAACTTTGGTCCTACTATTAAGGCAAATGCTGTCTCCCAATGGAGGCTGCAATATTATCAACAGAACTAAGCAAGCTACGAACAGGAAGGGCATCCCAGCTATATTAATGCAATATTAGCAATTTAAGGAAGGGTATAAGAACAGTGTCGTTGTGGAAAGAATGAAATTCTCCCTAGCTCCAAATATTTTTGGTTTTTCTAAGGATATATTTAATAAAATTAGTTGAAAAGTTAATTATTATTTAAAAACTGAAAAAATAATTTATTAAATTAAAAATATTCAATAACATTAATGATTGAAGTAACTGATATGTCAAATAACAGAAAAATAATATAATAAAATCATGATTTATTTTAAAATATAATATATATATATATATATTGAGAATAAAAATGTAAAAAAATATAAAAAGTTAAAATTTAAAAACACGTGTTTTAAAAAATGTCGTTTCAAAAAATACTAGAAACTACTAAAAAAATTTATTTATCGAACAACCAAATGATCTTTTTAATTTGTATAAAAGATTAAAAGTTAACTGAAATGTGTTAATAAATATAACTTAATTTAAATTATTTTTTTTCAATATTAATTTACAATATCTTTTATATATGCGTAAGAATTCTTATGAGTTTTCAAATATGAAATTGATGTTACGTTTTCATTAGTTATAATGTTTTTTTATCAAAGACTTAAAATGTCATTTGATGAAATTTTATTTGAATTTATGCATTATTCATGTAGTTTTTTCTCTATTTGTTTTCGTTAATAATTAATTTATTCATTCAATTCTTGTCCCATAATTTATAGTACTTTTAGATTACACTCAAGAATTAGTTTTAGTCCACAAAATCACGGTGATAGTGTAAAAAAACAAATGAACTATTTATTGTTCTATTTTAATTAAAAAGTAATTATTATTTCTCGTAACTAATTTAATTCATCAAGCTTAAAAGATTTTTTTTAAATGCTTTATATTTTGTGAATACTTCATTTTATCAACCAGAAATGAAACAAATAGCGAATTAACGTTGTTGGTGTTCGTCCAGATTTATACTCTCCATTCTTTTGCATGCAATAGAAATTTCAAAGATTAGATTGAATAAATCAGTAGACAGTTGTCATATTTTACCCATCAAGGCTCTGGTAAAGAAAGCAATAAAAATTGCTACACTATACGTATCTGTGTAAACAAACAAACTAATAAAAAATGAAGGTAGATTAATAAAATAGAGCTACTACCCTCAGCATTAATTCATGGAATACAGCTGTTAAAGTTTTTCTTTTTGGAAAGACTCAACAGTTATTGGTGGACTCAACCTTAATTAAAGGCATCGTTCATAATTCATTTGATCAGTACATGAACCCTGCACTGCACTTCAAATTACTCAT
>CM023953.1:8853054-8866869 GCA_013407115.1 Glycine latifolia
AAAAACATATTGTCAAATGTTATGGAACTGTTTTTTATACTGATCCACATGTCTATGATTGCAACTTGTTATGTAATTTTTTAATCCTAAATATGAATTGATATGAACTTGTAATGTAACAATTTGGTTTGAATTTCAGATTATGGTTAAAATGAGAGGATTACGCCGTCCTGTGGCTAGGGAAGGCAGAGAAGCCACTGAAGAAGAACCCTCTGCACGGAGGAGGCCGACAGCATCCGCAAGAAGGCAATGCGGATCCGTATTGATGTTGGTCATGATGAGGCTGCTGAGGATATTATGGACGTTGGTGACATTGGTTCCCCTGATGAGGGAAAAGTTGAAGCTGATGTGGAGGGAAGCATGGATGTTGCGGTTGACGGATTCCCTGGTGGGCCGCATGACACATCAGTCTTGTCTCTTTACGGTGATCATGTCGCAACTAAGGTTTGGACTGGAGAGGTATGATTGTATTCAAACATAATTCCATTTGAGTTTTATTACTAGTTGCGAATCCCTTTGTACCTGATATGTAACATGTGCTTGCAGGAACGACCTGAGTTGAAATTGGCATCACATGGAAGAAAGGTGCATAAATTTGGTTTGCCTGCGCCTGAGATTGAAGAGATGGTCGCCGGGACCGGGTTAAGCCCACTGATCAGTTGTTCATTGGAGACAGGTGACCGGGGTTTGATATCAGCTTTTGTCGAGAGATGGCATAAGGAAACTAGTAGTTTCCATTTGCCAATTGGAGAGATGATGATCACGCTGGACGTCATCATTGCTACATCTACCAGTCATCGGTGCCTTCCTGACGTACGATGTATTGGATGTAGAGGAGGCAGTTCAGTTGATGGTGGAGTTGCTTGAGGTGACACCCACAGAGGCAGAAGCAGAGACGAAACAATGCCATGATGCATATGTTCATCTTTCATGGTTACGAGAGTTGTATACTAGTAAGTGTCAGGAGATGGAGTGGACAGTCGCAGCCAGAGCATACTTGCTCCACTTGGTTGGTTGCATGATATTCGCCAACAAGAGTGTCACTCATATCGGTGTGGTATTCTTGGAGGCGTTTCGTGATATCCATGAGGCTAGTCGATTCAGTTGGGGCGCGGCTGCACTGGAGCACATGTACGATAACCTTAACTACGCATGTCAGCACCACGGAAAGCATCTTGCTGGGTATATTACTCTGTTGCAGGTATTTTTGTCACCTTAGCTAACTTGTGTGTGTTGTTTAATGTTTCCTTCTTACTTTACTTGGTGTTTGGTGTCTTAACTTAATTTGTTAATGCAGTGTTGGGTGTATGAGCATTTTCCGGGGCTTGCTAGCACGATTAAGGACGAGGACTACATGGAGAGGCAACCCCGGGCATGCCGATGGAAGCCAGGGAAGGCATTACCTGTCGCAACCTATTGGCGGTGACTAGATAGGTTGACGATTGACGGTGTTGGGTGGATGCCGTATGTCGACCACCGTGATTTCTGTGAGGCTGAAGACATTGCCCTTTTTTCAGGGCATATCAGATTGGGGCCCTACATTGTTAGATACCAGTCGAAGAGGGTGCTGAGACAGTTTGGATTTGTCCAATGCATACCTGAGTTTGATAGCTACCCCTACCCCCCATCGATAGAGGAGGTTGACGATAGGTGGAGTCATTATGCTGAGCATTTGGTCGTCACTGCAGACACGGCCAGTGCCCCAGGGCAGTGTGATCCACAGTACATGGAGTGGTTCTTTACCATTTCTCATCCATTCATGACCCCTCCTCAGCCTGGGGAAGATGGTAGCCGTTCTCGTGTCGTGCATCAATTAGTGCCTATACCACCACCAGTTGCAGATGTGGTACCGACTGATGATGTTCCTGACCTTATGCCTCGACATGCAGTGGTAAAGTAAATTTATATACACGTTGGTCTTAGTTGGTATCCATGTAGACTTATCTTTGAAACTACCCCATTTTTTCTATGCAAGGTGTGTGTCAAAGGATTGCGGAGAAGTTGGAACGGATGATAGATCTTCGCCTAGTCACCGCAGGCACTAAAGCGTTTGATATTACTGATCAGTGTATCAGATTAGCGCGAGGTGTCACTGACGATAGAGTAGTTTACATTCGTTCTAGACGGCGAGGCAGTGGTCCGCGTGGACATTAGGATGATACAGTTTGACATTTGATTTGTTGGTCATAGTATGCGAACATGACATACATTTGTTTAAACATTTAATAGCATTAATACTATTTATCTTTCTGAACCAAAACATGCATGAATTTATGCTACTAATTACATAATTCTTCATATTTATGATTCAAATACAAAATAAAGTAATGTCAAGCGAGTTACATTTAACTTCCCAAGTCAACATAATCTGTTCGTAATCTTGTCAAACTTTGATATATTTGCATGCGACTAATATAACTTGTTGGCCAGTGCTGTGCTTGAGAATGACAATGTCTTGACCATAATAAAGCAGTTGGTGGCATAGGACATCTGTTTCGCAAAGTGACCTTAACAAAAAATAACTTGTCAACACGTTGTTGCTTAACATCATTAAAACCAAATGAAATTGTATTCGAAATACCTGAACAAAATGATTTCCATATACATGACCAATACAAATCATGCGATGTACAGCAGCATCTCTAGGCGGTTGGCTTCTAAGCGGAAAAATCGTCATACTTTGTTGCTTAGAAACAGAAACAAGAACAAGGTTATAACGTGAAGCAATGACATAACACATGTCAGTAATATCCATCCATTTATCCTGTGTTACCTGCATTTTACAAAGTATAAGTGTAATGGTTCACAAGATGGAGGTAAACTTATGAAAACAACACATAAAAGCTTTACCATGGACAATCCGTCTACAACTAGTGATCTCTTTAACTCCTCAAATCTCTGTAACCCACCAAACAACACAGTATAGTCATCAGACCATTCGGTAAGTTCCTTAAGCAAATGGTTGCGAACCACAGCCCAGGAATCTTCACCAAAACCCAGTAAACCCGCAATAACCCGATATCCACAGTTACCATCCGCTTTAACATCACATACACCAACAATGTAATTTCTCATGCATGAAATGAATTGATCCAACATTGGAATATTACCCATTGGTAAATAACCTGAAGATGTTGAAGCAGACTGTGGTACAGACGAGCAACTATCATGCTGAGAATGTAACGTGTCGACGTACTCAAAGTACGATGGATCCCGCTTGGTTGATCTTTGGTGCTTGGTCAGATTTTTCTTCTGAGCCCCTTTTGTCTTCACCTTTTTAGGAGGAGGACACATAGATGTTTTATCAGGATATGCAATTTCTTTCAATTTAGTCTTTAGAGTAACTTTGCCACAGATGTCAAGAATTTCAAATCGCTTCGATATTGCTTCCATCTCTTCTATTATTGTGACTTCGCACTCATCAACACCTTGGTCGGAGAAATGCAACCTCTGCCAAAACATGTGTACGACACCCAGTGGTATGCTGCCTAGAGTATACTTCGCTAACTCACATGCACAAGGCAAACCATGCGTGCTTCTAAACACACATCCACAACGAGAACTATCAACACCTACATGCTTAACTCGCCCAAACTCCGCAGCAATTTCATTTAAGGCATACCTGGAAACCATGCCTACGAGTCTTTTGTACAAGGTACTTTTAAACATATGTCCAACAACATGTGTGCTTGTCTCAAAAGAAGCCTTAATCTCACTGTGTTGCAATGTGATCATGTTGTTCATCGCATCCCATACATTACATAGATCTCCAAGGCTATCCTGCAGTAGCCTCTTTAAGGTCCAATGAGCAGACTCAACCCTGTAGTTAAAGGTTCAAAGAACACCAGTTAGGAAAATGAAACCATGCAATGAAATGATACTGCAGGGATATTTGTTGTCAAGGATTTACCTGTTTGTAGTGGTGTTGCCAAAATGCATGACTTTATTAGTCCATGCTGTGACAAATCTTTCTTTGTGGGGAATCAACCACGTGTCTTTGACATATTTGACAAATATTGGCCATGGTGCACAAACACATTCAAACCTCATCAAACACTAATCCCATTCATTTTTCAGAATCACAATCCACAAGACTTCCCCACGCTTCCATGACATAGTCCCATGCATTGTTTTGTCCCACAAGCGTTTTACATTTAGCCTTGACATTCTTGTCAATGTGGAATCGACATAACAAGTTGGTTGTGTCAAGGAAAACCTATTGAATGGCATTCATCAGTGCTGCATCTCTGTCTGTGACAATAACTTTAGGAAAAACATCACTCTTTAAAAAAACCCTCTAAATCGTTCAACAGCCCAGACAAGATTGTTGATATGTTCACCCTCCAAATACGCAAAAGCAGCTGAAAATGTCATCCCAGTAGGTGTGACACCAACAATGTCAACCAAAGGGAGTCTATACCTGTTCGTCTTGTATGTGCTGTCAATGAGGAATACCAAATTACATGAATTAATCAATTTCACTGAATCAGGATGTGCCCAGAATATGTCTCGTACAACATCTTCATCCTTCAGTCTATGCCAATGGATATATGTATCGCGTTCAAGAAGCTTCATTAACTGTTGCATTTCAGTATTGTTGCCTATTACAGAAGTACGGTACGCATATCTTGCATTGTAGACTTGTTTCATTGTTGTATAACTTTCGGGATTGCGATCTTTTAAAGTCAGCATAATATTCTTTGTTTTAACCCTTGACTTTGTTATTTCAGCAACAATTACATTCTCTTCCTCAGTTAAACGACCAGCATGTGGATGTCCAGTCATTGACTTGGCCAAACGATGGTTATGTAACCCACATATTAACTTCACCATCCAGCCCTCACCTCCTACGACAGGTTTCCCTCGCAACTTAAAAGGACAACCACACTTTCTGGTGCTAGTGGTCGTCCGTACTAAATCTTTGCTGAATGCTCTATACTTTCCACTCCTTTCACAACCTATCAAAAGAAATGAGGTTCTTCCCCTCTTTCCCATTGTTGTGTCAGACCTCATAATCACAGCTATAAATCTAATCCCATATGCAACACTACGAACCCATTCCAATACCTCCTCACGAGACTTAAACACCTACAAAAATTGATAATACATATTTAACAGTGGTTAAATATTTAATTTACTAGCTTTTATGAAATATCACATCATATAAATACCTTTGAAGTATTGAAAGCATCGGAACAATCAATTGAAGAGTTGTTATTGTCAAACGCAAATGGTTCGCCTCCGTTGTCTTCACTCATATTCATTTCTTCAGACATGATATTATCATACATCCAATTATCATTATCCATCTTAACAAACAAATGAATAACTATCATTAAAAAAGTATATGCATAATAATCATATTCACAAAAATATCTTATAAAAAATATTAATTTGACAATCAATTTAAAAAAAACCCTAAAACTAACTACACAAAATTTACAGTTATTTTAATTTAAACTCAATACATCACCTAAAAGGACAAATACATTAATTATTAAAACTTTTAAAATATTTAAAACAAATAATTAAAAAAAACAAAAAAAAACATACGGATTGTCAATCCGTACGGTTTCTGCTACAGTGCTCACGTTGCAGAACTTACCTCCGACGACAGCAGCGGCCAATGCAAGCTCCACCAATGCTAACCACGACCTCCACAACCAAACCAACAACGCAAGACGCACCAACACGCAGCCAAGAAGCAACAACGAAGAGGCAACGAAGAAGCAGAACAGAAGAAGCGCATGGAAGAAAATGGAAGAAAAAGCTGGGTAAAAAAGCTGTTGGGTGTATGTTAAAAAGCAACAAGGGCATTATTGTCATTTTTTGAAATTGCTGGGTATATAAGCAATTCTGCTGGTGTAGGAAGTTAAACTCTAGTTTTATTAAAACATCCGGCCTCCATTTTACTAGCCATGTGTCCACACATAATTTATTTCAATATTTTATTATTTATCTCTCTCTCTTGCTATTAAAGTATGACTACTATGATTTTTATTGTTCTTTACCTGTGCAGAGCACAGGATCTGCCCTAGTTTTATGTAATACCGTAAGTATTTTTTTTTATCATATAACTGAATATTACCAAATTATTAAATATTCTATTATTTTTGGATCAAGAGGTGGACCCATTCATTTGGACCCTAATACCCCCTTCAGAGCCTCAATGTGGATTTAACCATTTTACCCACAAGATGGGATAACAATATTTAATTTTTTAATTAACAAAAAGTTTGAAATGATATATATCAGCTATTATTCTGAACCGATGAGAGATTAAAATATAATTTATCCAAAAAAATTATATGTAATTATTTTGTTATACTCTTTGATAATGTGATAAGTCATTAAATTATTATTATTACATCATTAGTTAATGTTGTTATTTTACATCAGAGACTAATTAAAAATGATATTAAACAAAAAAGTTTAAGAACTTTGATCGATTATAATTTAGATTAAGGACTAAAAATATAAATCTAAAAAAAGTTACATTCTACGTACATTAAAAGACTACTTTATCAAATTATCAATTTAAATTTTGAAATGAACATAAAAGATAATATATTTAAAAAAAAATCTACATTCTTGTCATTATATTACTCCAAACCGTAAGGAATAAACTGAATGCGATGAAAGCTAAGGAGAAAATGCTAAGGATATATATATATATATATATATATATATATATATATATATATATATGTTGATATTGGTAAGCTAAACTTGTTTTTTGAGGATATGGCTATGGTGTACTACTAGCTTAGTCTTGAGAAAACCAACAACGACTAAAAAGCAAGAGAATACTGAGAGCATGCATAAGGACGAAATAAGTGGGGAAGTCGGTTCTTATAACGCGGAACAAAAGTGGTCTTCACTTTTTCTTTTTCGGTAGTAAAGATATCTTCACTTTATATATAAATGAATGATTCATCCCTACCTATCTCAATTATTGTTATCTTAAATTCATTGCATTACTAATTGAGTAATTGGTGATGAAAATATCTAGATTGCAGTCAAAAAAATATCTACATTGTGAAACACGTTGCCCCAACTCCAGCATAATTGAAGCAAGAAGTAGTTTTTCTTTTTTATTCAAATTATCGAAATTATAAATAAAATTGTATATATTAATTTAGTGTTTTTTCAGGTTGTCATCTCCTTCACTTTGATCTTTTCTGGTCCTAAACCGGAACGAAGTTACGGATCGGGTTCTGAGGACGAAAGTTGTATAAGTCTATATAATTCTTAAAAGAAAAAAAATTGATACTTCCTTTATTTTGTTTATCTATCTCTTGCCTTAAATCTGTACAAATCACTAATACAGAGAAGTATGTTTGGAATGCTTGTGGCTTTGAAGCAACTTCTTTGTTGATTAAGAAAAAACAATATTTTATGTGATTTTATTGGATCCATCACAATTTCTGTGATATCCAAACACACTAATAATTGGGAGATGCATGCATTCAAAATAATTTTAATCACAAATTCTATATTAAATTCTATATTGGATCCATCAGCTAAGTGATCATGTGTCATCATCTCAACAACTCTTTCAATGTATGTCATCTATTGGGATTCTGAAACAATTTTTTTAAATATATTAGAAACTCAAAATAACAAAAAAGTTTATCAAGAACTTAAAAAAAAAGAATATATATAAAGTATTTAAAAGTTATTCAAGCCTAAAAATGTTATGGTGTGCAAAATTATGGTGTAAAACTAATAGGTCCCTTCCTTGATGATTTGTTTCTCTTTGTTATCTACATTAACAAAAAATGGCCAGATTATACTAACCTCAACTAAGGTCATAAACCTACTAAGCCCAAGAGAGGCAAGCTTATATGTATATTTTTATTGCCTTCATGAAAATGGAAAATATGAGAAAATCTAAAGTTTATATATGCTCTTAACCTATAGGTAACTTTCTTGTGACTTATTAATAATTAAGGACAGTATTTGACTCTTGTTGTGTTGGTTTTAGGTTCTATTTAGGGGCTTATTATTACGTTTTCTTGAACCAATGTTCCATTATAAGTTTTTATGACTTTTACATTTACAAATATATAATTTGGAGTGGTTGTGAGTTTTTATTTTTTGATTTTTAAATATAATTTTCAAATGTACAATCTATTATTAAATGTGAGAGTCTATCTTATTTCACTCGATTAATCCCTTGTGGTTAGAAGTATTATTGTAATGTAATAACCTGCATGTATCTTGGATAGGTACTAAGTCTATAATATATATATTTTTAAAAATATTTTATTTGTTAATATATTTTTTAAATTTTTCAAAGAAAAATATGTCAACAGATATGTGTATAAATATTTAAACTACTATATATATAAACAATAATAAATAAATAATTATATTCATGTCTTTTTATCATTTTTATTTATATAAATGTGTATTTAAAAATGTTATCTTAATAAATATATTTACATTTGTACATGATTTATTATGTTTTGACCAATGACGTTAGAGTGAAAAAAAATTAAAACTTAAATATATTTCTAATCTTTCTAATATTAAAAGAAATCACTTTTGATCTTCCATCTAAGTAATTTAAATAAGATTTTATAAAGAGAGAAAAAATGATTTAAAGCATTTTTTTTTCACTACTTACGATATTTGACGATATTTGAGGTCTCTCAGCCTCCCGATCCCACCAAACGCATATAATTACTTTTATACAACTAAGTGATTTAAATAATATTTTATAAAGAGAGAAAAAATTATTTAAAGCATTTTTTTCACTACTCACGCATTTGAGGTTTCTCAGCCTCCCAATCCCACCAAACACATGTAATTACTTCTATACAACCATTCAATCATATCATAGGGTCCCAATGGTCCGGTGGATGTTGGAGAAGTTCGACTACTTGGGTCACGGCCGATGCGGCGTCGTTTTGGGAGTTGCAGTGACAGCGCCGCCACGTGAAGTGTAGCAGGTAGGTGCAGCTGCGGAGGGGTTTGGATTGCGACAACATCGACATTGCCGTAAACGGTGATGGGTGGAGTCTCCCAATTCCAAGTTTTGAACTCTCAGCTTCCGAAACAATAATCTCATTATTGTCACGACTGTACCAATACAACTATCATTCAACTTGTTTTATTTTATATTAAATGATTATTAAATTAAATAGTTTATTATTTAAGTTAAATGATTATTTTTAAACTGAATGGTTATTATTTAATATGAAAATAATTATCATTTTATTTTATGTTTAATTGTAGATACTTTTGTTATTCATTTATATAGTGATGGTTGATGAGCTAATTATTATTTAAGTTTTATTTAATTAATAACAAACTTTTTAATATTTATTGAGATTTTTAAACGCAAAAATTAATCAAATTCTAAAATATTGATTTAATTTGATTCAAATTTCATAAATAATATAAATCTAATCAAATTATATTACACTTAATTTTTTATTTGATTTAGACTAATTTCATGCCAAAATCACACTAAATTGCACAGTAAACCCTCATAATTGTAATTGTAAGGGTGATTTTTAAAAATAGTTAAGGATAAATCATAAATAGTAAATTTGTACACTTGACTTTTACCCAAGTTTTTTCATTCTATTTTTTAAAGTTGAAGTGAATAAATTGATTTTAATTTCAAAACTAATTTATTTTATTTTTTATAAGTGTTTATCAACAAATTATTTAAATAGAGCATGCGTTGTATTTTTTTATGATTACTGGGAGAAAATGTGTGTTGTCATTTTATAATAATTATTATTTAAGTCAAAATTATTTTTATTCTAATACTAGAAAACAAGTGCTATAAGAGTTATCTCATTCGCTTTATAATAAATATATAAATATAATTAATATTATAAAGTTTAGAAACTTCAATTCTCTGAGCTGGTTTAACATGTGCGACTTGTATATATTTATACTGATAATAAAGGAAATATTTTAATTTTTTTCCATATTTTATTAGATAATTTTACTGTTAAACTACTTAAACTTTCAATTTTTTTTGTTAACCTACGGTAATTTCCCATTACTTCTATATTTATCTTCTGTTTTTTTGTTTTTTTATTTATTTATAAAATTTAGAGAGATATGGAGTTGCTCTCTTCCTCTAGTATAATTTAATTTAATGTATTTATAACATAATATATTTATGAGTTTAATGTTTATATATTGATAATATAAAATAATTTTGCATGGTCATTCAATTTAATTGTACTAAGATACCTTAGACAAGTCACTTTGACCTCCTTAAAAGTTAAGTGTTTATTATTTAATAATAAGGCCCCTTTTAGCACTTAAATCTCAATAATATGTGTATAGCCCGCCTTAAAAAAATTAAGTGTTTATTGTTTAATAACAAGCCCCTTTTAGCACCTTAAATCTCAATAATATGTGTTACTCTTGTATGCACTGTGTACATGTTTCAACCTTAATAATTTAATATCAAAACTTTTAAAACTAGATTAGTCGGTAAATAGAGTACTTTAAAAAGTTTAATATAATGCAACTGTGATTGGATATATAATAACTAAATAATATATATAAAATATGTTAATCCATGTTAAATAAAAATTATAATATTTATAACTTCATATATAAATTAAATTTCAAATATAATTTTTTTATAGAGAATTATTCAATCATCATTTTTATAACTCACAGCTCATAATTTAAAATTAAATATAAAACTAAATCAAAGAATACATCGATCTTAACATTTAAGTACACTTTTGCAAATTAATAAATATGAAACTAAATCAAATAAAGTATAGTTAAAATTAAATAAATATTATTTTAAAAAGAATTAAATATATAATTGATATAATATCAATCAATATAATATTGAATTAGAATTGTATCAATCATCATAATATTATTATTATTAAAAGAACTGGTGAAAAATCATAATATTATTATTTTTAATTAAAAATACTTTTCCAACTAACTGGTTCTAGCCAATCTTATCTAGTTTGCCCGCCGGTTTGAATAGCTCTTTGCAAGATTGTTTTTCATGATTAAGTGAAGTGACTAATTTGGTACGCTTCTAACAGTATTGCGTATTGCTCAATAGAGTTTATATATATATATTTGGAATCAAGTACAACTTTTGAATCTTGTAAGAATTTGTGAATTTTTGTTGAATTAAGGAAAGGATACCGGGTTGAGATATGACACGAACAAGTAATTGATTAAATAACGTTAGGAATAGGAAGTGCCATTTCTGAGCAACAACTCAAGCTAACAAATAAGTTGATATATCAGAAATTTCACTATAACCTTTATATGTTTTTTTTTTCTCTCGCTTCATTAATAATCTTTAGTTTTATGCTTCAGTTATGGCTTCAAACCAAGAAGAAACAATCCCTTTGAGATATTTGGTGGACAATGAACAAAAAAGCGTGTAGTTATGGCAGAAACAAGTGGACACTTTATAGATGACCTCTTTAGTTTCCTCAGCCTTCCATTGGGAACTATCATCCGGCTTGGGAACCAATTTGACCAACCGGTACAGCTTGGTTGCATCAACAATCTGTACGAGAGTGTGCAAAATTTAAGCCCTGATGTTTTCTCCTCGCAACCCCTTAGAAGCCTCTTACACCAGAGACTAAAAGTGAAGGTGGATGATACATAAAGTATTGCCATGTTCTTGATCTTTGATGACTTGAGAGTGCTCCGAAGCTCCCCAAGTTACTCCCTTCGAACACCCCTCCTATTTGGACACACAGACTTCACCAAGATGGAAGAAATGTCTCAAGACGTCGGCCCGAGGGAGGTATTATTGCTTTTTATTCATTTGGATGTGTTGTTTGATCGAATGGAGCAGAAGGGAGTGGTAGAAAAAATAAATTCCTCCAAATATTTTTAGGCCAGCAAAAGTTCAGATACATTGAATTCAAAACATTTCGGTGACTTGCACAGTTACACTTATCACTTAAGTATGTATGTAAAGTCGTAGATTTACAAGACCTTTCCTTTACAAAATACTTTGGTACTGGTATGAAATTTCCTTGTTTAATGAATTAAAACTTGCTTTGTTCGTACTTTTTTTCTATTTTGTTTTTTCAGATATTTACCATGCTAAAGCACGCATTAACCTCCAAATCTCCTCTAAGTGATGTATTCATTCCAAACAGAACAAAAGTTGAGTCATCGTACTCTTTCTCACCCGATACTGACCCAAGTTATTGGAAAGGTTCTGTAGAAATCAAGGTAATGGTGAGCAAATCAAAGAACATGGTTCTGTTTGCTGAAGCAGATGGAGATGTTGTTGATTTTCTAGTCAGCTTCCTCACAACACCTCTTGGATCTATTCTGAACCTTTTGAATGGAAAATTATCCTTGGGAAGTATTGGTAACTTGTACGCGAGTGTGAAGAATCTCTATCCATCATGGTTCATAGGATCACATCAAACAAAGCCTTACTGAATCCAAGGGTCGCTCCTCAATTTGGTTGTGGGAGCAATCCACTAAATGTTTCACAAGAAAACACTCCTAAGTATCGGTATGGAACTGTAGTGGTGAAAGATAATAATGAGAAGCGATGATCTGAAAGTGGTGCAATTGACAACTACTTCTAGCATTTCGTATCTGCAACAGTTGGGCAATGTCCAGTTTGATGATTTGGACGAACATATGGTTGAAATCGGGAAGTCACATGAGGTAATAATTAATTCACAATCCACTCTTGACAACTTGTTCTTTCGCACTGCCATGATATTTGTTTATGAAAATTGGATTCATATCAATAGATTTAGTACAATATTTCTTTCATGTTACCCTCTAGGCCATTTTCAATTTAGAAGGATGTTCATTAATTGTGTCTATTTTGGTCAGGCACTGAACCTGTTGAGGGCATCTTTGACATCTAAAGAATCTGGTTTGACACAGAGCCTATTGAAGAAGTGGAAATTCCAAAGATGCATTCCATTTTGGGGCGTATTGGGATGGAAGAAAAACGGACATAGAAAGAAAACAAGAGGGGGAAATTGAGAAAAGTAATTAAGTGCTATGATTAGGGGGAAAAAAAAAGAAAGAAAGCAAGAAGATGAAAGTGAGACAGAGGAGAAGAAAGAGAAAATGGGTATATGTTATCAATAACACCTGAAGAAAGAAGCAATTGCCATTGTCTTGCATCTTCAGGGTTTTGCTGACTTGTATAATTGGCTTGGCACAAAGGCATAGACAGTACCACTGCTTGTCTTATATGATGTATGCAATATGCAATTGTATAATTACTGCACCCAAAACTTATAAGGGGGTGTGAAGGTTTAGGGGACAGGAATTGCTGCACTCAGAAAAGGAGCATGCCTTAAGTGTATTTCCCGTACCATACTATGTTCTTTCATACATGATAACCACCAAATGATTGCTTTCCATATTTATTATTATTTCCTGTTTGCTCTTTCATCAAAATGCTTTTAGTGTTTCTATACATATGGTTCCATGACAGGATAAAGGAGTTGGACACTGGCGATTCAGCTGTATCTTGTTCTTTCCTTGCGGGTCTTATATCACTATAAACATTTTTTGTACATTGAATTTTAGTTTATGAATAAACTTATGTCTCCTTATTTCATTCTCCTGAAAATGTTTATGGAGAAGTTTACCCAAACAAAACCAATAGGAAAGAGAGCTCTTTGGGAACCCCAGGCTCATTTTCAGATACAATTTTACACAGCACGTGAATGAACCAGAACACAACATCCCTCGGTGGTAGCATTTGGTTACACAATGATCATTGTGGTTATGCTTCTTTATGACATTTCCACTGATGATATTGATAGAGCTCCGGCCAAGTTATATATATTGATGGTATTA
>CM023953.1:8891869-8945163 GCA_013407115.1 Glycine latifolia
CCTAGAAAATCGATTTTTTTTAGGATGACATTGCAACTCCAAAGACAGAAATTTTAAGCTCACATGCCACAACTTGTATGTTAATTCTCCTCTTAATCGTTCCAACCAAATTCGGCAACAGAATTTCCGTCATCCGTCATTTAAATCCGTCGTTTAAATGGAACACAACCTTAATTTTTTCCTTTATTTATAATGGACTAGTGCGTGGTAAACTGATTTTTTTAATGTATATATATGTGCAATTCGTTGAAACTATTATATACCCAAACTGAAAACATCAATTTTGACTCTCATTATGCATAAAATAAAAGCAGCAAAAAAGCACAAAATCGGCTATAACAAAGAGTGATATGAAAGAAACTCCAATCAAATTCATACAAGTAAAAAAAAGGTTATACAAGAACGTAACTGAGAAGGTGCAAGTGCAACACCATTTCTCATGTTCCTTTTTCATACAGGTTAATGAGCTCTTGTAAATGTACTACAAATTATTTATTTAATAAATTTTCACATCCTATAATTTGAACTCGATCTTTACCAATTAGATCAACAAGTTGACAATTCGTGATCGTTTCTCATTAAACATCTTAGATATCCTCTCCGTAGCAACCAATGCCGAAACCCTACAACCCTTCTCCGCTGGAGCCGCAACTTTCTCGTTGTACTTCTCCGTCCAATGTGACACATTTGACATCCGAGGGAACAGTCTCCGCCGTGCTGCCACCGTGCACTGCTCCGCCTTGGCCTCGTACCTCTCGTACAGTTCCTTCGCCACCGGCTCGCACTTGGCGTAAATGGATCCGGCGATGCCCGAGACGGCGGTACAGCTGGGAGGCGGGTAGGCCGGTGTGCGGCGGAGCTATCGGAGTTTCGGTCAGCGATGCGGACGAGCTCGTCGGGAACGAGGTGGAACTTGTCGTAGACGGGGCCGATGGCACTCTTGGCAGCTTCCTCGACGGCCCGGATGCCGGAGCGCTCCTTGGTGCAAGCGGCGACGGCGGCGGCGCCACGCATGAGGAATTTAAGGGTGGCAACTTCCACCATTACGTCAATTAGTTGGTGCTTGCGGTTGTTGCCTTGTTCTCTGTCTCGCCCACCTGAAATATATAACCAAAAATCAAATGCATACATGAAAATAGATATCAAATATTATTGAAGAAAAAAAAAGAGGGAATTTGAGAGGAATCAACCAAATGAATAAGAATAATAGAATAAAATAGATACGTGCCTAACGGTGAGTTTGATTAGGAGTACTTGGATTGGCGATTTGGAATTAATGTTTGATTAGGGCAATTTATAGATACTCCTAATTAAAGTCACGCCTAGTTTGGCAATTAATGTTGACGTGAATGCATGTTAATTGGTAAGTTGGCGACTCCAATGCCCACCACCTTCAAAATATTATTCTTCTCTTCTATTTAAAGAGACAATACAAGAAGATCGGCAAAATATTGACACAGAGTGCAAGAATAGTGAATATCTTAGTGACGGAACCAGAAATCTATATTTGATGCATTTCACCTCCTAATTTAAGGGTAAGTTTCTTGCACATTGATGGGAAAACCATCAGCAGGAGTATGAGCTTTTACAATGGAGGCAATTGCAGATTCAGATTCTCTAATAAGAGAATTGAGTTGATCACGAACAGAAATTCTGGGTCGCTTCTCAAATTTCTGTATCACAGTTTCCATCTGAGATTTTGCATGCTCTAGCTGGTGTTGAACCTGTTGTGTTTCCTTTGCCATAAGTTCCATCTCACGTTGATCAAGGTCTTCTGCCTCAACTTGGATCTTTGCAATATTAGAAGAATAAAAAAAAAAAAGCCAAAGAAAGAGGGAAAAAAGGAAAGAACTAAGCAACTCCAAATATGATGATATTAAATTAAAGTCTGCTGGCAATTGCTCAAGTATGCTTTTGCTGAACAAAAAAGTTCCAGCAATAAAGGAAACATGAACCTTTTGGGAGGAAAATTCTATGTACTTATTTTATATTATAATTGTTCATTTAGTCAACCAGAAAGCCATATACTAGAGGTAACTGTTGGAGTTTTTGTTTAAACTCCATGGGTTATGAATAAGAGGCGGTTGGAAAAAGGTTAAAAAAATAATAACTACTCCTAACCGCTCTTGGGAAAGGTTAGAAACAATAATAACTACTCCCAATAACTACTTCTAACTGCTCCGATAACAAACGGTTGCGATGGTTCATCGCCAAGAGTCGCGATGGTTCACCGGCAACTCTTCAACATGGTTGTTTGTTGTCTATATATAGACACAGAGACTATCAGAAAATAGATAGAGAAAAATAGAAAAACTGATAGAGTTTTGATAGTTAATCTTTTCTGATATTCTCGCTTAGATACTAGTGCATTTTCATATCACATAAACTCTTCATTCTTTCAAGTGATTCCTCAAGCATTAGCTTTGTTCGTTTGGGCTGTTGATTTGAAGTGTCATCAATCTTCAGATGTTGATCCGTTCTATCCTGGGAGACAATTGTTCATCAACCTTTGGCATCAATTGGAGGGAACAAATTGTCTTAAGGAGACAACATTGTTGGGCTCGGATCCTTTCATCTCTTTGCATATGTTTCTGATTCATACTTATCATACAGGTTCTGTTTAAATTGATTTTTTGTGCAGTTATAGTAGATTATATTGTTTCTCTTGACTACTCAGATTCTGACTCTTGTGCAGTTGGATATATTTCAATTCTAAATTAACTAATAGATATAACAATCTTAAGACAATTTGCTTTGAATCTGGGTTCAGTATATTCTATCTTTTTGTATTATATATTGTTGTCTACTCTATGTACTTTTGAACGATTAATTCATGTGATTAATCAGTGTTTCTGTTTGTGTAACAGAAATGACTTCGACAAGTGCAAACTTGGTCAACAACAACAAGGCTCCCTCTGTTTCAACTCTTGCTGAAAAGCCTGAAAAATTCAATGGGGTTGATTTCAAATGTTGGCAACAGAAAATGTTGTTCTATTTGACAACCCTATGTTTGGAATGTTTTCTCAAGGAAGATGCTCCGAAGTTGAAAGAAGGAGATGAACATGATAAAGAGAAGGTTGTTGCGGTTGATGCATGGAAGCACTCTGATTTCCTATGCAGAAACTACATCCTCAATGGTCTAGACAATTCCTTGTATAATGTGTATAGCACTTTAAAAACCAGTAAGGAATTGTGGGATAGTCTAGACAAGAAGTACAAAAAAGAAGATGCTAGCTTGAAGAAATTCATTGTTGGGAAATTTTTGGACTTCAAGATGGAAGACTCTAAGAATGTGATGAGTCAAGTGGAGGAACTTCAAGTGTTAGTGCATGAAATTCATGCTGAGGGGATGACCCTGAGTGAATCATTTCAGGTTGTTGCGGTTATTGAAAAATTACCACCATCCTGGAAGGATTTCAAGAACTATCTCAAGCATAAGCGCAAGGAGATGACACTTGAAGATCTGATAATAAGGTTGAGGATAGAAGCAGACAACAAAGTTGCTGAAAAGAAATTTGGCAACAATCCTTTGGTCTCTAGGGCTAATGTTGTTGAAGAGGGATCAAAGTCCAAGAAACGGAAATATTCCGATGTTGGAAATGCTAAACAAGGAAAAGGTAAAGGAAAAAAGTTCAAAGGCAATTGCTACAATTGTGGTAATCCTGGCCACCGTGCAAAGGATTGCAAAAGGTCACAAAAATCCAAAAAGAAGACTACTCAAGCCAACTTGGTTGATATCGCTTGTGGAGAAATTGAAAATCTCAACTTAACAGCGGTGGTGTTAGAGTGTAATCTTGTAGGGCACACTAAGGAGTGATGGGTGGATACCGGTGCCACTAGGCATGTCTGTTTATCCAAGTGGATGTTTTCCTCCTACACCCCTGTGAAGAATGATGAGAAACTCTATATGGGTAACTCTTCTACTTCAAAAGTTGAAGGTATTGGAAAGGTGGCTTTAAAGATGACTTCTAGCAAGGTTGTGACACTTAATGATGTGCTTCATGTGCCTGATATTTGCAAGAACTTAGTGTCTGGATCCCTTCTGAGCAAGAATGGATTTAAACTTGTATTTGTTTCTGATAAGTTTGTACTTACTAAGAATGATGTGTATGTAGGAAAAGGATACCTTAGTGAGGGCCTTTTTAAGATGAATGTAATGACTGTAACCAGTAGTGGTGTTAGTATTAATAATAATGTTACTTCTGTTTACTTGCTTGAGTCTTCTAATTTATGGCATCAAAGATTAGGACATGTTAATTTTAAATCAATTAAAAGTTTGGTTAATTTAGATTTATTGCCTAAAGTTGAATGTTCTAATACTAAATGTCAACTATATGTTGAATCAAAGATGTCAAAATTACCTTTTTCTTCTGTTGACCGATCAACTGAATTGTTAGATTTAATACATATTGATATATGTGATATGAAAACTGTACCATCTAGGGGTAATAAGAAATATTTTATTACTTTTATTGATGATTGCAGTAGATACTGTTATGTTTATTTACTTTAATAGTAAGGATGAAGCACTTGTTGCTTTTAGACAATATAAAAATGAAGTTGAGAATCAACTTAACAAGAAAATTAGGGCTATAAGGAGCGATCGTGGGGGAGAATATGATGGCCCCTTCGAGGAATTCTGTATAGAATCTGGGGTTATACATCAGACGACTGCTCCTTATGCACCGCAATCAAATGGGATTGCAGAAAGGAAAAATCAGACATTAAAAGAAATGATGAACGCTATGTTAATCACGTCCGATTTACCACAGAACTTGTGGGGGGAAGCCATTTTGACGGCAAACTATATTATTAATAGAGTTCCTCACAAGAAGACAAAGAGCATATCATACAAAGTATGGAAAGGAAAGCAACCATCCTTGAAATACTTGAAAGTGTGGAGGTGCTTGGCTAAGGTCGCGGTTCCTAAACCCAAAAGGTTGAAGATCGGACCTAAAACCGTGGATTGTGTATTCATTGGTTATGCACTTAATAGTAGTGCTAGTCGATTTTTGGTTTATAAATTCGATGTCTCAGATATACATGTTAATACGATTATTGAATCAAGGGATGCTAGGTTCTTTGAGGATATATTTCCGTATAAAAGGGCATATGAACCAAGTGGCAATAACAATGATAATGTTGTGAGACCTCAAGAGACTACAACTAGTGTTAATCCTGTAGAGGAAGAACCTAGACGTAGTAAGAGGCAAAGGACCACCACATCCTTTGGACCTGATTTTCTAACATATCTGTTAGAAAATGAGCCTCAGACGTATAAAGAAGCTGTAACGTCCCCAGAGGCACCATTCTGGGAAGAGGCTATCAATAGTGAAATTGAATCCATCATGTCAAATCACACTTGGGAATTGGCAGACCTTCCTCCTGGCACTAAGCCTCTAGGAAGTAAGTGGGTCTTCAAAAGGAAGATGAAGGAAGATGGCACTATTGATAAATATAAAGCTAGGCTTGTAGTCAAAGGCTATAAGCAACGCGAAGGTCTTGACTACTTCGATACCTATTCACCTGTTACAAGGATTACATCCATTAGGATGTTAGTCGCGCTAGCAACGTTGTATGGGTTAGAACTACATCAAATGGATGTTAAGACAGCTTTCTTAAATGGAGACTTAGAAGAAGAGATCTATTTGGAACAACCTAAAGGGTTTTCTATTCCAGGACAAGAACGAAAAGTTTGTCGCTTAATTAAATCCCTTTACGGGTTAAAGCAAGCTCCAAAACAATGGCATGCAAAGTTTGATAAAGTTATGTTATCGAACAGTTTTAGTATTAATGAATGTGACAAGTGTGTATACATTCAAAATACTGATAAAGGGTTTGCCAGTCTGTCTTTATGTAGACGACATGTTGATAATGGGTAGTAATAATCAAATGATTAAAGCTACTAAGCAATTGCTTGCCAGCAAATTTGACATGAAAGATTTGGGAAGAACAGATGTTATTTTGGGTATCAAAATCCATAGAACATCAAGAGGTTTGGCTCTATCACAGGCTCACTATATTGCAAAAATTCTTGAAAAATTCAAGAGTTTAAATATAACTCCTGTGAATAATCCCATAGACTCTAGTCTTCGACTATTGAAGAATACTGGCAAAGCTAAAGCACAAAAGGAATATGCTCAAGTATTAGGCAGTCTTATGTATGTTATGAATTGCACTAGACCTGATATTGCTTATGCAGTGAGCATGTTGAGTCGCTTTACGAGTAATCCAAACGTGTATCATTGGAAAGCTATGATAAGAGTGTTAGGATACCTAAAGCACACTCAAAACTTTGGTTTGCATTACGAACAATACCCTGCAGTTATTGAAGGATATTGTGATGCAAATTGGATCACTGATTCTAATGATACTAAATCCACAAGCGGATATGTGTTCACCCTTGGTGGGGTGCTGTATCTTGGAAATCATCCAAGCAGACTTGCATTGCAAGATCAACTATGGAAGCAAAATTTATCGCTTTAGATAAAGCCGGTGAGGAAGTAGAATGGCTTCGTAATTTTGTTGAGGATGTTCCCAGTTGGCCAAAACCAGTACCAGCTATAGGCATACATTGTGATAGCCAAGCTGCCATTGGAAGGGCCAGGAACGTCATGTATAACGGCAAGTCTAGACATATACGTCATAGGCATGATGCCGTAAAACAACTACTCTCGAATGGAATCATCTCAATAGACTATGTAAGGTCTAAAGAGAACATAGCGGATCCATTAACTAAAGGGATTCCTAGAGAGTTAGTTGAAAATTTGTCGAAAGGAATGGATTTAAGGCCTATCAATTGTTGATCATCGCGGTAACTCTACCTTGATGAGTGGAGATCCCACGAACTAGGTTCAAAGAGACAACTAAGTCATGATCGACTATTAAACACTGTGGAGTTTTAAACTCATACTCATTCCTATGACAAGACAGTGTATATGAGGGTAAGCATAATGACTTTTAATGGTTTCTTAATCTGATGTGTCCAAATGATGTATGTGGAGGTATATCACAAGAAATAACCTATGTGAGTGTGAAGTGAGGGCCGCTTCAATGAGAACTTAAAAAGGCCGATTCTCTACAACACTTGCAGAACCAGGAAGGTGTCCACGACCAAAACGGACACAACAATGAGGACGAGCAATGCTAGGGAAGCAATTGTGTGTCTCCTATTGTCTCAGTATACACCATAAAGGTCGACGGTTCAAGGCATCACGACCACCGATTGACCTAGTATACCCGATAGGTTTACACTAGAGAAGGTTCAAAGGTAACCCCTACCTATCTCGATGCAATTGTTTCTCGTCGAGGAATCACACTTGCATACATATTCATATGTATTTAGTCATGTTGAATTGATCTCTTATTCATGTGGGGGATTGTTGGAGTTTTAGTTTAAACTCCATGGGTTATGAATAAAAGGCGGTTGGAAAAAGTTTAGAAAAATAATAACTACTCCTAATCGCTCCTGGGAAAGGTTAGAAAAAATAATAACCACTCCCAATAACTACTCTCAATAACTACTCCCAACCGCTCCGATAACAAACGGTTGCGATGGTTCATCGCCAAGAGTCGCGATGGTTCGTCGGCAACTCTTCAACATGGTTGTTTGTTGTCTATATATAGACACAGAGACTATCAGAAAATAGATAGAGAAAAATAGAAAAACTGATAGAGTTTTGATAGTTAATCTTTTCTGATATTCTTGCTTAGATACTAGTGCATTTTCATATCACATAAACTCTTCATTCTTTCAAGTGGTTCCTCAAGCATTAGCTTTGTTCGCTTGGACTGTTGATTTGAAGTGTCATCAATCTTCAGACGTTGATCCGTTCTATCCTGGGAGACAATTGTTCATCAACCTTTGGTATCAATTGGAGGGAACAAATTGTCTTAAGGATACAACATTGTTGGGCTCGGATCCTTTCATCTCTTTGCATATGTTTCTGATTCATACTTATCATACAGGTTCTGTTTAAATTGATTTTTTGTGCAGTTATAGTAGATTATATTGTTTCTCTTGACTACTCAAATTCTGACCCTTGTGCAATTGGATATATTCCAATTCTAAATCAACTAACAGAGATAACAGTAACTCCCTCAAAGATATTGAAATTAACATTTGTTGGCAATTCCCAACCAGAAAGCCATTCCCAAGGTGCTAAATATTGTGTTAATCCACAAACTTGTACAAATCCCCATCACCTCTGATTTTCCTGGCAATTTATCAACAATTTACTTATTAAGGATGCAAAATTCATATGAACTTGGAAAGGAACACTATTGTATTGATTGTAATACTACATTGACCAAGGAAAACAAACTATAATCAAGAAACATCTAGATTCTAGATTGTACATTGTAGATTGTAGATTGTGCCCGCTCCTAATTTCTGCATGAATGGATGCAGCCTTTTCAGCCTGAGCCTTTAACCGATTTCTTTCCTCCTGTAATGACCGATAGAGCATTCCTCTCCACCCTTGCTGCTGTTCTGGTTGAAACTTCTCTAAGATACTGGCAGAAAGTGCAACGCCTTCTGAAGGATCAGTTCCACCACCAATTTCATCAATGAGAACAAGTGATTGTGTTGAGGCCACTTCCAAAATCTTACAAATACGTGATATTATATCTGATCCTGAATTTGCTATTTCAGATGCAAGCATACTCAAAATTGCACTTTCCTCGGCCTTCTCAGAGCTTGAAAGCCTAACTTCCAAGTTGTTCAGATATATTGCATCTTTGGGTTCCATAAAGTAAGTTGCCCCAGAGCTGCTAACATTCAGGACTACACCATCTGGAAACAAAAATCTATGTGAAGCCCTAATTCCCACACACATTCTAGATCGGTGCTTAACTATTAATGGTCTATCAGTTCCCCCTGCCTGAAAAATTTGGGATGATACTTCCTTCAACAAAGAATCCAAAATTTCTATGTTTCTGTTTCTTTCTGATCTGATGATCTGCACGTCTTCAATTGCTCTATCAAGAATTATTGAAAGCTTGCAATCTATACAAAATTTTATTTTACGCTCCAAAGCCACTTGGAAATTACAATTTTGCAGTATTTCAAGAATGGGAAACAGTTGCACCGATAAAGTTAACAATTCAAATGATTAATTATCTTGGGATTTCTTAAAGGAAACAATTATGCCCAACAGAACACGTACAATTAGAGTATTACACTCTGAATGTCAGTCATTACCTTTGAGATAAACTTTCTTTTAAGGCCTTATTGAGACATGAGAATCCATTACCGTATGATCTATGCTCCAAACTTTGTCAAGAAAAATACAACACCTAGCCAAAATGCATAAAAGAAGCTTCTTATAAAGTGAATCAAACAAAATGTGAGACTGCAGTTCCGCGAGAAACCCGCAAATGTCTTAATTAATAAGTGATTGACATGACAAATATATAGTGTTAAACGGGTCTGACCGCAGTTCCGCGAGAAACCCACACTTTCCTTATCATTCATCTTCATATTCTTTTTTGGGAAATTACTACAAGTTTGTGGCCCATATTTTTACTTTGGCTTTAACTTCCTACACCACTAGGATTTCTAATACACCCAACACATACTTGTGAAAGTACCAAAATACCCTTTTTAAAAATTCTTCAAATTTTAGAATTTAAATATTTCTAATACACCCAGCAGCGCATTCGTTTCGTTTCTGCTTCTTCTTCCGCGCCTCTGCCGTCGTGTGCTCTGGGTTGCTGTCGGGTGGTTTGGTTCTCAGTGGGCGCCGTCGTTGGGTGTGGTGGTTGCCGTCGCAGCTATGGTGGTCTTCTCTGACGAGGTAAGTGAGTCTGCGTCTTCGTGGTGCTTCTCTGCGTCGCATACGGATTGCAAATTCGTATCACCTTTACGGATTGCTAATCCGGATTGCCAATCCGTATGGGTTATTGTTGTTTGAATTTTTTTTAAATTAATTTGTTCTGTTGTGTTGTAATTGCTGAAAATATTATATTTAGAACATGTTAATTATATTTTTCAACCCATTGGTTAAGCTTTGGTGAATTGATGACCCTATTGTTACTTAATTGAAAAGTTGACAACTTGTAAATCATTTTATTGGGAAACATGTTTCTTTTCTTGCCATGCTGAATTGATAGCTTAAATCCACAGGGACATGTTGCACCTGCTGAGGGACACATGCCACAACATGTAGTGGTAAGCTAAAAGTCATTTGGTTTTGATTGTTATTTGCATTGGTTTGGTGACATTATTGTCTTACATGTTTTTCATTCTTCTATTCAGGGTGTGTGCCACACGATTGCCCAGAGATTGCAACAAATGATAGATCTTCAAATGGTTACCGCTGGCACTGACGCATTCGACATAGTAGACCAGTGTATCACATTAGCTCGCGGTGTGTGTGACGATAGGATTGTGTATGTCAGGTCTAGACGTCCCAGGAGTTGATTGTGTATACGGAATGACATACTTTGACTTTTTCATCTTTGTATGGCATAGGCCAATATATGAATAGATTTGTTAACATTTTGGCTTAATGACATTAATATTTTAATTGTTTAAACATCATGTGTGGATAAAATGAACACAATTTTCATTTCACACTTAACTGTTATTTTAATTCATATTCAATACATCACTTAAAAGGACAAATACATTAATTATTAATACCTTTAACAAAAACAACACAAAGATTTAAAAAAAAAAACAAAAATAAAAACAAACATAAAAACAAAAAAAATGCACTCATACAGATTGGCAATCCGTAAGGCTCATACGGATTGGCAATCCGTAAGGATCATACGGATTGGCAATCCGTAAGACTCATTGGCAATCCGTAAGGCTCATACGGATTGACAATCCGTAAGGATCATACGGATTGCCAATCCGTAAGGCTCATTGGCAATTCGTAAGGCTCATACGGATTGGCAATCCATAAGGCTCATACGGATTGGCAATCTAGAAGAGCCAATCCGTATGAGCCTTACGGATTGCCAATCCGTATGGTTTCTGCTACAGTGATCAAGTTGCAGAACCACGCCTCCGACGACGGCAGCGGCCAATGCAAGCTCCACCAATGCTAACCACGACCTCCCGAACCAAACCAACAACACAAGAGGCACCAACACGCAGCCAACAAGCAACAGCGAAGACGCACAGCGAAGAAGCACAACAGAGAAAGCATGGAAGAAAATGGAAGAAAAAACCTGTTGGGTGTATATTAAAAAGCAACAAGGGTAATATTGGTATTTTTTGAAATTGTTGGGTGTATAAGAAATTTGACTGGTGTAGGAAGTTAATGCCTTTTACTTTTTTTTTTTCCATCAATCTCAAATCTTGAAATACCACTGGACATTTGTACTCCATCTAATCTAATCCATCATCCATACCCAGAGTCTTTTCTTTTTCTTTTTCACTATCGTCAAAGTTTATTCCATTCCAATATTATTTTTACATATAATTTTCAAATTCTTATTTTTGGCAAAATTATATAAAAAAGAAATTCTAAAAAAAAAAAAAATATATATATATATATATATATAAGTCAATGTTAACTGTTAATTTATTATTTTTTCTAGTATCTATTAGTTTAGTCTCTATGTTGATATATTTTTATCAACCTTTGGCTTTAAGGATCAATTTGAAAGATTTTTCAATATTTATATACTATTTAATATGATTCTATTACTTTAGGTATTATTTATATATTAATTTTTTATTCAGTTATTGAAAATTTGAAATTAAAATTCACTGTATCATGTTCATGTCTATTAGTTTTTTGATAGATAAACTGTTCATGTCTATCACCGGTGAATTATTATTAATCACTTAATCCAAATGAAATGTCCCATAAAACTTGGAAATGTCCTAGGAGGAAACCTCGGTGGATAACACCGGAAGTGACCAAACTACCCTTTTTTCGAATTACAACAAGGCTTTCTTTTCTGTGTCTCGTTGTTCTCTGTCTCTTTCTCTTTCAGGAACAAAACAAAACAAGGATGATACCGCAACAATGGGGTTCTCCATGTGGAAACCAATGCACCAATAAATACGCTGCCCTCACCAAAATCCCATGTAATGTAACCAGCCCTCTTCAACATTTCTTCATTCTTTCTTTCTTTCTTTCTTTTTTTAAATAAAAATTCATGAATGTTCAACTTGCCATATTCATGCTCCGGAATTGTGTTATCCTTTTCATTACCCATGAGGTCATGACGTTATTTCTGGTCTGTTTTCAATGTTTGGGTAGATTATATCTTGAATAATTCAAATTATTGTGATGTATATATATTATAATGCATTAAGTTAACTTAATGAAGCAATATTCCGGGCTCGTTGAAGACTCTTGTAGCAACTTTTATGGTTGATGATGTCGATGTGAGGTTATTTTGATGTTAATTGGTGTTGGGTGTGGGCTAAAAAATCATTCTTTGCTTTCCTTTATGCACTCACAGATCCTACTAGTTTTATTGTAGGGCGAGTATTCTGCAAAAAGGGTTGCAACTCAGATGGAGAGACATGGGAAGAATGTGAGATTACTTTGCATTTTTGTTTTAATAATTTTTCTTATGAATGAAATGTAGATAAGAAAAAATTGTTCAATCAAAATCTAGGCTTTATGAATTTCATTTACTTGTATTTCTGCATCAATACTAGCACTATAGTTGCTGATTTTTTCCCCCTTTTGTGTCCTTAATAAACTATTTCAGAAATTTGCAAAAGTTGTTTTGTCTTGATTAGTTGAAAACAATAATTTCTTGAGAGAAAAAATTTATCTTTGACAATTGGGGGAAAAGTATTGGAGTAAGGCTTCACTTTTTTTATTGTTAAACGGTAAGTCACTTCAGCAATAATGAAATTGAAGCGAAAGGGTTTTTATTTTATTTTTAACAATTCAAGTCATAAGATTATGTTAGTTTTTGCTATTGAAGCAACAAAGACTGGATATATGAGGTCAAACATTGGCTTTGTAGATGGCAGAAGTAGTTCGTTTATCTCATATTTTAAGAAGAGAATTGCTAGCAACTTGGTTTATCTCAGTTTTGTTTCTGTGTATTCCGAGAAAAAGAATGGGAAAAGTGTGATTGTAAAAATTGGGCTTGCTTAGTGACAGATTTGATTTTGATTAAAAAATGATAAGAGTATTGGTTAACCAGGTTTGGAGGACTGCAATCAAATATGCTACAAGGATCCCGTACTAAAGGACCAGCAGTGGAGTGCTTATATTGATCGTTCCCCTGGAGCTGCCAGTTATTCAGAGGTATCTTCTATCCTTGCCCATGTTCCTTTTACTTCCATATTCATGAATCGTGATTGCAACTTAGCTTATGATGTTTTCTAACAAATAATGGTTTCTCTCTTATAATATTTTTTATGTGTGGTTCTGCAATCTTAAAGGAAAGGTTTCTACATGTTGACTGTTGAGTTATTGTCAGAGGAAAAGTATTTGAGTGAAAAGTTTTAGGTTTGATAAGAACTATTGGAACCAAGTATTGAACTGTTGCCTTTGGCCTTTGCTTGCCAATGAGTGAACTACAAGTTGTTTGTGTATGGTGCTTAAATTGTTTTAATAGGATTAGTCAACTAATTTTCTTGGCAGCATCAGTAATCCGTTTTCAGCCCTGATATCTAGAGAATAATGGAAAGGAATGGCTTCTTTGTGATCAATTGCGACATGCATGTGGTTTTTAATAGCTTAAGATTAATTATGGTATGGCTGCTATGTCTAGAAATTAATAACGATTAATTATTTTCCTGTACAGGAATGTTTTCATGCATGTGTATCTGGCTGCGGTTTCAAGGTCAGTTTGATTTCAAGAACATTTATTTTGGTTAATTTGTCATATGCATTCCAGCTTCCCCCCTCCCTACACACACACAAAAAGGCTTTTAGAATCTTTTTAAGGAGGGAGTGATGCTTTTTGAATTTGCTATGCTTGCTTCATGTAAGCAGTTTTTTCCAGCATATTTGTTTGAAAAAGGAAATAAAAGAAACCTCATAATTATTGTGATTTTTTAACTATTGTTTATAGAAACTGCTTATCAGGAATTTCAGTCTCAAAGCAGTTTGATAACCTTCAATGAATTCTCTTGTTTATAATTTGAAAAAATCAAATAGGAAAATGTATCCCGAAATTGATTTGTAATCCCATCCAAGGTTTTAAATTATGGTTGCATCATGTGATTTGGGCACAGTATCTTGGTTGCAGACTTGCACTGTCTGTCCAACTTCATGATAACATTTCTGCACCAAAATGAATTCTTTCATTTTTCGTGTTTCAACTAAAGCCTTGGAATGATTAGTATGAAGTTTGATTTGTTTCTTTGTTCATGGTATTTTATACGTTCCACATCTTACAGTAACTGAAAACTGAATGTGATTCATCATACAGAAAACTAATTCTCTCCCTTTGTTATATCGATTAATTTGCATTGGAAATATTAGGATACAGGTGATCTTATAAATTTATTGCATCTATTTAAATCATACATATATCATCAATATTTCTCTGTTGCTTGTACAGCTTTCCTTCTCTCTGAATTGAATATCATCAAGAATCTACATAAGTCAGACAAATATATGCAAAAATTCACTTGTAATAACCCAATTACATATTTCGCATATTGCAGTTTGAGGTTAAATCAGAGGAAGCTGATAAAGTCAGTCCTAACAGGCAACCGAAGCCTGAGACCAAGCCGAAGCCAAAACCAAAGCCAAAGCCGCAACCTGTATGCCCCATTGACCCGCCAAGTGATATACCTGACACTTCTGCATAGTGAAAGACAAACATATTTGACAAAAATCCAAAATGTATACTTCATACTTTGTTGGCTATATTCTCAGGATTTTTCTTTTTTCTTTTTTACCTTGTAACTTGCTAATTGTTATCAGCATGAGTTACTTACATTTTGGAGGCAACACCATGAGTGGTGGTTGTGCCTTTTTTTGCCTTGAGATTTTGGAGGCATCGTGTTGCCTTTAAGCTGGGAGCACTGATAGTTGGATACTTAAGAGTACAGGACTTACATTATTTTATTGAGGAAAGTTTATGTTCTAGGAATTTAAATTTGTTATTTTTTATTTACCGTTATTACTTATAAATCTCGATCAGATCATGGTGAATGTCAGCAGTTAGTTTTAAGAAAATGTGATCACCACTCCCGTATCCACCGTCTGATCAAATGGATTTGCTGCCTCTCAACTAAATAATTGTTGTTTGTGGAAGACTTTGACTTTTGACATCAAACTTGCGTTTTAATCTTAAAGGGTTGTTTGATAGAGTGAAAAGAAATGGAATTAAAGAGAACTAGAATGAAAGTTTTGAATTTTGAATTAAAGTAAAACATAGAAATGTAGATTTAATTTAATTTTATTGTTTATTTCTCTTCTTTTTGTTTCTATTTCAACACAAGGGAACCGACTCTTATTATTAGATTCTAATTCCTCAACTTGATGACATATTCTTCATTGTTGCCATGTGATGTATTCTTGACAATTGCAATTTGAATCATACTCAGTATTGAATCACACACAATACTTCTTATTTAATGTTTACAACATCTTTGTTTTTACAGCACAACATCCCTTAAAAGGAGAATATTAATGTAATATTTTCACATATTTTAAAAAAATAGTGTTATATATAAATAAGATGGTATTAGTATAATGTTTCCAAACATTAAAGAGTTAATGTAAGAATGAAAAAAAATAGTGACTTGAATGTAATTGTAGTAAAAAATTCAAAAGGTACAAATATAATTTGTTTTAAAATATATTATGTTGAATTGAAATAATTATAAAATAATAATATCTGTTCATCTTCAATATATTATTATTGTAGAAAAAACATTAACTTAAAAAAAGGTATTTGGACATATATAGTTTATTTTATTATATGGTCATAAAAATTAAATTTAATTAATCATTTGAAATTTTATGCTTACAATATTTTGATTATATAAAGTTATAAATTTTAATTTTTAATTCTAAATAAAAAAAAAGTTTCACAGCATTCATGTAATAAAAGGATCAACATCAACTCCAACAACACTTTTAATCAAAGTTAATTGGGATTAGTAGTAGATGAACCCAATGATAGATACAATGAGGTTGAAAAAAAAAGGGAAGGGAAAGGAAAAAGGAAAATAAGAAAAAAGAAAATAATGGGAAAAGAAGGAAGGGGAAGATGAAGAGGGAAATAACTAAAAAAGGACCATCTAAAATATAGAGATAATAACGGGTGTAACCCTCCACTAAACTTATAGTTTTTCTTCATTCCATCCTAAGACACACCATCTACCAATTTATAGCCTACTCTGTTAAGTCTTTTTTAACTATTTTTCCCTAGGTAAGTTTTGATTTACCTCTACCTTTTTTTTATGTCTAACTCTTAGTAACAAATTTTTGTTCTTCCAGGAGTATACAGGTTGTCAAAACTTACCTTGAAGGCAAATACATTTTTTAAAATTCTAAAAGGGAGGGGAAAAAATGTGAAACAAAAAGTATGAGATGTGTGCCAATATATGACCAAATCGCTTTCTCCATTGCTGTTTCCTTTCAAAGGAGCTCAAAATAAAGCATTTTTTCCCAGGTTTCCCTTTGCATGTTGACAGGACCAGGATGACCAGGATGCATAAGATGGTGTGGCCTTTGCTACTACTTTTGACGGCGCAAATAATCTCGTACATACGGATGTACCTCAGTCTTAACCACCATGTGCATCTTCTTTGAATCTTCCCACAACAAACCATTCGATTCTCTAGCACAGTCACAGGCTCCTTCAAACACATCCTGCCCACAAATGATACAAATAATAAGACAGACACAAGGGCATATTCTCAAGACATGGACTCAAATTAATGATGCAGAGTTCCTTACTCTGGAATGGAACTCATCGTAATAATATGCATCTGTCATCTCAACTCTGTTTAGATCTGCTTCCCACAGCCTAATCTGTCGCCATTACAATGCTACATAATCAGAAAATGAAAATAAACAGTACATAAGCGTGTGTGCATGCATGCAACCACACAATATTGAGATAAAAAACCTGTTCTGTGACATTTTCAGGCACAGATGGTATCCTCTCCGCAACACGAGGATGAGAATTTTGCTGAAGGAAAGTGATTATCTGCAACATCAACACACACGGTTGTCTGTGTAAGATATTGTTCATAGTAAACTTTTAAAAGTCAACTCAAACATGTTAGTATAGGCTTATGTTTAAAGACTAAAGGTGTATTTGTTTTAACATTGGTAAGGCTCACAGGGCAGTTGGATTTAATGATATTAGAGAGATGGATTGGAGTGAACGTGCATTGGAATGTGTTATAACTGTAAACAAACACACACTAACCTACAAAGATAGTAAAAAAAATGCCAAAAGCTTTAGTGAGTACAATCATGTCAGGGTGAGGAGGTGAATAGCAGTAAAGAAATGCATCTATTCATCAATGTAGGTCATTCAAATGAAAGGTCTGTGGGTAGAAAGGATTGAGGTTGAGGCTGCTCCCACGTATGATGTCTAAAATGGACTAGCATAATATATTCCTGTGGCAGAGCTACTTATGTAAAGGATTATTTTACAAAACTCAAATGGTAAAAACAACATTCAGGGGGCAAATAGACAAAGCTGATACAACTGGTATCCACAAATAGAAGAATTCACACAACAGTACATAGACGTAGAGAGAGAAAAAGGAAACTGCTATTATCTATTGATTACTGAAAATTCGAGTGTCTCAGCACTCTCCTCTACAATGAGTTTCCCCAAAAAATACATCTGCAATATCTACTGCACCACTATTTATAACAATTAACTCCTAGCTCCCTAACTGACCCATGTGTGTAACCACTAAACTTATTGACCTGTGGATCAGTGGGTTTGTTATCTTCCTATTCCTTCTAGAATTCAGTTTAGTACTAGGCCCCTTATTCCTAACAAAAGCATAGCAAGAAATAAATCATTACCATCTATCTGCAAAAACCAAGTATCATATTATAAAAGCAGTATTACACACTAAAATTTCTATTTTCTAATACTTACCTGCTCTGCTGTAATGCCATTTTCAAAAGCACTATACAAGCTTTCTTTTGTAATAGCCCCAACAATAAGATTTGGAAGTTGATACTCTACCCTGTGTACACCACACGTACTGATACTAAGCAATAATATTTTGTTGAAATAGGCAGCTCAAAATTTAATAGCTAATTAGTGGTTTCATTTAAAAATAGAGTCAGAAAGATTAAGGATATTCCAAAAATATTGTCCAGGAAGAACACCTTCTGATATCTAAAAGTATTAAGTAGTTCCAAAACACAAATGGCAGGAAAAAATGAGGAAAGACTAGAGGCTTTCTTTGACACAAGTGGAAAAATATAACACTCTACAAAGTATTTGGTGGCATACCTTGAGAATAGCTGCAATATCTCACAATGTAATTTAGAAGTTGAGTAAGCATAAACTCTAAAATTTGTTTCCACAACCACAAATCCCTGAAAAAATTAAGTAGAATGACATTTTTCATTAATATTCACAAATTTGTACAGGAATTTTTATTTTATTTATCAAAATAGGCATAATTTATTGTTAAAATAACAGAAGATAATTCATTCATTAAAACCAACCAAAGGTTAATTGGCATGTTAAGCGGTCATCAGTCTGAGGTAGTAAGTGAAGATCAGTCAACAAAAGTTTCTTGAACAAGACTCAACATATCTCATATGTATTCTGTAATCCTGTAACACTTGGAAACTCTAAAGAACAGAAGTGTATGCAAACTTGGAATGATTGAGATGAAGCTACTAAAACACCTAACCGACAACAGTAATATCTGCACATATGAACAAGCAAAACTACAACTTGGCCATATTTATTGAAATAAATCACATTAATAGTAGTACTAAAAAAGTATAGAGTATAAACCAAAAGGTCATCTAAACCATATACAAATACAGACACACATGCATAAACAGATACATTTTAAACGAAATCTAAATCAGTTTTCAAAGTTTACTTTTTTTTATTAAAGAGTAAATTTTATTAGAAGGAAAGAAGGAAATAGCAGGAGAAGAATAAGCCATCCTATGTGAACAAGGCACAACAGAAAAAATGCAGCTGAAACTAACAAACAAAAACATTGATTTCATATAGCCTTCACTACTGTGAAGGAGTTTTCCTAAAAGAAACCTCATCGTGAAACAAGGCCATGTTCTAAATTTTCTATCAAGATAAATACATTCTGAAACCAATACGAAACCTGTTTTCTAGATGATGAATCAGCCAAGCTCATTAAAAGATTGGTAGCCAATTTTGTAGGTATAAACCAACTTCCTTTCCTGCCCTATAAAGATGTCACAAAAAGAAGAAAGAAACAGAAGACAAATACTTATGAATAAATATACAATTAAAGTCATTATGAACCTTGTCACATCTGAAAAAATAAGCATGGAAGTATTATAACCTGCTGAATTTTTACCAAACCAAGGTCTGCTAGGTCAATACTTATGGTCCTCTGAAAACTAGTCAATGTGTCAACACTATAAGCCTGATGCATTAAGAAAATTAAGTGTCAAAGTCACAATGAATTCCAATTACATGAAAAGGAAGTAACAGATTCAGTAATCATAGCTATAGAGAAAAGGAACTAGAAAGCAAAGGTCTGATCAGTCCAACACTTGTGCAAGTTAATGTAGAATACCATAATATTAGTTTTTATGCAACAAAATTCTCATCAAAGAACCAGAATGTCTTACCTCCCCATTGACATGAAAACTAAGTTCCAGCATGAATGAGATAAGGTCAGCTGCATCAATACCTCTATCCTGCATCAAATTGGATGTTGAAGAGCATTAGAAAATAAATGCAAAAAATATTATTAAAAAAAAAAAGTTAGAGCTACCTCGGACTTAGAGATATATTCTCTGATGATGTACCAAAGCTGTGCATTTGTATCCATCAGCTGTATTTCACAAGGAACAGTCTTTATATTTAGGAGAATGCATTATACATTAAATACAATTGGCTTATAAATACTTTGACACATACCAAAAACTGGAAACCACTTTCAGTTAATTTTGGAGCTTCTTGTCTCTGTATTGGCACATGAGAAAATTATATCAAGCGTGAGATTTTCAATACCCAATTACCCACACACACATGCAAGCAACTGCTATAAATGAGAAGTACTACTGCCAAGGAAACGAAACCTGTGACTCAGGATATGCCGCTGGAAAACCTTCATCAAGGAAGAGCTAATATTCAAGGGTTTTTCAACCTGACTTGGGCTTATAAGTTGCAATAAGAAACACTGGTTCATCAAAAAAGAAAGTCACATAAAAGGCTTCATTTTAGTCAAAATTTAATCAAGGTGCTATACATCAAATAACTAAAGTAACTTAGGTAAAATAATATTAAGAAATAAAAAAAAATGGATGTACAGTTTTAAAAAAAATGAAATGAGAAGATCAAACATTGTACCTCCCATTGTTCTAGAGCATAAGCCTCAAGATTCTCTAAGGTTGGGAGCCTCACAGAGTCACAGTAATATTAGAAGGCATTGATTCCCTTGGCAAAGTTCCACTGCCATATTATACACAAGGAAATATTACCAGCTAAAGCAAATATTCAGTCTACATTTTAATAATTACATAACAATAATTGCTCTTCTTGAAAAATTCAGCATGGAATCATTTAATTTCATGGAGAGACCATCCTCTGCCTTTATAGGCTAATTAATCCATCATATATAAATTTGAATAGTTTTATCACAGGACTCAACAATTTTGTTTACATCACTTCCTCAGCATAGCAGTGAGAGAACAAGACGAGCTAATGATTACCATGGTCCATGAACAGAAAAGGAAGAAAAATGATGTACTACTCACCCTTGTACTAAAAGGTTTTGGAGACTTCTCTGAAATGTTGGATTAACTTTGTAAGTCTTTTCATTCTTCCTGCCAGAAAGAGGAAAAACTTACTGAAGTAAATGGGATAAGGTGAGGCTCCAAAGTGGTAAAAGTGATGTTCTAGAACTATGGAAACTTAGCTAGATGCAAAGACACATAAAGAGAAGAAGAATATATACAATCCAGAGAAATGAACTACATATTGATAGCAGTTTCTCTTGGAAAATGAAAAATAAAATGAAATGAATAGAACTAAGTGATCAGTATTAAGTATTAAATGCCTTTTGTTATGAAGCGATTGATAACTTTACACAAATGTGTTCTGAAAGAAACAAAGGAGAAAGCAAACAAGTAGCATGCATGCCATAGAGCATGCAAATCAGATAAGCAAATAGTTTCCGTCGAACTACAACATGTCACAAATAAAATAAGATTTTATCACAAAGACAATTAAACAAATTACAAGATGCAAAAAAGGTGTGCACTCTCCATACTAATGGCTAGATTTTGTCCAATTGTCATTTGAAATGAATTGAATCAACTTGAACTTCCAAAGCATAATTGTCTACGTTTCATTTTCACAGAAACATATAAAAAATACAAAATGTTTAATTAGAGAATAAATGTGTACCTGTCAACAGCTTCAAGCAAAACTCTCAATTGAACCAACCTATCAATGGCCACTCTGTGCTTTGAAACTCCATCTGGAAGCACCCATTCCTCCAACAATTTAGCTGCCACTGGCACATCAATATTCAGCATCTGTATGATGTATTTCTTTGCAAGAGGCGGAAGTGACCTGATATTTTAAGATATATGTCTGTTAAAACCACAAAGTAAATACTCAAAAAACTAAATACCACTTCTCTACCCCACTTTACTATGAACTTTTATTTTGGTCCTAGGTCAAGACTAATCCCGCCCACGGTGCGTGGCTGCCGCTGGCCCATAGGAATTTTACACGCGGTAGGAATCGGACACGGGTTCTCCTGCTAAATAGATCGTTTTCACTCATGTGAACGCAGTGAAACCTTATACCACTGCGCCAACCCTTTGGGTTACTTAACTCTGAACTTAGGTGAAAAGATAATCCATAATAGTAATTCCACTATAATGGCACCATCAAGTTGTCAAGTTGAGGATCTTTTGTATTCCAATAAAACAGAATTGCTAGTAACACGCCCTTTTGAACACATTATATATTATAGGCTGAAATTTATAAGAAATCACAGAAATTTATGGGTCTCACTTCTTATTTAATGAGTCGCATTCATGATTTTTGTAGTTTCTGATAAATTTTAATTTAACCAACATAAAGAGTTTGTTAGAGAATTTGTTGCTAGCACTCCTCTTCCAAAAAGGCTAAAAACTATTAAAACTTAACACCATATGAAGGGGAGGGTGAAGGGGTAAGAATATGTTATACTGAGGCAAATTGAATAAGTTTGCAAACACAAGGAAACTTTGAACAAACATAAATAGTGGAACTTGGACAATGACCTGAGAATAGCTTCACAGATGAATCCGTTTTCATAGAGCTTATCGAGCTTCATGGCGGGCATGGAAGCCACCATGTCCATGAAATTCTTGGCAATGATTCTAACCTCTGGCATTGTGATTCCGACACCACCACCAGCTTTTTCTTTCTCTTTAATTTGGATTCCGATTAAAGGGGTCTTTATGAAGAGCTTAAACAACCGAATAAAAAGAAAAAGCGTGTGATTTATGAAACCCCGTCATTAACCTCGAACGTTCCCGTAATTGTAGGGCGAAAAGGGTCTCTCGCAGCGGTGATAATACGCACCGTTTTGGACATGAAAGGATCACGTGAAGTTGGGGAGAGAGGGTGGTGAAGATAAGAGATGAGCTGAGAATAGAAGAGATGAGTCACTACTTTGAGGGAGTTAGAGAAGCGGTTATGGGCGTTTGGCAGGCTCTGGTTCCAGAGTATTAGAGGAGATCAACATATTTTTTAGTAGGTTTAATTTATTCATTTAATTTTTTTTTACCTATAATTGCGGAATACTCAACTATATTATTAATAATTAATCTCTGTTGAAAATTTTGATTCATAATCTTTGATGAAATTTTTTCTCCCAATCACATTACTATCCAGATGCTCGAACTCTTTAGTGGTTTAATTTATTCATTTGGCTTTATAGATGTAGAAACTTTTTATTAGTTTCTATGGCTGGTCATTTTAATTCTTGATGTGTAAATTAATTCAAAGAATGAAAAATTTATTTTGTCTTTGAATACATAAGAAGTGTCACAATTATGTCTTAGACATAATTTAATGATAAATTAATTTTTAAATTTTATAATATCAAATTAATGATAAAAAAATATTTTTTATCAGTAAATGTTAGAATATAATTTAATATCAAATTAGTTTTTAAACGTTAAAGCTTGATGAAAAAAATAAAAAATACATTTTAATATCAAATTATTTTTTATCCAATTCTTATACTTACAAATATCTTCTAAAAAAACACTTACAAATATCTTCTTCTAATTTTTATGCGTATAATTTATGTCTGGGAAAACATAAAATAGTCTACTTAAAAGTATCTCTCAATAAAAGGGCATACTGCTTAACCACTTTGGATTTGGTTTGGATATCCTTCTCACTCATAAAGTGCTACTTGCTTAGCTGCCAGTATATGTTATGAACTATTTATGCATGTTAACTGAAGAACTCTATAATAACTTGTTTTATACTAGACCCTATTACTAAATAGGTAGGCAACTTTTGCATTAACATGATGTGTATAAACCAAAAACAAAAATATTTAAAATACTATTAACTAGATTTTATTCCCATGCAATACACATATTGATTAAATTATACAACTTTATATATTTATACTTAGTATTATTTAAAAAATATAAATAAATAAACTTATCATTTTTAAAATATTTAGTATCATACTAAATATAATTACATTAAGATTGAGTAAATAGATTAATTATATTTTTAATTTAGCACATGTTATCTTCAAAAATTTTAAGTCTATTAAAATTTATCATGATTTATTCTTTTTCAGAGTAACAATAGTGATATAATACATGTATTATATTATATGTATAAATTCAAAATAAATTAGTAAATATAAATTCATAATTATTTACATTAATATTTATTAAACATTTGCTTTGCACAAGTTTATTTTAATATAAGTAGATAATTTAAATACATAAAATATTTTTAAAATAAAATTCTTATCATTTTATTATTTATTATAAACAATTCATTTTTAAGTATTAGGTGTCTTTTTATTCAAAAAAATAAGCATATTAATTGTCTATTTTTTCATGAGATTATCATTAAATATATATATATATATATAATATTATAATTTATTAAATTAAGTTATCAAAATTTTCCTTATAAACTATATATTTACATATTTATTAAAATTTAAATAAGAGAAAATAGAAAATAGAAAACAATTCACCTAACTCTAAAAACATTAAAGATATGAGTTTAGTTTTGTTCATAATAATATAGTGTAAGTAATTTCTCACTTATATAATTAATATAAAGTAAGGGAGAGAAAAAATATAATAAAAATTTATTTTTTATTTTCAAATCTATTTTTTCTATATGAAAAAGTATAAATTCAAAAAGAATCTAAAAATAATAAATATGAATATATAATACAACATAATTATTAAATTTATCTATTTATTTTATTTATTGTTGATATAATGTTAACATGTAATAATTTTTAAATGCATTTATTATCAATATTTAAATTTATTTTAAATTGATTAAAATAGTGTATTTTTATTAAATATATAATTGTTAATTATTTTAAAATAATATTTTTAATAATTTTAAAGATATTAATTTTTATTTTGTGATATTATTGAAACTTGAATTGACAAATCTCCTTACATCATGAATTGAACACTCTCATTTAATATAATTAAAATTATATAACATTATTATTGTCATTGATGTTATTCAGAAGTGATCAGCATCAAAATAATACTAGTAAAATCAAACGACAACTTTGAGAGTACAAATATTTTTAATTGAAACAATCATGTTTAAACTTATAAAACTATTATATGCAACAATACTCTTCATTCGAGTATCTAACAAAATTACATTCTCGAAACAATCTCAAAATCAATGATAATCTTAGCAGGGCCAGCCCTGGGGCAGGGCGAGCGGGGCCTATTAGGGGTCCATTTTTTCCATCCCTTAGTTTTAATATTATTTATATTTCAAAAAATTTGTGTGTTAGGGGCCTATTTTTTTCATCCCTTAGTTTTAATATTATTTGTATTTCAAAAAATTTGTGTGTTAGGGGTCCATTTTTTTCATCTCTTAATTTTAATATTATTTGTATTTCAAAAAATTTGTGTGTTAGAAGCCCATTTTTTTCACTTCGCCCTGGGCCAAAGAATTTTCAGAACCGGCCCTGAATCTTAGCTAAGATATATTACAAATTACTATAATAACTATTTAACTTGTCGATCATGTAGCAGTAAATTGTTATTCTAACCACTGATAGTCTCTAGAAACATATTATATTGATGAGCTTGATTCACATTAGTCAAATGCCAAAAAACGTAATGTCTGGATATTGGTTCCCAAAGAAAAAACTAAAAAATATATATTAATTTTTATTGTAAAATAAGAGATTTAAATTTAACTCAACCCTAAAAAACTATTTTATGATATGAAAATTATCCTTGTATATTTTATTTAACTTACTTGTGAGACTTAAATTTTCTCTAATACACTCTCACCCAACATCGTTATAAATTTGACACAAGAATAATATAATAGAATACCCTTTTAATTGATCTATAATAAACTTTATACCATCTAGAATATGAAACTTAAATTTTTCTCAATGTTAAATTATTTATTTCACATATATCATGTTTATATCATGTTTCTTTAGGTAGTGCATACTGAGCTCATTACTAGGATATTCTGCCTGCAAGAGAAATCGATCCCCGATTTGGTTGAAGTTTGGGAGAAACAACGAATGGAAGAGAGAGAGTGGTTCACACACTATTATGCGTTAATTGTCACCAATTGCTTTAGTGCTGAACAAGTTGAAACCACGATCAAAAATATTATTAATCCTACCGCAACCAGGCGTTACTTGCTTTTGGATAATGTTTATTGAAAGAAACTAAATGGCCCATTCTTTTAGAGAGTGTTTGATTTTGAAGAGAAAAATAACATAAGAGAAACTTTATACTTTATTTTTTAGAATCCAAACCTTTTACCCTCTACTTAAATTAAAAAATTCTTATATTTACATCTTTATTTCCATCATCTAAACCGAACACTCTTAACAGGCTCAACTGTCAAAATACTTTGTAGTTGTCACTATGACACTATCGTAGTTTCTAAGGTTATTGTATGAGAATGATGGTGAAGCTTCATCCTGATACAACTAAAAATATAACATCTTATTATCAATTGTGAAGATTACCGTAATAAAGAAAGATAAATGAAGAACCAAGAAAAAAGAATTATAAAAAAAAAATGAAACAACCACATAGACTATAATGCTTAAATAATATAAAACATAATAGTAGTTATTATCAAGAGGGCCTTGAGAAAATACAGCGAATACAGATACTACATAGAAAAAGCACCTATGAGGCTATTACATTCCGTTAGATACATTCATTGATGATGAAAAGTTAAATGTTTTTTCCTCAAGAGATTCACACTTAAATGACAAGAACCAAATGTGCAAATCTCTTGTTAATAAGAAGTAATTAATTCGATCTGTACAGGGATATACAAATGAGCTAGCTAGATAGATACAATTTACCATCTCAACTTCACCACCAACCCACAATTAACACAGGGCTGGATACTTCTGGCAGCAGAAGTGGGAAGCAAGTACTGTGACTCTATATATAATACGAACTCAATTAGCCGACTCGGGTTTGGGTTCGGGCTTGGGCTTTTATGTGACTAACTTGGAAATGGAAGGGAATATAGCTCTATCCATCCAAGACAACAGCATACATTAAAATCTGTTCTGTTGCAATCACTTACCTTATGTGAGAGTCGTATGTGTCAAAAAGGGAGTCTGGAACAATCAGAGGCAACTTATCTATGTACATGAAAAGCCTTCTGAGATTCTCCCTAGTCACTGTTGCCATGTCTACCACATCCCTTCTATCAGTGAATACCCAGAGATCGCCTGAGTTTACTCTCTTCAGACTGTCACGGCAAAATGGGCATGATTGTGATATCGTTCGCCTGCAAAAATTATCAAATGCACTTCAACTTTCAACTAAACAAAAGTAAATACTTGGAGCACATGATGGGTGGGAGGTATGAGAGCAATTTAAAATTTCATATACTAGGATATCAAAATGCACCATGGTGGGTGGTGCTATAGCCAACACTGCCTTTGATAATGAGGGACCACCACCCCTGTGCCCCGTTAAAAAAGAAAGATAAGAAAAGTAAGATTTTGGGAGGGAACTAATTGTACACCAAAACAATGACACATAGATGACTGTCCTGATTCAAACCAGCAATCAGACACAGAAACTGGTAGGATTGAATAGCATCCACCAAAGGTCTTTGTTTCAAATCCTCCAGATGGTCCACTGTAAGTACCGCTGTAAGCCGACAGCCTATTAGCTGTAGCTGATAGGCATATTAGCTCATAAGACACATGAGCACAGGCTTTTGGTTCATCAAGAACCTGGAAACAAGTCTTATACCCAGTCAAAAATGTATCATAGAAGTGAAATAATGAATAGTCAAAGAAGGGGAGCCAAAACAACATGCCTTTTTCATCCACTAGTAGAAAATTAATGTGCCACACAATCATCCAATTAGACAGTGGACGATCAACCCCTTCAACCACAATTCAATCTAAAAGACCACAGTCTGGCTTCATAGCCCTATACTTCTATTCTCATTCACTTTCAATTTACACATCAAACTATAAATAATCCATAATAGTTCCGTAGGAAACCAGCAATACATATTCTCTTTTAGTCATTACATTAGTTTTTCTCCTTTTTTTTAATCAGCAGGATTTCATTAAATAAGAATGCTTGAGTTGAGCAAAAGAAGTACCCAAACTCAGTCACTACATTACTAAAGTAGTACTGCATTAATTAAGATGAATTTCATTCCTCCAAGTTAAGAAGACCATTTATGCTTGCACATTACTCAAACATTAGAACAACAGACTTCATAAAAGGGTTGAATATTAGAGGGTCACTGGACCATGTCATTCAAAACCTGAATATTCAGGGAATGAAAAGACGTCAAATCCAGCCTGTCAAACTAGACTCAAATGCTAAGATCAGAATATAAAATGATTCCAAGTGCTAATCAGCCAAGAGACATTCAGGAGACATTCAAGATACATCCTTCTAGCAATTATTTGTGCTAGTCATATTAGTTCCAATCGATTTCTTCTCATCAATTCTTTTACACCCAATACTGGTTTTGTTTTAGTACATTGAATATTCGCATTCAAGCAGCAATAACAAGCAACAACCCATACCTTCATATGCATGGTGCCTATGGTGCAAGCATACCTGCAATCAAGCACAGGATTCTAAAACCAGTTCATGTATAGTGAGACTCATAATTTCCACCACTTACAGCCTCCATTAGCAAAAGACATTATGCTTTACAAGGTTATAAACAATTATGACCCAAACAAACTGAACAAACCAAAATCTCTGAGAATCTAAGAAGGCTGAATGGAATACAGTTTATTATTACTGAAACACTCTAGTCATTTAGACATTCAGTAGTGACAGTTTCTATAATGCATTAAATCAGCAAAAATATTTTTTTTTTTAAAAGTAAACAAAGAGTTGATTGTTAAAGAAAAGAAAGCATCAAACCTGTAGTAGAAACAAGTCAAACAATCACACATCTTCTTGCTTGTAAAAGAAAAGGGAGTGTCATATAAGTAAAACACACACACGCACAGAAGAGGAGGAGAGAGAGAGAGAGAGAGAGAGAGAGAGAGAGAGAGAGAGAGTTGAGGAGGTAGGGGGAGTACCATTCTCTGTAACATTTCAAGCACATGGCATGATTGCAGTTGGGAAGCACAATCTTACTATTCATGTCCATGCATATTCCACATTCATCTTCTCTTTCAATGTCTATGTCAGAAGACTGCCTATACTCCTCATCATCTCTTCTACGGTACCTCTCCATGCACACAGCCTTTTGCTTCGTATCCTCAGTATCAGTGACACCTTTTTCAAGTTGCAATAAAGAGGGATATATGACAGCTGCTCAAAGCATAAATTCAACGCGTCAGCAACCAACAAAAGCTAAAATGCAAACTACTCAAACTTGGGTTAAGAAAACAAGAGCGGATATACCATAGAATTCTCTAATACTTGCTTTTCTTTCATGTGTAGACATGGTGGTTGTCCCATCCACATAGACCTACAACATGAGGCAAATTCTTCATCTTGTTTAAGTCTCACATTTCAATATCCAAACCTAAAAATGAAAACAACTTACCTTGTAAATGAGGATTCTTAACAGTCCAAGGGCTCCAGCAAGATGACAATCTGTCCATTGCACCAGGAAAAGAAACAGGTGTGCAGCTGGACTGTATGACATTCTCATCTGAAGGCATGCACCATCATACTCCCTAGGAAAATCTGAAGCCCTGTACATCCCAATTACACATGATCAACAACTAACTACTATAGTGATATTTGATGATAATTCTAAGGTTTTTTCTTAAGGAAAATGCTAACCAGTGTTTTTTTTAGGACAATGGTTAATAAACTAAAAGAAAAAAAAAATACTTTTTAGAAATCATAAGATAACGTAAATTTTTTTTATGGAAAATGTAATTTTACACATTCGAATAAAAGATTTTCTCCTTTTAGTTTCTTAACTACTTTTGTTCCTTAACCAATGTCCTAAAGGCACTGGTTAGCATTTTCGTCAAGAAAAAACCTTAGAATTATCATTGCACTGCAATATTTACAAAGGACACCATTTTGTAGTAGCTTGTTGCTTCTCTAAAGATATTTCACTACAAGCACATCTCAAACACTAAATGTCACAGAACAATGGAATGCTATGAAGCCTGTCACGGTAGCAGGTAAATGATAGACATAACGCCATAACACTCATATTAAGAAGCCACAATTTGACATCAAAATCATCATATCATGAAACAATTTTTTTTTCCAGGGAATTCAACCCCCTAGGCCCTTACACGTTTTGACAATTTCACACACAAAAATTTCCCCACACCAGGGAGGCAGACACAGTGAAACATAAGAATAATCAACACTGAAAATCAATTTAACCATGATGTTTTGTCAGTAAATTAAATGCACCCTATTTATGAAGGAAAAATTCAAGGAAAAACACTGACTAAAGTCCAGAAGAAAAAGCAAGCAAATGCAAAAATAATAATAATAATAAAACAAAACAAAACAGGGGCTAAACCTCAGAAAAAATTAGAATACCCAGAAGAACCTCATTTTGCAATCACCAACCCCTTAACCCCCAAAAGAGGAAAAAAAAAGATTTTTTTCATTAAAAAAAATAAAGGAAGAAGAGTAAGAGCCATTGACATGCCACCAACCTTCTGCAACAGTGATCATCACCCTTTACATTCATAAAAAATAAATAAAAAATAAAAATATGACAGAGGAAGGATCATGAAAGCAAAAACAAAAAAAAAACAAAAACCCACAGGGTATTGGCGTGCTGGATATCAGCTTCAAGGACTTTCAAGGAGTCCTTGAAAGACTTGCGCATGGAAGCTACGTACATCTCACCGATCACACACGATGAAAGAGAATTTTCTCAATGGAAGAAGAAGAAGAGAGAAAATGGGTGGTTGAATAATGATACCCCAAAAACCTTGAGCTACTATAATATTTCTCGCTCTAGTTTGTGTGAGAGAGAGAGTCACACAGTGAAAAGAGAAGAGAAAGGAGAGAGAAAGAGAGTGCTTCGTGTTGCTTCTATGCTGTTCTTGAAAGCCAAGACGGTGAGCTTGTCAGGACACGCGTACGCACCAGCATCCTCTCTCCTCCATTAATATTAATAATATATACTAACTCCACGTCTAAATATAAGATTTTTTAATTAATTCATATAGTAAGAAAAGATAAATAAATTAAATTAATACTATCAAATTTATTAAAAAATATTATTTTTAAAATTATTAGAACTCATCATCATTCTATTTTACTTAATTATTTTCTCTTTAATTAATTATTATATATTTGTCTTATTCTTTCATTCTTATAAAAAATGTGTTTATCTTTTTAATTCATAATATTAATATAAAGTAATTAAAAATATTTTGATAAAAAAATAATTAATACAAAATAAAATTTGAAAAAAATTATAGAAATAATAAACAAATTTAAAAAAAAAAGGATTATGTGTATGTATTATGTAGAACACTTTATCCAAAAAATTAAAATTAATTTTAATAAATTTTACACTTCCAAGAAAATATTTTTTCTATTTATCGAGAATAATCCTCATAAAAAATATTAATCTATCTTTTATTGGACTGGATTAAAAATATTACACTATCATGTTAATATTTTTGTTAAATATTAATTTTTATTTAACAAACAATTAAAATAAACCAAACATTGGATAAAATCATTAAAAAAATCTTAACATAACAAGAAAAAAAAATGTAATTAAGCCTAATAAAACAATGTAGTAGTATAAAATATTGCGGTAGTGTTATTTAGTATTGTATGAAAAAAATAGAGTCTAGTAGTTGATTATTAGGCTTTTTAGTACGGAAAAATTACTAGATTCTTAAAGAAATGTGGATAATTTTTAATTATAATTAATTGTTATTGATGTTTTAAAAATAATAATGATGAATGCATTAATGATTGCTTAAGTGTGATTTTTGGTAAAATTATTTAATTCTTCTGTCTCATTATAATTATCATTTTTTGTTATTTTATATAAAAAAATCAATAAAAATGATAAAGAATTACAATTTCATAAAATTAATATTATCATTAATAATTTTTTTATTTTTTAGCTTATATTATTAATATTATAAGGAATATAAATAAATAATAATAATTAATGTTATAATAAAAATTAAATTAGAATAATTTTTTTTGCATAATAATTATTATTAAATAAAAAGAATATTATATTTATTTGGTCTAATAATGTGAATTGGAGAAAGAAAGGAGTGAATAAAGTTGGAGAATGAGAGTGTGGGAGGATGTGAGGTGATGAACGAATGAATGAATGACGCCCTTGTCCAATATTGCACGCTCTTTCTCTCCCTTTCATTGTTTGCCACTTTACCTTTTATGATTTTGGTAGTTAGCTTTGCCTCCACGCACTCTTTGGGTTAGTGGTTACACATTCCCTTTTCTCACTCCTATTTGGGGCTTTGTGCATTTGTTCTTAAGTTAATTGGAATGTCAAGATAATGCAAATGGATTTTTATACTCTAATTCAACTATAAATTATAGCAATATAAATTAATTTAATTTGTAAAAAATAACTCGTATTTAAAAAATATAGATTCAATTTTCTTTGTAGATGTAATAATTTTGTTGATAGATAATCTGAGTATTTTTATAAGTCTCTAAAATCTAATTCACCTAATTTTTTGTTATTGAAAAATGATTTATAAGTTATTATATAAGTAAATTTTTTTAATTTTTATAATATTTAATTTCAAAATTATATCTAAAATATTGATAAATAATGTATTAAAAATTAATATACTTTGATAAAAATAGCTTATAAATTTTATAAAAAATATTCACTTATTTACAAATGTGTTGTATGTACCTTTTGTAGAAGTGTTGGTCAACGTTTATAATTTTACATTTTCACACATTAGTGGAAGCAATTTAATGAATAGATCAAAATTACATTTTTTAAATAGAAAATCAAATATCTCAATTAAATTTAAAGAAATTAAAATACAAATTCATCAAATTAGAATAATCAAAATTATATTTTAGTTAATAAAAAATTATTATAACGAATATGATTATGATGTAAAGTAGGACCAGATAATGAACTATTTAGATATTCATATTACAATGATTGCCGTACTACATTGAATTCGTTGTCTCCGAACAAGATTTCTTGTAAGCAAGAGAAGTTTAAAAGCTATAGTACTAACAAAGTATGGGGTTCAATAATTTTGTTTTTAAGATTCTCATTACTTCTCCAAAGATATACTTAAAATAGAATACAGTAATGTCCTTTAATTTACTCTAACGTAATAATATTAATCGTTGCTTGATTAAAATATATAAATTTGATTTTTACTGTGTTAATTTGATTGTGATGTATAAACAGAATTTCTACTATCTTAATCATACATTAATTATTAAACAACTTTTAAAGTTTACGTGATACCTTTAATTACATAGTACTCATTACATTATTGGCGTATAAAGTTGTCTTTTTATTTTTATTTTTATATATAAACAACATACTTTGGGATAAATAACTTGTGTAAATCATCACCTCAATAGAAAAAACGTCAACTAAAGTCATTGATGAAGCCATAACTCCATCACCTCTAAGTAATACTAGAAAATAGAGGTTCTTTTATTTAGTTTATTTAGAAATTTTACTTACTTTTTGAAAAAAGAAATACTTTTGCTCTCTTAAAATTTCTCTAAAATTATATTTGATTTGACTTTTCTTTCTAAGGAAAAAGCCAAGCGTGTTAGGTTAAATAGTAGCTAGCTAATAATTTGAATATTGAAGATGATATATGAGAAACTTAATTGATCCTCTTGCACTGTGGTTGGTACGTATGACTTCATGGAAACCATCCAACTGGAGACTTTAATAACCATTCAAAAAGAAGAAAGAATATTCACAATACATAGATTAATAACAATACCCAGGTGGTTGATCAGCATCTTTTTGAGCGATTTTGCTTGAAACGGTTTTATGATTCATATATTAATGTCAACGAATAACAGCAACATAATGTAGGACAGCAACTGGAGCTACAAACAATCCATATGGTTGTTTACGTTAATATTTTATTTAAATGCCCTCATTTTTATTTTCTAATCTATCTGAATATAGTATATAGATACCTGTACCATGTTTGGTTCAAGAGAAATGAAAAGAAAGAAGTTTTTTTTTTATTACCTTAAAATTTAGAGGAAAATGAAAAAGAAAAAAAGAGAATGTTAAGAAAGATAATATGCAATTTGATTAAAAGGTATCAAAACCCAAAAATTATTTGGGTACCATAAAGTCTCTTTATTTTTACCTACCATCTTATAGTGGAGAATAAAGAGAGAGAAAATAGTTTATAAATTTTATAAATATGTATATTTTTCACTTTACTTGAAATAAGATTACTTGTCTTTCTCATCTCATTCCTCCCTTTAAATCAACTATTAAATAAACAAATAAATTTAATAAGTGTGGCTCAATTAACAAGACACATTGAATTTGTGGAAAGAATACAAATTTCATCTCCAAGGAAAAAGAAATTGTAAGTTTAATTAAGCACCGGATCAAATATCAGATCCATAATCAACCTAAAGAACCAAAAATTGTAGAAATCAAGGAACCAAAAATCCTAATTACCTTGAAAAAATTGAAAGTACATGAGAATGTGTGTCATTCTCCTAAGGCTCAATCAATGGAAATTTATGTAAAGGATCTTGACTTGTATCATATTTCAAAATTCCATTGGTCTACTACAGTAAACAGATTTTGAGAAGTCTTTACAAAATTTATTGCCAACTATCTGAAATGAGAAGCAAAAATATGTTTTAATAAAAACCATTTTTGAGTAATATTATTATTACTCTCAAAATCATGTGTAGTTGCAATATCAAATCAAATATAATATAATAAGAAGTGAAATCTTGAGTTGCCTTGAATAAACTTTGAAAATCTTGATGCCTTGATGATTTTTATACACTTCCTAACTATTATCCCACTACATGCAATTTATCTGTTTTTAGTTTTACTTATGTTGTTTGATTTTCTACTTATACTATTCACTTTTTTGGGACTTATTGAACCGAAAGCTTGTCAAGTTTATGCGAATATATTTTTTTTAAAGTATAGATAGCAGGTTATCCTTAGCCAAAAATAATTTTGTTTCATGTTTGAAATAAAATTTACAGAAACAACCGAAGTTTTTGTTTTTACAAAATTCTCAATTTTCAGACAAATTTTTTTATTGATAACGTATTTTTAAGAATAACCCAACATATCATCAAAATGAATTAACTCTTCAAATTGAGTTTGGATCTATCTAAACAAAAAATCAAGCATAGCCTAAGACTAATGTGAGTAACAAAGTTTTTCATCCAAATAATATAGCATAATTACATACAATTTGAATTCAAGACTAAACTGAAAAAAACCACTTATTAATTGATACACATTCTCAGTAATTATGTGCAGGGGATCGGAAAATCCATTTTCTTGTACAAGTGGGACAAAAAAGTAATTTATAATATTTTTACAAAAAAATTATTATAAATTTTTACAAATTACATAATCTCATGAATAAAAAAATTCATTTTACCTAAACTCCTACTAATTATAATTGGATCAAGGTGCGTATTTTTCTCATTGACTCAATGTATGTGTTTAGTATTAAAATGAACTGAAAAGCGATAATTTTCTACATTCATTTTTTTAAAAAAATCTTATAAAGAGAACACCTATTTTTTATATTGGGATATTTTTTTATTGAATGCATTTATGTAAAATAGAGTAGCTTGTGGGACAATTGTCTCATACCCCTAGAGTGCATCTGCCCCTGATTATGCGTATACTTTTTCTATTAAGAGACCAGCATCTTGGAACTACTGCATAATCTATTCAAAGATCTACTAATTTAAGTAAAATATCTAATGCATTTCCCACCTAAAGAAATAATTTTTCATGAAAAATTAAAGAGATAAACTAAAAGAAATTAAGACTGCAAAAAAGTTTTAATCACAAACTAAATCAAAATCCGCAGAATGAATTAATATAGTTTCTAATGGAAAATGAAAGAAACCTAATTTTATTAACAAATTCTTGGCGTACAATAACCAAAAAAAGTTAGCATGCATGTAGTTTCAAAAGATTAATAGTGTACCTTTTTTCTTTTTGTAAGGGGGTATGGGACCACAAAAAGGCTGTTATAGTGTAATAACTTAATTGTTCATTAATGTGGAGCTGCAGTTGCAACTACATTCGGATCTACCATCCTTTTTTTCTCTGCCAGTAATTAAGATTTATCATTCATGATAGAACAGAGTCACCTCTTCATTCTTTTTTCTTTGATGAAGACCTTCTTATTTTCTCTATGTTGCTTTGTATACAAAATGTGATTGATTTTATACCAAAAATAATGAAAAATAGCTCCCATGATTTTGTTGCCGCAACAGCCAATAATCAACCACTTACCTAGTTCCATTACATGTATAATAAATAAGTTTTTGATAATTAGAATTGTTAATAAGACAGAGTGGTTTAATAATTAGTGATGAATCATTAAAGTTAGGGTTAATGGACTAAATATATATACTACTTTTGTTTCTATTATTTAGTTTGGTACTTTTTTTTTATAGGAATTTAGTTTGGTGCATTTATCAGCTCATATATGATGCCCTTTGAGATTACGTGGTGAGATGGAATGGAACAACCTACCCATTTTCAATATTTATATCTTCTGTCTGAACTTCATTTTTCTTTCCCCCACTTGCGCCGTACTCACAAATTCCCAACCACATCAGTAATATTATAATATACTTACAAAAATATATGGAATGAAAATGTTGCTTAAATATTATTTTTAACATGGATAATATGATACAAAAGAAAACATGAAGCTAGGTCCCAAAATAGATCATATTTTGTTGTCTTCATTTATTTTTTTTGTTTCTAGTATGTATACTACTTTCAGAATAACATAAAAGAATAGGGGCCCTGTTAAATTATATTTTGAAGTGACGACGGACTTATATACATACGAAGACAAATACATCTCATGTTTATAAAATTACAAAGTATATATCTTACATTCATATTTTTTTATTGTTATATATTTAAACCCACTGTTCCAATAAACGGATCATTCTATGATTTCAAAACATGAAATTGCATAAACAACAATTGCAAGCTATGTAATTTATTTGTTTATATATATATATATATATATATTATAATTGTATGATTTTAATATTTATAATTTTTTTGAGTCACCCTAATAATAAGACAGTATTTATTAATTTTATTTATGATTAATCACCACCAAAAAATTTCATTGACACCTTTAATAAAGACTCTCAATTACTTTTATTTATTTATTCATGAGACCTAAGACTTTGTTTAAAGATTCATGTTCTGAAGGTGTATTTTGGATCTGTACACTCTGACCTATGATCCATAATAGTTACTTAACTAAGTCTCCTTTCATCTACCATTATATAAAATATTTCATGCTTACTAATATACATCTTAACCTCATTAATCTTATATTTTATTCTCTAACTATGGTATTGGAGTATCTGTATAAATGTATACAAGTCTTGATGCTCACTGGAAATCATCGTTGCTAATTAATGAAGCAGCCTGCTTTATCCACCATGTTGGGACCCTTCTGATCAAGTTCCACTCAGATCTTGTTTGTGAAACATTTACTTATGTGACAATATAAAAACATTTACTAATAATAATTGTTGAATCAAATAATAGATTACCGAAATTAAAATCCAATTATAATGATCTCTTATTAGACAACCAATTTTGAATTTTTTGTGTTGTTAATTATTATATTATATCTTTCTCTGTAAAACAAAAAAAACCATGGCTTTTATTTATGCAAACGTCTATGCTTCCTCTCTACCATTAAAAAATTCGCTAAAATTAATCTTCGATTCATATAATTAGAAAAGTTGATTCAAAGCCTACTGAAAAGAAAGGAAAGAGATGAAACAAAATCGTTATTCTTTGGCAAGTCTGTAATGTATTTCAGAAAAGTAAAATTTCATAAAACATATGGATTGAGTATTAGATTGAACCTTCAAACAGCACAAAATTAATTTACTAATGCAATAATATGAATTTCAAATCGAAATTTGACAATAAAATTCTACGCCCTCACTGATCCAAATTAGACAAATCAACAAAGATGGACATAATCTGTGGTTGGCAGTGGCAGAACCACAAATCACAAGTACCATTGTCAAAGTAAACGCGGTTTTCGACGTTTAAGGAATGAACACATTTCAACTGTGCTGACTCAGATCACTGTCATATGTTGTTGGCTATGTGGATAAGAGGACAGTTAATTATTCTCCGAGCTTTAGATATGATTATTACATTGACCGACACAATACAAAACCAGACAGATTACTCATTAAATAAAATAATAGCAAAACAAACCATAGAGATTAATTATTTTAATGAATTTACAAAAGAAGTTTTTCTCTCTCATTCTAAATTTATACAAGTCATGTTATTTATTTCTATATTTACTTCATTTGTTTAACTAACTTTTTAATTATAAAAAAATCTAATTTTAGTTATACAAATACTCTAAAATAGATGTCAAGCAAACACCTAAATCAATTGATGTGAGATTTTTTTGGTTTAATCAGACATTTTGGATTCTGAGTTACGATATGTAGTAATGTTAAATATTTGGAGGGAAAATTTTGTTTTAATAAAAATCTTACTCGATTCGAATTAGTTTATTTATGATAAATAATATATGTAATTTGTAAAAAAAACTCTAAAATGGATTAAAGTAATTAATGTATAACAAATATATTTGCATTTTGGATACATATGAGATACAGCACAATTAAAAACTGATGAGTATGAAAAGTAATATTTTTTCTATTTATAAGCAATAGTTGTTGGGTTTTATCTATCTAATAATAATCTATTACTATTTTAATGTTCTGCTTACCTACTTGTTAATTTGGATAAAAATGCCAGCCTGACCCAAGCTCTATCTCTCTACCTTCCCGCCTCTATATATATTTAGCCACATGCTACGAATAAATCATTATTTTCAAAGGCAATCACTGAATCTCATTCTCTATCTGAACCATTTTGGATTATTACTGATTTTGGTAAACTTTTTCTCTCTCTTTCTCCTTTTCCTTCCCTACATTTTAGAGAGTTTGCATTTGTTCATGTGCATGATGATTGCTATTGCTCATTGTTCAATAGCTCAGAGATGTGATATTTTTTTTGCGGTTAGTTGCTGTATTGATACTAGTTCATTTCTTTGAGAAAGCCTATACACTCCTTGGAGAAGGGAAGAAAAGGAAAGTAGTGGTGACATTTAGAGCCAGAGGAAGAGGCAAATTAAGATGTTGGGGATTTTCAAGCACAAGTTGGTCAACCCACCAGAAGAGCTAAACAGCCCTGCTTCTTTGAATTCATCAAAAAGGTCTAAACTTCCAAATGAAATCCTTCAGGAATTCCAGTCCTACAATCCCTCCAATGCTTTCTCCATGAGCTTTGGAAATGATGCTTTGCTAGCTTATTCCCCTTCAAACAAGCCCTCCATTCATCACGGGTATGTGCCTCTAGCTTTCTTTAAAAAAAGTGACTTTGATGTAAAATAATAACTTTTTAGAGATTTCGGAGATTTTAAAAAATAAAAGTTAATTTATGTTTGTTTATGATCATAAAAATCACTTTTTTAAAATAGAAATAATTGATATTATGAGAATTTTGTGCTTAAATTGTATGACAAATCGTAATAATGGACCAATGATAGTTATTATTGCGAGCAAAATTAGACTTTTAAGTTAGTGGATTGAGGGATGTTCATGATCTCAGACCCATGACAAAAAAAACTTCTAAATATCAATCAAATTCAAAATAGCTTCTCGTTTGAATCAGATTTTATATTCTTTTAGGCTTTTGATTATTTTGAAAAGCTAAAACAAACACAAGAAAAATCTTTAGAAGTGATTTTTTTTTATAAAAAAAAAAGTGATTGAAAGAAGTGTAACAAATGGACCGTTTGTGTTTAAATTTAATGACAACTCATAACAATGAGATTTGATTGGATTTAAAATTTGAGAAATGAATGTGCATTAAGATTTATTTCTCATTCTCATACCAAAGATGTGTCACACACACAGGTTTTGTGTTTTGGATAACATATACTGCATTTTCCTTGGGAGCCTAAACAACCTAAGCAAGCTCATAAAGCAGTATGGTCTATCAAAGGGAACAAATGATGCAATGTTTATCATAGAAGCCTATAGGACACTTCGTGACAGGGGTCCATACCCAGCTGATCAGGTCCTCAAAGAACTTGAAGGCAGTTTTGGATTTGTGATCTATGACAATAAGGATGGAACAGTTTTTACTGCATTGGTAAGGCTTTTTCTGAATCTCTCTTCATGTACAATTTTAAACATAAATAAAGGAAATGTGAGGTTTTATAATAATGTATGTACATGGTGATGTTAATTACTAATGATTAATCCCTTCTAATGCTAATGTACAAACATGTTGTGTTTGAGCAGGGTTCTAATGGGCAAATTGAGCTTTTCTGGGGTGTTGCAGCTGATGGTTCTGTAGTTATTTCTGAGAATTTAGAGCTTATAAAAGCAAGTTGTGCTAAATCATTTGCACCATTCCCCACAGGTATGTTAAATCTGGTCTCTCTATCTATCGTAAAATTAATATTTTATAATTTATCTTTAGGAAAGCTCCCAAAGGAGGATTTCCTAATCATGATTTCTAATTTTCTTTTGTTTTAGGATGTCAATCATAACCACGACTTATGTTATAGTTGTAGTTTTTAGTTTTTTAATTTTAATTTCTGTGAATTATCAATATAAAAATCTATATAGTATATACTATATATTATCAATTAATAAAAAATCATTATTCCTTATGACTTTTAAATAATTATTATGTCTAAACTTTTAAATCATTATTATTCTTTATTCTAAACCATCATTCAAATGAACAGCTTTTGAATGAAATGAAATTAATTAGTTCTCTTATAAGATAAGAGAAACATTGAAGCATTGGAAAATTGGAATCATATGACTTATGTTATGTTTGGAATATAATGCATGAAAGGTGTTGAATTAAATTTCAGGGTGTATGCTTCATAGTGGGCATGGTCTAATGAGCTATGAGCATCCTACGAGGAAAATGAAGCCAATGCCTAGAGTTGATAGCGAAGGGGTTATGTGTGGAGCCAATTTTTCTGTGGACTCTCAATCAAGGAAGTCAACGATGCCACGTGTTGGAAGTGAGGCCAATTGGGCTCCTTGGGGGGACTCACAAGCTTGATTCATTCAACCATGATCTAATAAATGCAAGTTCGGTTGACAACATTGTGTTAAATTTGTGAGAAAGGATCTGTAAAATATACTTTGAAAAGAAGAGTGAGAAATTTTAAGTGTAACTAAATACGAATTCGAGTGATTATAATTATTATTAATAAAAAAAAACATGTTGAAAAAAAAAACTACTATAAATAACTATTTTCTTTTCTATTTGTAATGGTGTTAGCAGCATAATATATAATGGGGTGACTTGTTAGCACTTCCTAGATTTCATTTTCTTTTAGCTTGTATACATATACTGCAAATTTATGATTGGAAGTTGAGAATCACTTTGGTCATTTGCTTCACGAATAGCAGTTTAAGTTTCGAATTCAGACGTGCAATTTTTATTTTTATTTTGCAAATCAGATGTGCAATTTTTGTTATTCTTATGTATTTGATATGGCGAAGCTGGCAAACAGAAAATTAGTCGCACTCAAATTTGGATCATAGATTTGGAGAACTAATGGTGCCGAGATAGGAAAGATTAAAATCTAAAGGATCGAAATTTATAAGACTTTAAAAATGAATTCTCTTTTACATTTGAAAAAAAAATCTAAATATAAATTTTGATTCATAAAAATATATTTATTTCTCTTTTACATTTAAAACATTGTTACTAACCTGGACGATTCACTATTATAAGGTTTTGACCCGATAATCTGCGGGACTAAATTTATAAAAGGAAAATAGTTATAAATAATTTGTATGTCATAAAACTTCATAAACATCTCGTTTAATTTTAAGCTATTCTATTTCTACATAGCAGAAGCCTATAAAAACAATAACAGTGGATATGTTCCATTATTTATTCTTATTCCTATAATTTCTAATTTTTTTAAACAAGAACTGGACAACAATTAAACTCTTAATATCGACAATTCGTAATTAAAATTTGCAAGTGATACTCTAATATGCATGATCGTGTACTGTAAACACTTTATTCCCTCTATCTCATTTGATTTGTTACTTTTGGAGATGCTTATATCTCAAATTATGTAACTTTAGAATTTCACGAAATATTAATTACTTTTTTCCAGTAACACTCTAAAAAATAAATGTACTAATAGATATATAATTGTATAGTATAAGAATTTTAGTTAAATAAGGTTATTTTATCATGGAAATTGATAGCAAATATTTTTCTATCTGCTCATTACTTTAAAGTTAAACTACATATAAAATGAGACGGAAATAATATTATTTTTATCTAGCTATTATATATTTGCCAACCCTTCTGCTTTGCAAAGAGCAATAAATTTCTTCGTTTCATTAGGGTATGTTTGAATTGGTGGGAGGAGATGGAAGAGAGAGGGATGGAACGGAGAAGAATTAAGGTCCATTGTTTATATTGGAAAATACATTAACAATGGAAGAGAATGGGAAGTGATGGAACCCATTCTATCCAATCCCATCTTTTTTAGCTGTTTTCCTTCCCCTTCAAATTGGAGTGTATGCAATGGAACCGTAAATATTTTTCTCTCTCAACCTGACGGTTATAATGGTTTTGCTCCACGTTGTGGCTTGCCTTCTCATTCATGGCAGCTATATTTTTCAGTATTTTATTTCATTGCATTCTAATTCTTCTCCTCATTCCTCTCTAACTTGCAGCACATACACTCAACAACCAATATCATGGAAGTTACGTCCACTTAATATGAAAACTTGATACCTTGGCATGTTCAGAGTGATTGAGCGACTCTAGTAAACTCAGGATGAAATTTTGAAGAATGGACGTTTATTTTTCAAAAAAAAAAAACTTTTCTTCATCTATGGCCAAAGGAGATATATTGTTAGAGATTAAAGATAATATTTCATTTTTTCTTAAAATTAAGTTAATATACGAATAAAATAATTTTTTTCTTCTGAATAATTGAATGAAAATTTTGTTCCATTCTTTTATAGTATATCCAAAGGATAGAATGGGAAATTTATTCCATTATATTCCAAACCATCCCTTTCCATTTTAATCCATTTCGTTCCATCAATCCAAACATAGCCTAGTAAATTCATACTAAATTGATAATTTATTTTAATTAATATAATTCACAATACATAAGATACATTAGTATAGTTGACCATTTACTACAATACAAGAAACTGCAAAATGTAAATCATCTATTGTAACAGTGGATTGGTTTTCAATGACAATCAAAATAACTGAGCCCCTTGAACCAACAGAAGCAAGGACTTGGTCTCTCAGCACGTAATCAACCACTCATTACTCCAATTTAGTTACAGAATTTTGCAATTAGTCCAATAAGGCTTTGATGATCATGCAGGATTCATTGGTCCTAACTGGAAGAGAATTCTAAGCCTAGTGCCATCAGAGCCACCAATTGGGAACTTGGTAGGTCTGATTAGGCACATTGATGACACAGAACATTTAACTGCGGATAACAGCAGCAGATCAATGTTGCTATCAACCACTTCTGACCAAATTGGATGCAGTAGCCACAATTTTAATCCATGTCCACAAAAATCTGCAGCAACTAAAGAAGTCAGAATGTTGTCCTAACTTTTGGGGTTCGAAGGACATAAGGCCTAGAGAAATTTATATAAGGAACATATATCTGCCCATGAAACGCAATCAATTCATACAACTTGAACTAACCTCTAAATCTGGAAGTGGTTCATAAGATTTCATCTCCCTAGTATCAAAAACTGTAATTCCCGTAATTCTCTGAATTCCAGGTTTAGTAGCTATGAGATTCTGCATATTTGTAAAGCATAGTAAGGTGTAATCCATGCCATGCACTGAATTGTAATTTGTAACATTTTTTTCTTTTTAGTATTGTTAACTAATACTCTTTATTTGTAAAGAGTAGTAAGATGCAAACCATGCCATGAACTGAATTGTAATTTGTAACATTTATTTTTGTTCATAATAGTCAAATTCTACGTGTCTTTTGTTACATTACATCCTGGGAAATGACACCTAAATAAATAAATCAGTTATTAAGCAATAGCCAAAGTTGATAATGATGGAAACAGATTGAATAGGGATTGTTTTATTAAATTATCAACAAGGAAACCCTTCTAGCTACTAATCTCGAAATGAAAATGGTTGCAGACTGAGGGTCCCACTCAGAAGTTCCATCACCCCCCCCCCCCCCCCTTCTGTCATGACTACCTCATTAATCCCCTGGCTAACTGATTGTTCTCCCAACTAATCCTGTACCATCTGCTATGTTTGCACAATGTAGATCCCAAAATTTATTCTTTCTCATGTTTCCCACGCTTACCTCATGAATCATGAAGCTCAATTCCTCTACTTTCCATCTTAGCTCTCCTAGCATACACAAGGGGTCCCCATTTAAAAACCTTGGTCCCCTTGGTCTCCTAGCATACATCCTAGCTCTATTTTCCATGTTAGCTCAATTCCTCTATCAGATAATAATAACAACACTTGGTCCCCATTTAAAACAAAAAGAAAGTACAAATAATATTCATCTGGAGTTCTACAGGATATACCTCAATCATTACTCAATCATTATTATAACATAGGAGTGTCTCATAATCAATGATAAGAGAAAATTACATAGGTGTATGAGTGTATCCAGGCATAAACCTTCCTCACTGACACACCTTAAAGATGCACTTTTTGTTGCATTAGAATCTAAAGATTCAATTTACTCATGGAGTGAAAAAATATCAGGGATTTGAGTGACTTATCCACAACATGTGCCAGCGAAAATAATAGCAATACGGGAGAAAATAAATATTTTCTCAGATATGAAGAAAGCTGATGACTATAAATGAATGAATTTTAGTAAGTAGGCTAGGAACTGACTAAATGTTGTTAAGTAATATGATTTCAAAATTTCAATACCCCTATCAAAGATATCTGATAAATATAAGAGCAGAATTCTTTAAAGTCATACCAGGTGGAAATTTGTAGATCCTAAAGCCTGAACCTCTGATAAAACCTGTACATAGTGTCCAATGTCTTATGTCAGAGTTAAAAGCAAGCAAAATTCAAGCACTAGGATTTTCCACAATGACAATATCATACTCCAAAACAGAAATATTTTGAATTTTTTATACAAGAGCACCATATACCAGGGAAAAATAAAGGTGTAATGTTGACAATCTAAGACAGAAGATCCAGACAAAATGCATTACCATTGATTGAAGGCCATTAATCATAACAACTCTCTCCCCATATGAAACATTTTGAGATAAGCTAACTTCAAATGGACCCAGCCCTCTATCTGTCTGGTTTGTAAGATTCAATTTTAGCTGCAAAAACCAAGCAAACAACTTTAGCTTCCAAATTTTTGTTTGCTTCAGTTGGTAGAATAAACTTAAGGATAAAAGTAGAACATGATAAGAAAAAGCTATCCCTATTCCCTGAGTGGTGAATAGACTCTACCAATAACTGCTAGCCTGCTACATAGGATGAAAAATGATCCATGGCCCAGAAGAAACCTAGATTATTTTATTTAAGATGCAATTTCTAGTTTATAATGAGTAGCACAAGACCAATGGATCAAAAATTACCATGAACGGTTTTTGAAGGTTAATTATAGATGGAACCTCCACAACTTGCAACTCAATCTCCTTCTTTGATGCTGGCTGCAAAGAAATATTTCCAAACAAAATACTGGTGTTTGAGAAAACTAAATAATCATGATTCAGACAGCTGAAACAATAAATTTAAAAGTATAGTTCAGAAAACTGAAGGAAAAGCATAATTTATTATAAAAACCAAATAATCATAATATAAAAGTATAGCAGTATTTGAACATTAAGCATGTTATCATCAATTATTATTTAGAAAAGTGAGGAATAAAGTAAACATGTCATGCAGGATTCGTATACAGTTATGCAGAAACAAGGAAGTCTAACCATCAACTTTGTCATGCTTAGTGATAATTAACAAACAACAAACTAAATAACTAATTCATCTATCGACTATCATTATCGAAGCAACAACACTTACTGTCCCCAATATTTGCTGGGTCTGCAGGCGACCGGGTTCACCCAAATTTGTTCGCCATGTTATCTGGAGTTTACCAAGAACATTACTTCCTTCAACTTTTGTTTGAGGCGAACCATCTGATAACGTTTTCAATTGATAGAGATAGTTGTAAATTCCTCCACCAGATCTAATTAGTATTGGTGTCTTAAATGTCTCCCTGAAAATTTAATTTGCTTTATAATCAATAATAATAAATATACTTACACTAGATGAACCAAAAAAATAACGTAAATAATGACCAAATTTTGGTATTTGTTGAATTCTAGAATGCTTCACTCCAAAAGAAATACTATAGCACTGACCTTGTAGGACTATCTTTCTCAGAATGGTGCCCATCACCTTTAAGTATTGTTGCACTATAATACTGAGCAGGTTCAAAATCAACTTGGTCCATGAAAAGGTTTGATTTTGTATGGTTTTCAATACAAGCTTCCAAAAAGGTAGTCTCCTGAAACAGATCAAGTAGATAACTTGACGCACAACATTAGGTAGGAGTGGCCACTTCAGTTTATAGAGCTGATATTATTTCCATAAAGTCTTAAACTGAATTAGAGCACATGACATTTTTTCTACCTAAATACTGATAACAAATAAATCCTGACAAATATGTATATGTCTAAAACCAGGGACAGTTTAACATGTTAAAGCTTCTAGAAACAAAGGGGCATGGCTAGTTAATATTTTCAAGCATAAAGGTTTAAGAACTTAGGAGATGTTCGGTTAGTTTCCGTTTTCATTTTTTCTTACTGTGTATTCATTGATAATTTAAAAAATGCCACCTTGTTTTTCATTTTATTTCCTATTTTCAACATTTTGTGAAGGAAATCATGAAAACAAGGGAATGAAAATTTTACCATTTGCTTTACAAATTTTTGAACCCATGAAACGAAACAACAAGGGTGGTATTTTTTTGTAATTGTTAATAAAAATACAAGTGATGATTAGACATCAATCCAATATTGAGGACTGGAGCTTAGGCAAAGACAGAAGGCCCTGAACATATGAACATATAAAAAATATGTTCATGCAATTGCAGGAGTTAAAAGTACTTCAAATACTTCACTTTAGCATATCTAATGATCAAATTATATGGGGAGTTTTTATATAAAAAATAATAAACAAATTCTTAACACAAGATCCATTATGTATTCATAAATAATAAATCACAAATAGTGAAAAGAATAGATTTTAAGGATTGTTTAACTTAAGGATAAGGATTTTCTGTATCATCATTCTTCATGAAAGAGCACAATAGGATTGCTAGATTCCTTTTAATTATACATTCACAAAGAAAGACAATAACTATTTGCAATAATCAAGAGTATGTAGTAATGATTCAGCAATGGTTTTTTCTAAAAAGAAAAAGAGATATTTGAAATGGACATGAAACTGTAGATAGTAAGCTCATGCTGTTTTATGATTAGCTACACCAGATTCGTTGCTGATACCTGATAGCATCTAATCAAGAAAGTAAATAGGAGAAGCAATTAACTACAGAATTTTTTAAAAGAGGATAAGATTGAAATGACAAGGCATGTACAGATTTATACACATTTATTATTGCCTATCAAGAAAATATTCCATTTCTTTGAATTGATTCTTACTGATATTAAGAGCATTGGATGACAATGTGTTCGAAATACACACACACACACCCAAAATTAAAAAGGAAACTCTGTGTATCTATAATGCTATTAAGGATTTTATTGTTTGTTTTGGTGCTAATGGATTTTAAAAACAAAAGTTTCATTCTGCTTTTCCACACATGGACAAGCAAATAATACTAATCCCAATACTTCAAATGGTGTAATCCGAAAATTTGAACATTAACAAACAGATACTACACATTGAACACGATTAGACTTTTTTACTGCATTAAGACCAGCATGTTTATCTAGGAAAAATCATATTCACTTACACTTGAATAGTATATTCAAATCATTGACATACCTTGATAACACGGACCTGCAAAAAAAATTCAACAAGCACGTAAGTTATGTAAATACTGAAAGATCAAAGTGAGTATTCAATAACCCAGGTACTATATAACTGTTTTATTTGAGAACATAATTTCCTTCAAATTCAATAAATATCATTAACAAAGAGATTAATACCTTCGTCCTAACGGAAAGTGGATTAGCAACGATGAACTTGAAAAATTGAGGAAGATATTTACGCTCACCATCACCATCATTATACAATGCAGTGCAGACCAGCCTAAGGACATGTGTGCAATCAAAATAGTAAAAAATTACAAATGAAAGAATGAAGAAACATAGTATATTCAAACTAAACCAAATTCAAACAAGAATGTACTGACACAAGGACATTATTGGAGGGTCACAACTTACGTGTGAGGTCCAAGCTCTTTCACATCATGTTCTACAATAAAATCATAACGCCCACCAGCACGAATCGTTTCAACTGGCGATTTTGATGTGTCTAAAAGAAGTATTCTCTGTTTCTCTGTTTGAATTTCAGCCTGTCAGTTACAAATTTTTGAATAGTTGAGTAAATTAAATTGTCAAAGGAATAAAAAACATATTCAGCACTCTGACTATTATCAATATTACGAATATATTTGCATTTCTTTTGCTCAAATTCACCTAAGAAACCTGTAAAAGAATATTCTACTTATCTATTTATCCAACACAAATGACTTCAGAAAAAGCGTAGAAAATGCTATCCACAAATTAACACAAACTCTGCTGCAAGTCAATCTCTCATATACAGGCCTACCTACCCCAAACAATAACCAAAGGAAATTTTCATGTGACCTCATTGAAGGATCTCTGGAAACATTCCACAGGAGGGTGCTGTCAGTTAGTAGGAAACGTATAAGTGCAAGATGGTGATTCCAATCCAAACACGAAAAGGTAAAAGAAAAATCAAACGAGTCTCGACTCGAGTGTCAGTTAAAACGGATCCAATATAATTAAGATTTAAGAAACAGAAGTGGCACTTTTAACAGAAGACATGTTTCATAAAGTCTTCCCGCAGTGATCTATCAAGGATTAACAGATTTTAGTGCAGTTATCTTTAGGGAGCTCATTTGAGTAATCTGAGCTAAATGAACAGAGTTGTCAGGGTAGAATCACGAACTAGGGTTTGGAATTAGAAAGGAAGCTAAACACATCCCCTATATATAATGAGTGATTCTCACACATCAGCAAGTTACAGAAACAAAGATATCATCATTTCCTTTCTTCGTTCCTTTGAGTGTTTTTATTTCCTAGTGTATGTAATGTATTACAATTACAATATACTAATTGACATATAAACATGTGTGAAGGGAATTCCGCTGACAAATTCATTGATAGAGTGTGCTATTACTATGGTTTTCGTAATATTAGGAGTGGAGTGACCTTGATAAGGACTTCTCTGACTTCAAAATTGGAGCTGTTGTTTATACTGATGTAGCTGCAGAAGGTCTCCCCCAAATAAATGGCTCTGCAATATCAATCAGTGAGCAATTGAAATGAGTAATAATAACAAATTGAAGGGGGAGAGAGAGAGAGAGAGAGAGGAATACCCGAAAGACTGAGGGAGAACGAGGAGGCCGGAGAGGCCCATGGCATCGGAGAAGTGGCGGAGGAGGAAGCGGTTACGGTAGTTGGGATCGGAGTCGTTGTCGTGGGCGGCAGCGGAGGAGAAAGAGAGGGGCTTGGCGGCGGGGTCGTCGAAGAGGTCCTCGCCGGCGAAGAGGTCCGCGGGGTCGAGACGGAGGGGAGGTTCGACGTTGAAGGAAGGGCGGCACAGACGCATCACGCGGAACGCCAGTGAATGAGATCCTCCTCCTCCTCCCTGACCACCACCCTGACTCATCTCTTCTTATTCACTTGAAAATGCAGATGCAGATGATGATGGAGATGGAGATGCTTCAGTTCAGCTCAAACCTCAACGACTGATTCGATTCAATTCAAACTTCATTTCAGATCAGAACTCTCTCCATTTCTGTCAAGAGGTACTAGTACTCCTCCCTCCGCTCTCCGATATAATTAACAAAATTCTCTTATTTTCTAAATCTCTATTACGTATTTAACCAGTTTTTCCAAAACTAAAAATATTCTTCCATTGAATAAGATCAAAGACATTTTTTTATATTTAATATTAAATTCTAATGAAAAACGATATAGGAAAATTATTTGTTTTTAATTGAAAATAATAAAATTTAATGAATTTAACTTTTTTTTTAATAAATATGAAGTATTTTTCTTTTTACTTAGAGAAATCGAGATCGGAGGAAGTATGATGTACGAGAAATTATTCATGCTATATGCTTAAGTCCTTTTGCTTTCCTCACACTCCAAAATGCTAATCAAAATTATTTACTATTTTTTTGACATAAAGAACCCTAATGAACGTTCAAAGAAAAATAATTTTTGTTGATTTTAACCTAAAAACATCACTTATTATGATCGACCAAAAAATCCGTTGTCAAAATTATCAAATATTTCAAAATTAGATAATGTTTATTCTATAATGTTTAATATTAAAATTTTATCCATTTAAAAATATAAAAAATAAAATTTTACATATCGATAAATTCAATTAACTTATCCAAATAAATAATTTAAATTAAAAAATTTAATTAATTTATCCAAACAAAGTATTTAAAAATGAAGAAATATAAAATTTCAAACATTTCAAATTTCCTAAAATTTTGAAATTTTTCATCCAAATACAAGTAAATGTAAACTATACATATATTTATGGTCAAGATTTAAAATTAATTAATAATCCCATTACTATCACTTAAAAAAATCATAGATATTTTTCTTTTAATTTTTGTTATTTAAATGTAATCGAAAGAGCTATATTTATAACTTTCATTTCTTTCAATAAGAAAATAGAATTTCAAACATTTCAAATTTTCTGAAATTTTGAAATTTCTCATCCAAACACAACTAAAAGTAAACTATACATATATTTATGATCAAAATTTAAAATTAATTAATAATCCCATTACTACTAATTAAAAAAATCATAGATTTTTTTAAAAATTTTGGTTATTTAAATGTAATCGAAAGAGCTATATTTATATGACTTTCATTTCTTTCAATAAGAGAATCCCATTGTTATACTTCTCCAAAAGTAAAATAAAATTCAGCCATAGGCCGAACATAACGTTTTGAAAATTTTCAATCCAAAGCGTTGGTTCTCAATTTTGAACCACGAAAACAAAAAGAAAATAGTAATAATAATAATAATGTTTGGCTTGCAGAGGGGGGAAAGTCAAGGATTGGATGGCAATAATCACGTTTGGTTCTGTATGTGCAGGTGGGTGTCAAACACTGTGTTTACCATTCTTGGTTCTGTACAAGACAAGGAAAGCAGCGATTCGTCTAAACTATTTACTAAAAACTGCATAATGTTAAGGAGACCCCTAAGCAGTGAGGACAAATACAAAAATCCAGACTTTATATAGGTCCAGTACATTGAATTATATCTTCTTTTGATGTACCCCAATGAAATTAATCAAAACTTTTCATCAATTTTACAGGTATCATGAGAAGATAACAAGATGCTAAGCTAATCTAACAATATGGTGAGCATCATTTACATAATACAACTAACAAGTGAAGAAAGTCTAAGAAGTTTATGCAGAGGTTTCTCAGGGATTAATGAGTGACAACTAATATAAGCTCCTAATACCGGATTTACCAGCAGCAACTTCCAAGGCACCCACTCACATCAGCATGTATGAAACAGCAAGGAGGATACACTAGTGTTTTTACAGAGGATTGACAATCTGCATTAACAAATGAATAATTTGTAAAACACAAGACAAAAAGTTAAAAGAGTAAATAGGCATTTTCGTCCTGAATGTGTAGAACGCTGACAAATTCGTTCTGAAAGATGAAAATTCAAATTTTAGTCCCCGAAAGTAAAAAAAGTGTAACAAATCTATCAATCCATTAACTTTTGTCTGTTGCAGTTAGTGAAAGAGCATATGTGGTGCATTAATGGATGAATTTATTAGCACCCTACACATTCAGAGATAAAAATAATTATTTATCCAAAATATTATTTAATCTTCATATTTTCTTCATTTTTTAATCGTTACAAGTATAACATTACAATAAATACTTAATAAAATAGGAAAATAAACATAATAATAAGCATAATATTGATTAATATGCATAATCAGTCTATTACTCTGAAATTTCTAAGATGATAGTACCTTACTCAAAATATGAGACTCAAAACAAAAATGCATAGCCATTAAATTAATCCTTACAAAAAAAAAAGAAATTCAATTTGATTTTGTCACTACCTAATATTGTCACAATAAAAATTTTAGATGAACAAACAAATTATGTTTATTAATTAATTTTATGCTTATTATGTATGTATGTTCTAACTTATGATTGTTTTCCTATTTTTTTTAATGTTTATTATAATGTTATACTTCTAACGATTAAAAATGAAGAAAGATGAAAATTTAATTATATTTTGGATAAATAGTCATTTTTGTCCCTGAATGTGTAGAACGCTAACAAATTCATCTCCGAATGTGTCATATAGGCTTTTTCATTAACAGTAATGGACGAAAGTTAATGGGTGAATGAATTTGTCACATTTTTTTCATTTTTGGGGACTAAAATTAGAATTTTCATCTTTCAGAAACGGATTGTAAGCACTTTACACATTCAGGAACGAAAATGACTATTTACCCAAAAGTTAATGCCACAAGAATCATCAAAAACTGATTTTTCAAAACATATATGTCAAGTAGAGTTCTAAGTTGTAACTTGGCAATTGTGCCTCTAATTTCAAGCAAGCTATCTTGCAAAGGATCAAAATAATGAAGAAAAGCATCTTGGATGAACACCATTGTGGACAATGCTGACACTTCAATAAATTCTAAAATTTTAACATTCTAATAGAACAGTAGGAATTCAAGTATTATCGATGTATTTTTAAAAATGGTTTAGTTTATGCTGACACTTCAATAAATTTCAAAATTTTAGCATTCTAATAGAAGAGTGGGAATATAATGTATTTTTAAAAATGGTTTATGCTGATACTTCAATAAATTTTAAAATTTTAACATTCTAATAGAACAGTAGGAATTCAAGTATTATCGATGTATTTTTAAAAATGGTTTA
>CM023953.1:8945173-8958132 GCA_013407115.1 Glycine latifolia
TGATGGACCACATTCAACTAAGAAATAAGAATATATCCTGAAACAGAAGAAACATTCCTCCCAGAAACACCAGTAATTTTGGCCTTCCATCTTATTAGCATTAACAGTTCACAAAATTATTTAGAAGCTTTGCTGGAGAGTGCTGATGTAAATCCATTACTAGTTTGACCATCATGCCTCTTAAGGTGTATAAATGACACACTGCCAACAAGTAACATTAAAACAACAGTTAGGCTTTGTTACAATTTTAGTCCCTTTAGTTGCAATTGCATAATCTAGCCAATCTAGTTTTTTAACCAATAAATCTCTGCTTTTAAAATTAAGAAAATTTAGGCTCACTACCAATTCTTTTAATTGGGTAACTAATGGCGTGATAACTCGAGAAAGTGAAACTAAAGAATTTCCTATAGGGATAGGTTTACATCAAAACATGGCCTTACAAGTGTTTGTTTTCACATTTCAGCATTCATTTCCCGGCATTCATTTCACACTTGAACGTAATTACAAGGAAGATACAAAGATAAACCCTAAACGCATGCTTTGCCCAAATGATGTAGTTTTGTTTTAGGAATCAAGAGAGGTAAACTCTAAACTTGAGTTTTAGAGACAGACATTGGAATCAGAGAGTTTTCACTTGAGTAAGAATATGATCGAGTATATGCATTGCAATTTTAACAAGAAACAAGAGAAAAGTGATTTGGAGGTAAAAATTAGAGATATCATACGACAAGTTTCTATGATTAAGTATCTGGGATCAATAGTACAAAATGATAGGAAAATTAATGATGTCACACATTGGATACAAGTCGGATGATTAAAATAATTTTTTTTAAAAATGGCACCAAGGGTTATTAGTGACTACAAAGTACTCAACAAGAGAAAAAAGTTAAAAAGTAACTAAGAGGGGTATGATATGATGGATGTAACGCCAAACAAGAAAACACAGGATATCGAATGATTGTATACAAGGAGATATTGGTGTTACACTTATCAAGTAGAAGATAACAAAAAATCAAGTTAATTTGGACACGTACAAAGAAAACCATTGGAGGCACTGGTGAGGAGAATAGACCGCATGAATTTTAGCCATATGAATAAAGGTATAAGGAGACTAACATTACTAAAAGAGATCTCGTAATAAATAGTATCCCTAAGAATTTGGTTTTTAACCCAACCCAATGGCATCGTATTCCTTGTAGCCAATTTCACCCAGTGAGCTAAGGCTATTATTGTTGTTGAACAATTTTGCATAAAGTGATTTATTTTTCTTCAAACAAAAGAAAATTTTCAATGCGTTTGTGACGGGATGCACTTCAGTGACTTTAAAAGTAGAGAAGTCTAAATGAGTCCATGGATAAATTACACCTACTGTTTGTGGAGTGACTTGACAATAATTCACTCCCAAAAAAAATTGAGATCTGAAACTGATTTTCAAAAAATTGAAACCAGCAGAGTGATCAGAAAGAAAACAACTCAAGTCCAAGATAGTATGGTATGGTCATCAATGATAACAGCATGCTGACAACCACCTTGTCAAGCAAATCCACACCTCTCTTCCTGTACAACTCCAGTCAGCATTCCATTTGATTCGGTTGTCAGCAAATCCACACCTTTCTTCCTGTACAACTCCAGTCAGCATTCCATTTGATTCAGTTCACAGTTAGCCATAACTATATCCATGGCTCCCTTTCCATAGAGTAAAACTGACATTATAATAACATAATGCACCTATTTATACAACCCGAGCCCATGTTCCACCACACATTGGGCAGCCATGTACCCAGCGGCTGATCCACCACATTTCCCGGTCATTCTGACTAGGAGAAGCAGTAGCATCTGGTGAAGTAAATGCCGAAGTCTGCCGCTGACATCTTACGCACTGCACCATAGAAGTAAACAAAATCACAAATAGAAGATGAATCATGCAGTAAAAAACACTAAGGGATCACGTAGAAGAATACACACAAGTGTGTGTTACTAATTTAAAAGCATAAGCATTTGAATGATTTCATTAATTCATTTACAAAATTATGATTGACCTAGATAACACTGCTGCTATTCTAATGTCTCAGTCACCATCAATACTTCCATCAGTTGCCAAATCACAAATGTTATTCTATCTATTCTTCTGCATATCATCCCTATTTATAGACTCTAGAGAGACTTAGTGGAGACCATTCCCTAGGATTATAATAAACGTTGCAACTTCCTAGGCATTAATACACATGAACATTAAATGCATTTTAGCATGGGATATATGAACCACATGCACTTCTTACAATAATGAATGCCAGATCTTCAAATTCACATAAAAATCAATAATCATTTTGAATTCCTTAATTGAACATAGGTTTTAGAAAAAGTTTTCTTGGGCCATCATAATACACAAATCACCCAAATAACAACCATTTCTAAGTTATGCAACCTTTGCATGTATGTACATAATGACAGAAAACAATATAAACAAGATTTCTTTTCCAACCTTGTACCAGACCCCTTCAAGGCCAGTTTTCCACGTTGCAGTAACAACATCTCTTCGAGAACCCATTATACCAAGATAACCTCCCAAGCCCACAGAAGTATTCAACCCAAAAGCTGCATCTCTTTCAGACATCCTGCGCTTCCTTGGCCATAAGCGATGAGTTCCATAGTAGACATCACAATGCTCCAATGAGCTAAAATCAAGTGGGTCAGAATTAACAAGTTTAGGTGTATCATTTGCACAATCCACATCATCCGGATCAGACCAAGGTGCACCAAACATATTCCGCCTGTGCCACTCTTCTGCCGGAGGGTGGAGTTCTAGTTCGCGTAAAAGAAGACCAGCAGCATCTGCACCTCTGGGACGGGGCATATTCTGCAAATTAGTTTTTTTTTTACAGGGAGCATTCACAAAAGGTTACACGTCAAAAAGAAAGAAAAACAGATCAAGATAACAAAGCTTAACTTCCAATGATCAACAGTACCTACATAATCAAACAAACTGGCCTGTATCACTAATTCAGTTATAAATTGTAGCTGTATAAAGGAACCCTCATGAAAAAAATGGTAACCAAGCCACTTTCGAGCCCTACTTAATAATTAACTTAAAAGTAAAAGCGAATCATTAACTAAATAGCATAAAAAGCATGAGGATATTTCATGAAATATTAAGTATAACTAGATTAATTTGTCTCACAGAAATAAGGAATTTAAAAGAAACAGAAAACCATAAAGTTACCTGCATATGTGGACCAAGGGATGCTTCCACAACCTCTGGCAGTACAGTATAGTTTCCATCAATATAATGCAGCCGAACCTGAATGTTGTTGCTCCCCACTTGAGAAACTGGCAAAGGGTGTTGCAGCCCAGCTGTTCGGCGACATAGATCCATAAGCATCATAAAAAGCACCTTGACCTGCATTGTATGCGTAATGAGAAAAGTAAAATAACAGAGCCTACTTTATATCTTGTAAGCTCCATAAGATAAAAAGGAATTGGCAAAACTTTGAAAATACATTATGTAGGACACAAATTACAGGGGAGAAAAGGAGCCTTAAACAAGTTGAAACATTTATTAATGTATACCTCTTCAAACGTATATCCCTGGCCAGCATTCCCACTACCCAATCTTGAACGTCCAGAAGGTACTTCTTCAGCTCCTTTTGCCCCAGTTCGACCTGTCTGACCATCATCTGACTTAACCACAGCTGAAACTGGTTTTGCAATTTCCTCCACCTTGCCAGGTGCAGGAGTATTAGACTGAGGCTTTTGTATATTTGTATCAGAATTTCTATTAATATAGCGAGGAAGTTGTGTCCGTCGAAAGAAAAAGCAGAAGAGCAATAGTTGGCAAAGTCTATGAAGGAAATGACAATCCCCAATAAGTCTAACTGCTGGTGTTCCAGGAAATGTTCCTGTATTAATGCTAATAGGCATAAATGTTGAAGGGCCACTGATGGGATTAGGAGTTGGGTTGGACCCTCCATCAGTTGTGTTGCTAATTTTGGCAATAGCCCCTTGCACCCAGGTTTGCAACTGGGCGCTTCCCATAGAACTGCTGGTCCCATTTTGACCTCCTGAAAAGATTGCTTTTATTTCAGTTTGATATGTAAATTGTAAAACAAATAATAAACATCGAGCTAGTGGTAAAAATGATTAAAGCATTTCAGGGTAGGATAGTTGAACATTTTGTATAACCATTTAAAGAAAAGCACCAAACCCTATGCTTCCTGTTAGAATATATAAAAATATCCTATGATATCCAGATTGTTTCTTTAGAATAATTTAAAATCAACATCAACAGCACTTTTAACCCAAGTTAATTGGGTAGGGGAAAAAAACCTGTTCATGAATATAGCTGCAAAAAATTCAGGTAATCACACTGATTAATGACAATGATACGTTCAAAGGTAGAGACGTCCATTAACCACTAATGATCAAAGTGAAGCTATGAAGAAGGAACCTCTCAATACTCGCAGGGACAAGTAGAATAATACACACAAATACTTTGAAGTTTGAAAAATATGCATTCAACAATGTACACTTGCTTTCCTCAAAGAGTTGTGTAAATTTTCTCAGTAAAAAAAACTATATTTCATAATTAGTGTTTTTGTCTTCTGTATCACCTCAGATCACATTAATACACTACAAATAGTTTATATTCTCTTATTTTCCTCCCTCAATACCAAAATCCCCATAATTTCAACAATTCTAAAGTAATCCATAATTACACCAGATTGAACTAACTTAAAATATTTATGGATCTATACATATTTTTTCAGTTAATTGAATAGCAGCAAGGATAGGTTGCATCAAATGCTTCGGTCAGAGCACTTTGGGCATTCCAAGATTCCAAAGGGTCAAGCAAAAACCAACCACAGAGGGCTACCTAGAAGTTCTTTTTACCACTCTCCATAAAAGGTTACTCAACAAGCATATGAATGCCACAGGATAACCATATGGAGACATATTATTTGATAAAGTAAACTATATATAAGAAAAAATTATTGTTAGAAAATGTGAAAAATATACGATGATATCATTTTTATATCTCAGAATATTTTAAGTTTAGATGTTCTCTTAGGATTTATTCATCTTTTATATTTTTTTTATATTTTCTTATTTAATTAGGATCTCTGTAATTAAGAGGATATCATATCATGTAAATAAGAATAGTATCTGCTATATTTATTTGTATTTATTACATTAAGTCTATATAAAATGAACTTCGTGTTGTAGTTCAGACAACACGGTTTCAACATCTCTAGCATTTGTTTTTCTCTCTTTAAACAATTATCATAAAAAAGGTTATATTAATATGTTGATCCTTATACCACTTAAACAGGTCATTTTGTTGGAAATAGGAGCATTTAATAAGAATTGCTCTTTCAAATATGTGTTTGGCTAAGTTTAATGTATCTTAGGAAATAGAGATATATTAATTGTTCTCTTGAAAATAGTAGTTATATATTATCCTTGTTATCATTATTGTTTCTCTCTCTTCACAAGTTAAAAAATTATTGGTCCCTATAGTTTAAAAACATTTCAACAAGAGGATAGACTGAACATCAAGAAAAAAAATCGAACCTGTGAGATTATCTTCTATTCTCCTATTTATTATTAGATAGCTATTAGGAATTTAGTCCTTATTACTCATTATTAGATTTACCCTATGTAATCAATACTGATTCTATTTTCTTATTATAAATAAAGACTGAGTGTAGCATCCAAGACACAGAACACATTACAGTAAACCATTTCAACAGAACCTACAGGAGCCATTCATAGTTTTTAAATTATAGGGACCAATTTAACAATTCATATAGACTAAGGGATATGCAGATCAATTTAAACACCAAAAATTGACATTTGATCAGTGCACACTGACCTTGACTTGTTGCGGGTGTTGCTGAACTTTGGGTAGGACTAGCAACCATACTGCGGTTGCTCCCAGAGCCTGCAGTCACAGCATGACTTGCCAATGTGCGACAGAAACTAGCATAACGGCGCAATCGAGTAATAAAATGTGAAGCCAAATCAAGAACTGAATCTACATAAGCCTGCAAACATTGAAACAATTAACAAACAGGAATTTATAGAAATAAATACAATCAAATGTATAAAAACATCAAAGAATAACTCATGAAAGAAGCAGGCCAAAGAAAAACCTCTAAGGGCATCTCCAATGGGGGTGCTTACATGAGTTGCTTAACTTTAAGCAACCTTGCTTAAGTTTTTTTCCCACTGGAGCATATAACGTGGAGTTGCTTATTATAAGCATAGTTGCCTAACAACATTATACCATAAATAACATATTTTCAAGCAACGTAGGACCCATAAAATTAATTTATGCACTCACTTTAGCAATCTTAGCATTGGAGTAAATTTTTGTTTAAAATGCTTAAATCTATATGAAATTATAAGGCCCACAAAGTTATGATAAGCATCTATGCAGTGTAGATGCTCTAAGTGGTTTAATAGGATATAGACATGTACAAATAGGCTGACAAGCATCTTTATCTACAAAAATTATATGCAAGTATCTCTGTGCTTGTGTAACTGTAAGAACATAATGGTACAAATAACTATCGCACGAGTAACTAATAACATGCTATGGCAGCTCGTGCTGCAACAGAAGTGGCACTTGGTCAACATTTTGTGGGGAAGCAATAGCAGCTTAGTTCGTGGGCAGATGTCAGACAATTTGCACTATTGCAGACGTCACAGCTGCTATGGTTAACAGACATTTAAATCCATGTTTAGCCACTCTTTTTTATTACTCTTCATATTTTGGGGGTAATTTTTACAAGGGTTAAACATCTTTTTGGCCCCTATAAATATGTAAAAGTTCGTTTTTAGTCCTTCCTTTTAAAAACATTGATTTTTCGTCCCACAACTTTTAAAAAATGTCACAATAAACCCATCGCTAACTCTGTCAGTTGGAGTTAACGGTGATTCATTTTTTTGCGATCAAAAGCTGTCACAAACTGTGAAATATGGACTAAAAAGTGTGGAGTGTGAATTATAAAATGTGGCGATTTTTTATCGCCACAAAAATCATAACACCACACCATTTTGCCCTTCCTTGTCCCCAACTTCATCAATTTGACCTCCCACACCAGCAACCAACAAGCCACCCCATCAAAATGCCCACTGGATCACAGAGTCATGGATCCACTCATCACAGAAGCTTCTATAGAGGACCACACAAATTTGCAGAAGGTTTGAGAAGAAGGCGGAGGACTGCTATGTAGTGGAGTGGATCTGGAAGCTACATGTAGAGATGGATCAAGACAATTTCTTGATGCGAGTGAGGCTGTCGGCAGCAATGTTGGGTTTGCGAAGATTTCTTCCATTGAAAAATGGAGGACGAAAAGTTGACGTTTTTAAAAGGAGGGATTAAAATCAAACTTTTTCATATTTATAAGGACCAAAAAGATGTTTAACCCTGTCTGAAATTTCACAAGTTTTCCCACATCAAAATGAAAATAAAATTCAAGCCCCCTTCATTCTTCAAAGAGTGATGCACACAGTTACTGCTTCCTTTGTACCAACCATCTCCAACAGGCAATGCATTTTCTGGCAAAGCCCTTGCTTTTCCAACCGCATAACATTTTCTAGCGTCACATAACCTATGTTGAATATGCTCCCTCTTCTAGACCGAGTTTAATAGTTCATACTCCCAGGAAGGCCTGCCCCTTTTTTGCTGCAGCTCTTTCCATGTTTCCATCTGATGGGCCCTGTAATGGGCCTCCCATAAAATTGTATTGTAGAACAGAGAAGAGGAGAATGTCACTGATGGGGAGGATAACAAATATGACACATAGCGGCAGGAGAGAGAAAAGGGACATACGGGAATCAGAGGAGATGGGCAAGAATATGAGAGGGGAGGGGTATGAGGGAAGGTAGGCAATCTCTTGGGAATTGTGGGGTGGCGTAAATTTCAGTTGCTATCACCATCCTTTTTGTTTGCTGTGAGACACATCCTCTGTTCTGATCCTTTTTGCTGGTGATAATTTAATTTCAACCCTTCTTTGGTGCTACCATGGCATCATAATCATATCAGTCACAATTAACCCAACAGAGCACCTCCATGGTCTCAGGCTCTTAGCCTCAGCTTCAGTCACTTTCCGTGGTTAATGACTTGTTAATTATGCCACATATTGATGGTGATTGTATGTCTAGACAATATTTTTATTATCAATGATGACATGCCAGTAATTTTGTGCTTTAAAAAAAAAAAAAAAATTGGGCATGTGTGTGTGTGTGTGTGTGTGTTTGTATGTGTAGTGCATGTTGCATATTTCATTATCTTGGTATAGCAGCCATCCCCTACAGCAATTTTAGGCTCAGAGATTCAGTACCACTATCCACAAATGACAACTGTGCTATGGCAAAAGACCAAACATAGCAAAGATGAGTCGTATGCAGAAAAACAAGCAGATAACCACAACAAAATTACTATATATTCTGATTAAGAAAAATTAGGTAATCAAGTTCCAAAATGTAACCAAAGCATACCTGAATATTGGGAATTAGTGGAGGTTCAACAGCCATTGATTCAGGATCAATGCTGGATAATGTTTCACCTGATGCTTGCCACAGCTCAGGAACTAAAGCTGAAGAATTTATCAATGCAGACTCAATTCCTTTCCCAAGCATATCCAATAACAACCTAGCTTGCATATCCAGAACCATCGCCCTCACCTCTTGGGCATTTGATCCTTCCAGTAACCTACACTTTATCCTGTCTAGACTCTGCAATCATTTAGAGCCAAGTCCATTTAGCCAACAAATCAGCAACACAAATACTATCACATCCAAATCAGAAAATACAAATAAACAGAAAAAAAGTCAAGAAACAAATAGAAGTCAATATTGTTTAATTATATAAAATAATATTAATTCTCCCATCTGAAAGACACGGTAAAAGAGTGGCTGGTGCAAATTTGGTTGAAAAGTATTCCTTTGCAGATATTAAGGAAGCTTAAAAATCATATTCAGACTGAAACCCTCACGAACAATCAAATTTTCAAATTTATAGGAGTGAAGCAACCTCAGATCAAATATTAATTATGAAAACAAAAATTTCAACACCAAACTAAGCACTTTTTCATCCACAAGACCACAAGTTATTGAGTATAATCAATGATATAGAGGTTATGCCAAACGGTAAAAGTGTAAGTTTCAACATGAAATACAAAATTGTCAATAGCAAGCATTTGCTGCTGGGTCCAAATTCCATTTTATGATATATCCATGAATCATTCCACCCACAGTTAATATGGAACAATTTACTCTCAGTTAACTGAAAAAGAATGAGACCCCTCTGGGGCCAACAATGAAAAAGTTGAAGAGGAAATTGAAATAAACTATAAAAACCAATGACAAAATTCTGAAAAGGTGATAGTACAACAGTAACATACAGGACCATACTGTTGCCTGTGCTGAACAGAAGGGAGAGAATGGAAATCCGCATCCAAAACTGCAATAACACTATTGAGTGAAACTGAAACCAGGAAAAAAAATGTCACTTGTTAATATACAGAACCAACACCACAGTATATTGCACAGATGCTTTCTAACAGTACAAATAAGAAATAGGAAATCATATTCTCCTTTCTCTGGCACAAACTTGAACATAAACAAAAATAGCCGAAGGACTTGACAATAAGAACAGCCTTACCAATACCATCCTCAGCAGCACTCTGTGTGCAGCCCACAGCATCCCACCAATCAACACCAACTAAAAGGCTCCACCAAAACCTGTTTTCCTAACAGATGTTAGCACGAGGCAAGCCATGTAAAATCATTGATAAAGAAACAAATCACAACTTCCACTACCAGACAAAGTAGAAAAATAATTAAAGCAGCTGCAAATTTATAAGGATATTGAGAAACAGTTAATATATGACTTACTAGAAGGGATTAAAGAAATCACCTTTCAGCAATTGCACGCTCCCAAGTTGATGTATTGGCCTTTGCTTGACTAATGGGAATAGAAGGAGGAAGAACCCGAATTATTCTCAATATTGTACAATTTTTGCTAGAGTCATGCCAAACAGAAGCTGAACAGCAGCTTGTTGAAGAAAAAGCGGGAGCAGCAATTGCAGATCCAACATTAATCTGATAGTTGTCTACAGGTGTAAAATTTGGACCTGAAAATACATGGACGCCACCTCGAAGAAAAGCAATGGCAATTTCACCACCATGAGCAGAGTAAACAACTCGAGCAAGTGCCCTGACATCACTTGGAAGATCAAATGGATCAAAATTGACCCTTTTTGATTTATCAGAAACAGACTCAGATACCTTTTGCACATCAGAAGACATTCCAATTGCAGGTGATTGATGGTTCTTGAAATCATTTGTTGGAGGTATGCTCAGGTCTACTTTGGACTGCCAAACAGTTTGCATAGGCAGTTGTCCACCCATACTAGAAGTAGGGTTTCCAAATATAGGATGGAGAACAACATGCTGTAAAGATGATTCCCAGCGTTGCACTCTCCACCCTGTAATTGATGGGCCCTCATCTGGATCATAAGGGGACATATACTGTCCTGTACATGTAAAATCAGCTATACATCAATTTCTTAGATATCTGCGCACATGAAACCTATTGGTGTAAAATCCTGATAAACTTGCATCACAGCCAGTATCGTCACAACCTAGAGGACTAAGAAGGCAAGACAGGTACAGGGTGCTTCTATTATAGTGGATCTTAAAGTATGCCCAAGGATGAATTGTGAAACATTGGAAGCATGACTATAAGGAGGAGGGAACTTGATAATGCTTTATCCAGTCCATTATCAGTCATTTGATATAACATATTTTTCTTGTAAATTGGGGGTTCTTATTTTGTTTCACACCAGATTAATTACACTTTAAATGACAATATATGGCTTTAACCACAGTATAAGGATATTTAAATGGGTTTCACTTACAAATCCCCGATTCTTAGCAGATTTAGTCAACTCAACTGTAACCTTTAAAACACAGAGTAAAGATTTGCACTTGTGTAGTGGCGGTGAGGGAATGAGGGAACAAAGACAGCAGCTAGACAGACTGCTGAAGACTAATCGAGAAAGACATTTTGATGAAGGGCAATCTTATTCCAAAAGATATACAGTAGAAGTGTAAAGACATTCAATAACAAATAATGACTTAAATTGAATAGTATAATGGAGCAGAACCGTAAATAGTAAAAGAAATGAAAGAATATCAGATGTTTCTGTGGAGAAAAAATTAAGTCCCATGTTTCTCACAATTGTTTTACCTTTAATCTATATAAACAAAAATAAACACAATAGAGCTTCACAAATTTTAAATGAACTTCATCAGGACTCAGTAATAAAAACATGCACAATGAAGTTGGATTAAAATTACAATGATAAAGATAAGAGAGGGGGCTGAAGGGAAGGAGACAAAATGAGATTGAAAACGAATAAAAATTGAGGAATAAATTCATTATCAATGAAGCCACACCTTAGCAGTGAGCAATTTGAAAAGTTATTTGAGGGGAAAAAAATAGTCAGAATCAGCTTCATACCCTCAACTATCACAACAGCTATCACTGAACCAGCACGAGTTGGATCAAAGGCCACTGCTGTTACACCAGAACCCCATGTAGTGGTTGCTGCAGATTGAGCTGCAGCTTCAGGACTCACATATGCTGAAAAATTCGAAACTGGTGAGCAATATAGAGGTACAGCATCAACAAGGTTTTCGTCTGTCTGTTTTCTCCCTTGATTTGCTTCAGATAATAGATAATCTTGCCAACTAAATAAATATGCAGCTAAAGGCGCAAAACCATCCCAGCTGGGAGGGCTAAGAGGTGGGACACCACAAGTGGTACTTGTCTTTGGAGTTACCTGGAAACCATTTCCAGGCCCAGGTGCAACCTCCCAAACGACAATGGTGGACGGATTAACAATTGGTACACCTGCTACATGCATGGCACCACTATCTGTTATGATAGCATCACCGGCCATAATGCCACTTGGCCCACAACCCAAAAGTCCTTTACTAGTGCAAAACCACTTTGCTGTTGTGCCATTCTGACTAGGAGGCAACTGGGACCAGTGAAGTTGAACTGAACCCGATGAGAACACAGAACAGACACAAAGAAAATTGGGCCATCTAGCTGAAAAAAATAAACAATTGCATGCATCAGCTGCACAAGCATAGTACTATTAAATACATATATCCGACAATAGTTTTAAAATTAAATAAAAGGAATGAACAAATATGCAATCAAATAGAGGTAATGTCAGGTGCCATCATAGCATTGACCATCATTTATCACAGTATAAAATTTGCCCAAGTATCAACCAATCAATAAGATGGTTGACTATCATAATTAAAAAAAAAAGTGCCAATGAGCTTGTAACTCAAATGTCACCAACTCAATTATTCAGGACTTAGGTAAAGACTCAAGTGTTATGAAGATGTAAGAGGTTTGGTCATCCAAAGGACACCCAGACCCCTACTCTACAAGAAAATGAAAATATTGCTAAACAAAGCTTATATGAATTTCAATCCATAAAGAAGTTTTATTCCCAAAATGGAAGCAATATTAAAAACAACAGCAACACAAAAAGTGGGGGAAAAGGCAAGTAAAAAAATGTAGATGATGGGTTCTCATGGTTTGTCACTAAAACAATGAAAAATTATTGGCATAAGGTCATAAAAATATATAAAAGTGGTACTTCTAGACATACATATTACCACTGGCAACTAGCAAAATTATTGTGGAACAAAAAAAAAAAAGAAGAAAAGAAACACACAATCGATTAGAGACAATGAGCTTGTAGCTCAATTGGCAACGGCCTGAATTTTGTGGCTTGGGTGTGATGTCAATGGTTCAACCATCCAATAGGACAACTATCCCCCTACTCATGTGCGCTTGCACTCAGTGTATCCAAGATAAAAAGAGGGAAGAGAAAAGAGGAGGGGGGGGGGGGGGGGGGGGGGGGGTG
>CM023953.1:8958232-8971964 GCA_013407115.1 Glycine latifolia
GGGGGGGGGGGGGGGGGGGGGGGGGGGGGGGGGGGGAGAGAGAGACAGAATAGTATGAAAATAGAATAATTGACCTGAAGTTTGAGATTGCTGCGAAAGATACTTTTCCTGAAATGTCGACTTTGAATTGGCAGGAGCACTTGATTTGGATGAAAGCCACCTATACTATTAATTCAAAAAGCAATTGACTCAGATTAAAATGAAGTAACCAATAGTACATGGAATAGACTTGGTTCTAACAGTCTGTCATGCAATGCTAGAGTTCTTTTTGCAGATAAATGGATCCATGTTATAATTTGAAACTATGGTCTATCTTACTGAAAAATGATAAGATACAAATCCTGAACTATTTGCTCAGAGGTTCAATCATTGAAAGACCATGTTTGAAAATAACCAAACCAGGGGAGAGAGAGAGAGAGAGAGAGAGAGAATCCATATCCCTTACATAATAACATAAATTTGAGGACAAAATTAGACAAATAAAATGTTTACTAGACTTTATCACAAGAAATGTACAAAGAATTTGAACATATAAGTAGAAGACTAGCTAACATTATACCGGAGACACCCCTGATAGCCACTTTGTAACAACTGCAATATCTTGCCGCCACTCATGCTCATGCTGCCAACAGCTAGTATCCTGAACAAGATTAGCTAGCCCCTGAATGGACAAACAAATATGAGGAACAAATACACAACACAAGCAAATATGTGCAATAGAGAAACCATGAAAGGGTAGAGGTGGGCAAATGATGGATCAAATATACTAAACTAAAACATATGCTAAAATAGGATTTTTAAAACCTCCGGAGTGAGAAAAAGCGTAAAGTAAGAAAGTAAAAGTGTATCCATCATTGATTTTAATTAAAGTATCACGTAAACTTGACCCACTCTAAATCAAGGGTGGATGTGCCCTAACTTTCTCGCTTTACACGCTTTCTCACTTTAGAGGAGCCAAATCCCCAAGAATATCTGATAGTCACACATTTAGAAGCTCTAGGAACTAGATTGATAAATCACACTTACTTGAGGAGGTTGAGTCCAAATAGTTACCCTCCCGTGGAAATTTGCAATCAGTAATGCACGGGGACAAGAAGACGGGGACCATTCAATGAACTGGACAGAATCACGAGGAGAATCTGCAGAAGATATGAATACAATTAATTAAGCTTCCTACAGTACAAAAAAACTCAGTTGGTAAAACGAAAGCTCAGAATGAAAAAAGAAATGAGAAATAACATCCAAATGGCATTCAATCAATGGACAGTCCGCCAAATAATGTCAAAGAATATGTTGTCATATTTGAGGATATGCTGCTCCTAAATCACTTGGAGTTGGATCCAAAGTCCAAACTCTGCTATCTGAATTAGATGTCAGTCACTCAGCTCCTCAAGTCTTCTAGGACAACCTGAGCATCATGGCCCAGACTTAGACTCCTGTTTTGAATGCTCAGACCAAACACATGGAACTTGATCTACTTTTGTTCAAGAGAAGGTCCTAAGTAAGTAGCTTGGTTGTTAATGTTTCCGTGCCTTTATATCCAAGCTCATAGAGGGTGATTCCTCCGCATCACAACTCTCTTGAGCTTGCAAGGGGTTATTAGCGTAAAATAGAGTAGCTTATCTTCTAACAGCTGTTGGTTAGTAAAGTTAGATAAAGCGAGCTGATAGCTACAGCTAGCTGATGTGTCAGCTAACCTAGACTTGTAATAATTGAATTCACCTTAATGAAAATCACTCTTTCCCTGGACCACACAAAACATGCATGATAGGTTTTTTTTTATCAGCAAAAAGTAATATGATTATAATAATAAGATAAGTACAAGCGGTACTATTATATTTACACTGTTGCCCTACTATGGGGTAACTACTAATGTGAGAACTCTATGAAGCAAGACTAAGCACTTCCCTACAGGGATAGGATACCATCAAGGCTCAGCCAGCCCTAAGTCCTTGTTTAATCTAGTCTAGGATGTGCTTACCAGGGACACACAAAAGAATATCCCTAATTGCATGATTTTTGCAAATCATATAGTTTTGATTGAAGAATCAAGAGAAGCAGTCGACTTTAAACTTGAGCTTTGGAGAGAGACATTGAAAACAAATGATTTTTGCTTATTAGGAATAAGAGAGAATATATGCATTTCAATTTTAGCAAGACACAAGAGGAATATGACTTGGAAATAAAAATAGGAGAACATGTTATACCATAGGAATCTAAGTTTAAATATATGGGATCAATACTACAAAGTAATGGGGAAATTAATGAGAATGTCACACACAAGATACAAGGCATCGAAGGTTCTTCATTAGTCATTGCAAAGTACCTAAAAAACTCAAAGGCAATTTTATTGTAATACTACATGTCTGAATATAGACAGTGTCTAGCATGCAAAAGGAAAACTCATTTTGCACGGTGCGAGAGTCACACAGACCGTCAGATATATTAATTTTAAATTAGATGCTTGAGATTTGTATTTTTCTTTTTTTCTTTCTTCATTCATCTTTACCTATTTACCCTCATCCCTTATCTCCTTTATCTCCGCTGCCGCCTACGACTGCACTCCTCCTTGTTCAACAACCACATCCTCGTTGCTCCCAAACACCAAATCGCCCCGTTCCCTCACCAACACAACCATACCCCACAACATAAAACAGAGATCGTAACAAAAAAATCACAAATTTGAATCCGATCACAAAAATCAAGAGATCCAGAAATCTGCAGATCTAATTTTTCTCTACCATCAATGGCCACCATGGTGACGGTTCTCCTTTCGATTCAATATCCGAGATTTGCTTCTCTTTTTTAGATCTGAAACTGTTGGTGCTTGATTATTGAGAAAATGTGCGCTGTGAATGAAACAAGCTCATGATTTTTTTTATTTCAGTTTCAACATACCCACATGCAATTTTTTGATCTGGGTTTCAACATACTCAATTGTGATTTTTTTATCTGGGTTTCAACATATCCATATGCAATTTTTGTTTGTGGTAGATGTTACTGGTCCAAGAGGAGGGAAGAACAAAACTTGGGGAAAAAAGAGGAAAAACGAAAAAAGAAGTAAAATAGTAGGTGCCAGAAATCGCTGACTGCAATGCACTGCACCAGAAATTGACGGAAAGAGGTGAATGTTCACGGATGACTTTGTCAGAGTGAAAGATGAACAGTGGAAGAGACCCTTATTGGTGACGTCAGCAACGCACTGCAGGTTTAGGCTTAGGGTAAGGGACAAACTGGGAAAGGAAATAAAAAAAGAAAAAAGAAAAACTAAAAAAAAGGAAAAAAATAGACTCTCACACGGTGCGAAACAAGTTTTAGTTCCACACGCTAGACACCATCCTGAATATATTATATGATCATGATGTTAATAAAGTTTATCCAGATCAAGGATTTCCACTGGTTTAATTTAATTTATTAACGTGCTGCAAGATTTGATAATTAAAAGATTTCTTGTTTAGGTAAAAGTGGAGTCTTAACTCCAACTGCGTAACCCTAAATCAAAATATTGTTACTATTAGTTGATGCCAGATTAAACTGTTGAATAGCCTTGTATAGTGTAAGCTTTATGCTAGGAATGCAAGAGAACTAAAAAATACCAATCTAAAACTTCGCAATTATTCAGGCTGCTTTGGCATTAGATGCAGCAAAAATGAAGCATTCAAGGTCTCAAAATGAAGCAATGACATCAAAGTACCTGCTATGACATTGAACACTGCACATTCAGTCGGCCTCTCCGGGATCACAATATGTATAGGGATCCAAAATGGTGGATTAGCAGTTGAACTATGGAGAAAAGAAAAACACGAATAAGCATTACAAATTGGCAATAAAACCAAACACGCTAGTGCTAGCAAACCAGTGAAATGAGCAATAGATACATGAATGAGCAAGGCAAGATAGCATCCCTTCCTGTTAGTAAAAATAAAGTTGTGTTTGAACTTCGAACAAATGTAAAGGATTATTTAATAAATGATGTGGACTTCAACCAAAATTAAGTTAAGCTAAATTAGAGCTTGAATAAGCCAGTTTGCATCGCACAGTACATTCAATTCAGGTCATTTAAACAAAAATGTCTCTTTAGGGCTTGTTTTCTTCTAATACATATTTAACCTCATTACAAAAAGCTATGGTTTATGAAGCCCGTTATTTTGTCATTTTATTTTGGTAACATAGTGTTAGAATTTTAGTATTTTTGTTGCATTTGGAGTCTTCATGAAAGAGTGTTAGTGAGCTGGATTTGTTCTAGTCGTCCATTGCCAAATTTGTCAGGTAACAAATAAGAAAAGTGGCTAAGCGCAGAGAAGATATTAAATTAGCCAATTAATGAAACATGTTCAAACTTCAAAGACACTGTTAAATATGTTAAAAGATATATCCACAATATCTCTGGTCAGTACTTCATTTAGGTCTCCACAATCAACATATAAAAAATGTAGATTAGAAAGTTTGAGATGTTCATCAACTAAACTACGTGCGTTTGAAAGAGTATATTTACAGCTTATTTGGACTTATCTTAATGTTATGACAGAAGTACTTGTGTAAGTGTTTGGGAGAACTTATGAAAATAGTTTATGATATGTTTATTGTTTACATGTTGTTTCAGCTTAGTTCAATAAGCTCTCCATAATAAGCTTATGAAAACAGCTTACAAATTGTATGAAAACAGTTTAATCATATCTACTCTTTGATTATAAAAACAATTTATGATAAGTACTTATTAATAAGTACTTAACTAAGCTATTTAGCCAAACGCACTCCAAAGTCTAGTTGACTTTATCAATAACGTATCATGCAACGGATCTTCACAATCTTATAGACTCCAACAATTCTTCTGCTTGTGTTTCATCATATATACAAACAGAAAGTTTTGTTCTTAATTAAACATATAGAACAGTCAAAGATTTGGAAAAATGTCCAAATGTATTAAAAAAAAAACCTTGGAATTCTGGCACACGTTTCTGCGGCACAAGCTATAGCATTCAGTTTTCCACACCACGAAACAGCACTGCAGAAAAAACAAACAAGATTAAAAATAATGTGAGAAATCCATAGTACCAAAATTATTGTGCCATAAAAGACATATAATAGTACACAAACATGAATTGCAAGACCAAAAAAAAGCATGTCAGAATCTAAATTTTACACTGAAAAACTCGTACACTCTCAACCATGCAAAGTCAGTCTACGTTCTTTTAGGAATTGTTGCCACATATTACGGCCATCGATCAGCATAAGGATGAAAATAATCATCATAAGGGATGACTACAAGCTACATCAGCAACCGAGCATTTTTTTGTTCTCCAAAATTTCAATACACAAAAAGAATGCACTTCATTTTATGAACTATGTTTGGAAAAACTTCTCCATAATCACATATAGGAGGAAGAATTTCTCCGGTGAACTAAAATCAACTTATGCACGCAACTTTTATAAATCCTCTCGTCTAACTTCTCAGAAAATTGAACTGCAATAAGTTGATTTTAGCTTATAAGAGAAACTCAATTCATTCATTTTTACCTCATGGTGAAGTTTATCCAATCAAAGTCAAGCACTAACTATCACACTAAGAAAACAAGCTTCCAATTCATAACACTCCCCTCTCCCCAAAAAAAATGCATCAACAAAATCATTAATTTGAGCTATAGAAACGGTTCAATTTTCAAAGCACTGACCTAAAATTGCGACAAAGTTCAGGCACACTCATCTTGTGCAGCAAATTGGACCTAGGCTGCTTGAGCCTGATGGAGAAAACGGTGGCGGGGTTGACCGGATCTTCCTCCATCGGGACCGGCGGTGGCGGCGGCTTTTCCTCCACTCCGACCTCCTGCTCTTCGGAGGCGGCAGCGGCGACAACGACAGCGGTGGCGGAATCGGTTTTATCGGAGCTCTTGGGAGTGTCTTGGGGTTGGGGCAGAGACGGAGAGACAGGCTCGGCCTCCGGGTCCTTTGTCCCACCAATTTGATTCATTCCCAATTACCCTAAATTTTATATAAGAAAGAGAAAGTGAGAGAAAAAATGGGGTTAGTGGTGGAAAGTCGCAATTGAAGGCGACAGATACCACTGTTGGAAATGTAGAGAGAGAGTGGGGTAGTGTTGTGTGTGTGTGTGAGTGGAAAAAGGGGAGGAACAGAGGGAAGGGGTTTTCAATTGTTTAATAAAGGGGGATTGTGATTTCTGGGGTTAGGGTTTTTCGTGCTGGGCATGTGGTGGACAAACCAAACAAAGACACCGGTGATTCTCCAGAATATTTTTTGTTTTTCTTTTGTTGTTTTCTTAAGAGTTAAGCTGTTTCTAAGGTGGCGTTTCTGCTTTTGGGGATTTCAACTTTTTTGCCTCTTTTTTTTTACCTTTTTCTGTGGTTGGTCGGGCCTGTCTTGTGTTTGTGTTGTGACCCTGAACGTTTGAATGGGATGTTTTGTGATGTGTTGTGCAAGAGTCAATTCCCTGCAGAACAAGGGGAAATCCAGAAATGATAACGATTTGGATTGAGAATAGAGGGATTTTTGTTATTTTTTGGCCTTTTTTTAAATTAGGATCCAATGGGGTAAAAAAAAAAATTAAAAAAAGCAGGTGTTTAGTTATTATATTTGGGTGGATTTTTCGGTGCACCAATTGAAAATGTGATTTATGGTGGACTAACAATTTACGGTGGAGGGTGTTAGAGCAAACTGGATAGCAAATACTGAATTAAGAGCCATTATCAAAGCTTGCAAATACATGTTATCTTTTTGTCAAAACTTTGAGATAAAAGCTTAGTTAGGAGACAAGTTAATTTCCGCTCATCTGTTAGCAAGGACGACGCAGTTTAATGTTAGTCACCAAGATTATGATTACATATCATTTTGTATTGAAGATGTCATTATTAATGAAATGAGTTGAGATGTTACTTTCAAAAAAAAAAAAAAAATTAATCATTACCATCAAGTTATATGTTTTTCAAATGTTGGCAACAATGGTGCATTGTTTGCGGAAAAGGTGATGGAAAAGGAAAAATAGATAGAAAAATTCTTTTATAGTAGAAGAGGAGAAAAAGAGGGAAAAAAGAGTGTCATAATTATAGTTGGCATGCAACTTAGAAAATGTCTACAATAGCATGAAAGTTTACTAAAATAGCCAAAATTTATAAAAATAGATTATAAATTCTAACTAACATCATGTAAAATTTTATCTTAAAATTAATTAACATTAAATGAAGTTATCCAATAAATATATAAATTATATTACGATAAATGAGTTAGATGATATGAGATTCTAACTATTACATTAGCAATTAAAGTAAATTAATGTCACAACATAATTTAATGATAATATTTGACACAAAAACTACAAAATTAACACATAAAAACATCAATTATTAATACTAGTTAAAATTTTGATGAAAGACTAAAAATTAAGCCTTACAATTTCATGAAGTAAAGACATAATTAATCCATTTTAATTCTATTTATGATTTGCAGTTTGCCCTGATTCCTACACTTAGCATTTGATGGTGAATTTAGAGAAACCATTATTAATGTATTCTTGCATGCTGTAAGTAAAAGATGCGCCCACACTGTCATTAAGTTTTTCTACATATTTCCTTAGGTTTTGATTTGTTGGCATAATGCTCATGTAATCTGTTCCTGACAACAATGCAGTAAATTTTGACTAAATTCAGTGATTTTGGTTTTGGTCCAGGCGTGGGACGACATGATTATTCATTTTGCTCTAAAAATATTCTATGATTCAGATCTTTCTATTGTGATAGAAGCTATTCAACAAACCAACAGAAAATTACAGTGAGTTTTATTTTTCCTTGATTATTTTTTAATGCATTTATTCAAATGATGAAGATACCCAGCATAGACAAAATGAAGTTTTTTTCTTTTGTCATCATGGTTATTACTTTGCTTGGACTTGTAATGTAGATATGTAAAGACCAAGATGCTGAATATTACTTTTACTCACTTTTTGCAGGCTATTTGGTCAAATGATGTATCAATTGGGGAACATTTTGTACACAACTAAACAGCCTATCCAGATTGGTATATATCAGCATAATACATTTCCCGTCTAACCTTTTAATCATTTTGCACTCTATTTTTGTCTGATTGGTTGCTTAGTAGTAAACCGGTTACACTTTTCATTGCTTGTTAGTCAATATTTTTATATGTATATTGACAAATTCATATTCATTTCTGGTGACTCATTGTCATAACTCTGCACCTTGAAAACATTGTGAAGTGATAAAGTTGAAATAATTATCTTAATCACAAATCACAATATAATTGGTCCCTATTGCCTACCTCACCTTGTGGGATAAGGCTGTTATTATTGTTGTTGTACATTTAGATTGCCAGGGCCCCACTCGTTTTGCCACATCACCGTATTACTAGGAACTACAATACTTCTTGCATATATACAACTGATATAAAGAAATTGTATATCATGATTTTATTGGTTACAACTTACAATTAAGGTATGCTTCTGAAAGCATTAGCTTTGCATGCAAATTTGCCTACAGCAATGCTACACCAGGAAGCACTTTGGAAGGTATACCTATTTTCTCGTGTATAAATAAAATATTTAGAGGAACTCTATAATCTTCAGCTACATGCAGTTTCCCCTTCCCCATCTACTGTTGGTAGTGCTGTTTTTTGAGCTTTAAGGGAGTTTCCTTGTTTGATATGAAAAGGCCAAAGGGACTGATTTTCCCTCGAGTGAATCTATTTCTTTGTTTTTGTGTTGTGCTCTTTTCTACTTTAGGAGGATTCTTATTGGTCCTATTGCTTTGTATTCTCTTTTTCTTCCACTGAATCATTTTTTCTTATTAAATAATAAAAAAAATTAGAGTTTGTATCACATTTTTCTCTGTACCTGGGCACTACATTGCAGCACATGACCAATGCAATGCACCAAGATATTCAACATTAGATGATTGCTACCCCTCTGCAATTTTTTATTTGACCAATCTTTGTTATTTAATTCTATTTAATAATATTGTATGAGTACTTCCTTTCTAAGCTGCCTATTGAGGAGAAAATGCTGGCTCAAGGTGGTGTGCGACTTGCAGCTATCAAAGACCATAATTATTGCTCAAGCTTGAACACACATCTTAAGGGGATCATTCCATGGAAAATATAGCTGACACTTAGGTATGTACCAAAAGTAGAGACCTTGGTGCTTTTTCTCTTGCGAACTCTTTTAACGTGAAGTACCACATTTGTTCTTCTTGACTTGCTTATAATTTATATGCATTTTCATTCATTGAGCAATATATTGATCAATAAAACCTTTTCTTAGTATTTGAAAGTTGAAAGACTCTTCCAGTCCTTCAGAATTTGGATAAAGGGCCCATGCATGACCGTGTCACACAAATCTTTATTTTTCATGGAAAAAATTTATACTTTTTTATTATTAGCACAAAAACCAGAAAGGAAACACGTATATTGACAATGTGATCTTTACCCCCTCTTATGATGTCAACTTTGTGGATTTTAATATTATTGTCAAATGCCTATATATGAAACCGAAATTGGATGCAGTCATGCAGAATTTTCAAAATAAATAAAGATAAATTTATATAACTTAAATTAAATTTCAATCTTAATTTACTAAAGTTTAAAAAATATTTTACTTTTAACCTTAAAAAAATATTTTACTTATTAAGAAAAGATACAATCATTTTCAAAGAATTTTGCATAAATCATTACTATTCAGGTTTCATCTAACGAGCACATATCCTTTCTGGTTGGAAAAAAAGTGTCTAATTTAACATCATTCATATTTAATACATGTATATTTTATTTTTATATAAATAAAGCATTAAAAATTAAAACATAATGAATGATTAAATTAAAATCACGTCTTTTTATAGAAAATTAAAATCACATTTTACTTTTTCCAAAACTGGAGAGAATTGAATCTTCTTGTGTCTATACTCAGCAGTCATTCCATACGTTGGAAACATTAAATTTATGCCGTCCATATGGCTATGTTAATTTTGACAATTCTAGGACTATTTATTAGTAGTATATGAGAATCTTGTCAAAAAAAAAAGTATTATATGAGAAATTAATTAATTGGTAGAATACGCTATTACAATTTACACGACGATGCCTTCAATTCGTTGATGTTAGTAGTAGTTTTCTTTTCTTTTTTGTTTTGTTGTGTATTTTTCTTCTTTTGTCTTTACATACACAAAAACTTTTAAATATTAAGAATCAATCATTCTTCAATAAGTAATCGTGTTAAATATTTAAAAAAGAACTTTACGACTAATAATAGTTTTATTTGATCAAATAGAATTGTTTCTAATGAAAAATAATTTAGTTTATAAAAAAATAATGAATATAATGTTAAATTTAAATCATTTTTTAAAATATAAATTATAAAAATTGTTTAAAATTATAAAAATGAACATTTGAATTTAAATTTTTAACAAGGCAACTTAAAAGTATGTTTAGCAGAGCAAATAAGTTAATTTATTTTTTAAGACTACTTTAAAAGTGTTTAAACAAATTGTTTGGTGAAAAAATTATTTTACTATATATCTTATAACATTTTTTAAAAAGTCACGTCATATAACTTTTCAATTTATAATTTCCTAAATTTATTATTTTTTAGGGGTGTAAGTGTTATTATAATTTTAAAGAAGGTATATTATTTGAAATAAATTATAACATGAAATGTGATAATTATTTAAAAATACATATAATTATTTAATTATAAGTTATTGATTAATAATTAAATATATAATTTTATGACTATCAACGTGTATAGGTAGGTTCGGTTTATATTTTATATTTTATATTTTTATAAATACTTATAGTTCTAACTCTTTGAGGTAGAAAGATTATCAAAATGTAAGACATAAATAAATTTTACTTTTTACAAATTTATTTTATTTTACACTATCGATACCAAAAAGAAGACTATACCAAATAAATTTATTTTACATTATTGTTTTCCGTAAATATTTATTTAGTAATTTATCTAAACTATAGAATAATGCATCAATACCTCAAAATTATTGTGGTAGAAAGTCTTTCTTAGATTATCACATTCACACTAATCGGTGGTTGATTATACAAAGCATAAAATTGTAACCCTACGTTTGGTCAAACAAATTTGTGATCCTAAGTGTGGCAGCAAGCCATGCCTAATATGAAGCATTCACATTCATATATATTTGTTAATACTTAGTCCATCATCTTCGTTGTTTCATACCTTTTTTAAATTACTTATTGTTCATTACTATCTTCTGTTGATATATAACTCGTGGAGTAGAACAAATTTTTTGAAATACTTAATTTCATCTGAATTAATCTTGCTGACTTTCAGCTGGTACTTAAAAAAACTAAAAATGAAATATTTATTATTAAAATATAAAAAAATTTAACACTGTTTTCATTATAAGTCGTTAAAATAATTTAATTAAAATACTAGATACTCGTTAAGTACTATCCTTGAATAATTAATTAATTAATTTGAGGAAAATCCTTTAATAATTAATTAATTAGAAAACGCTAAAATATACTTTTTGACATTGGTTATCATTCATTAAAGCAATCATTGCAAGTAAAATGGCCCCAACTTGAAATTGATATCGTCACAATGACAATAAAATACTCTTTCATTTCATTATAATATTCTTCGTGTGAGAGAAAATATTATTTTTTATCGATTTATTATTATTATTTTTAGTCTTTGTAAATAACCTAAATGATTATTATTTTGAGACAGGAAATATAATTATTTAATTTTTTTTAAGAAAGTAATTCCTGGTCTATTATAAGATTTAAGATTCCTTATTATAATGACAAATCATATCTATATATAGAAAGCTTTAAATGTTAGGAAAACTGTTTTCGTGTTTATATTATTATATTATATGCTTTGAAGGAATCCTTCTAGATTTTGTGTACCGAAGACTTTTCCACAACAAGATGACACATTCGTGGTGACCACCGTTGATTTCGTGGTGGGATCACCTGGATGAAACAATGGAAAATACATTAAATTTCCCAATAATCTTGTGCACTTAGTTTGACAACAAAATGCTTTAAATGAAAAAAAAAATGACTTAGACGTAGGGATGTAAGTGCTCCGAATTGGATTAAATTTAATCTAATTCTCTAATCAATATTCATTCTCCAAAAAAAAACTCAATATTCAATTAAATTATGTTTATTTTTTATTTTCTTTTTAGTAATCCAATCTGACTCAATTTAATAATAATTGGATTGAATTGTGTTAGATAAACTGGTTGGGAACAAGAAAATATTTTATCTCTTTAATTTTTTATTTTAAAAAAGTACTTCAGTTCAGTATTGCTTCATTGCTTTTTAGTTCTTATAAAATTATACGAAAGCATTTTTAATGAGAATTTCTTAAATAAGTTTTTTAAGTTATTTTTTTTGTAAGTTTTTGTGTTCTCCACATTTTATGTCATTATAAAAATTCATAAATTATTTTGCTCTAATCATAAGAAACTCTAAAAAACTTTAAAAAAATTTATACTTTTATATATTTTTTATTATCACTTATAGTTTTGTTATAGTATTGTTATATATTAGATAAATATTATTTTTTATTACTAAGAAACATTTTTTTTAAAGATACAAATCTTATTTTTTTAGAACTTTTTCTTTTACATATATTTATTTATTTCAACAGAAAAGAAAATGTAAGAAGCATTTTTTTTATTTAAGAAACTCTTAAAAGAAAACTTCCATTAAAAATGCTACAGTGTTCCTAGCTTCATTGTTTTAACTCAAAAAAACCTTTCATTGTTTTAAAACTCACTGTCAGTATTCAATAAAATCAATAAATCTGTTTTACAACTTACAATTATTAAATTGAATCAAAACCAAAATAAATTATTGTGATCTGCGACTGAAAGAGAGAAAGAGTTCATGAATTTTTGTTCTACATTTTTATTTTTTCATAATCTCTCACATATATGACATATAAAAATAATATATTTTTAATATGCAGTAGAATTGGATTGAATTTGATCAATTTGAAATTCATGAATCTCGTTACTAATCAAATTCCAATTAAATGCACTAATAATCAAAGTTTCATCTTTATTTACGTAACTAACATACAAGATCCTGCAAATCATTACCATGTTAAAATAAAATAAAATAAAGAACAAGAAATATGAAAATTCTAACACCACTCAAACAGTTTCAAACGACTGATTAGATTTGTTCGAATGAAATAAGATAAAATTTTATATTTAACATATAATAAAAAGGCTAATAATATATTATTTGACATATTTTTTTTAATATACTTCTAATTGGTTGAAATTCATTAAAAATCACATAATTTTATATAATTTTATGAGTCTCCTTATTTATTAATTATCTCTCATATTTTAAGATTTCCAATAAATAAAAACCAAGTATTTAAAAGAGTTTAATAAATAAATAATGACACTAGCACTTCTCCTAACATATAAGTTTTCAATCTTTATCTATTTCCTTAAAATAAAGTAAACATAATTTTTTTTGTAAATGTTTTCTGAATATGAGAGCTTCATAATTTTTTATAGATATGTTTTTTTTTATGTTTTTTATATAGATATATGATTGCAAAGGAATGTCTTCCGTCACTTACTAAATTAATCTCTTTTAAACAAGTTCTACATAATAATAAATGTTGAAAATCCAGGTTTAGAAAGTTAAAATAACATATATATATATATATATATATATATATATATATATATATATATATATA
>CM023953.1:8981864-9106141 GCA_013407115.1 Glycine latifolia
CAAAACTTAGAATGCATGAGATTGTCAATAATTAATAATAAGCTACAGATTTAATTATCAATCTCAACTTAAATCCCCACATTTCATGAGTAAATGTTTATCATTAGATTAGAATATTAAGTTACATTATCTTCAAATCAGTAGTTGATTCTTGATTTCTTGCGTTAGTCAAAGACATTAGACAGACTTCTTGTTTTCTATAGCTCTTAAAATGTTAGAAATTGAATCAATAATATACTTAATTCTGATGAGATTTTTGTGTTTGCCAAAACTAAAACATTTAGGCCATTTAGCTCCAAAACTTGCATCTCTTCACTTCGTTGTTCAATTTGCAGCTCATACAAATAACTTGAGTTCATATATGAATTTTGTAAAAAAAAAAAAAAAAAGTTTGCATCAGAGAAAATGCAAAATGTATCAAATTCTTGTCCAGGGTTATCTCACCCTACCTAAGGTGAGGATCTTAATCTGATGCAGAAGAGGCAGCTCTACTTGGCATTGGCTTTATTTATCATAGGTACACTGCAAACGGGTCTCAAATTATTGTTCCAATTTCTTGGACGAGAGAGGAAGAAATCAACAAAACAAAACAAGAAAGGATGGCTATGGTGTAAAAAGCAATTCAATCCTAGTGGTTATTAGAAGAAACCATTTGTGCCCCTCCTTTTGGATTTGGAGGAATATAAAAGCTTGGAGAGTGAAATTGCAAAAAAGAAGAAAAAAATGTAAACATCATTTCTATAAGGATGTAATTCTTATCCACTAACAATGTAAAATGTTTACATTCAGGATGTCTTCATCTTGAAATTTGTTTCTTTTACTAATTAATTGTAGCCATTGTGTGCTCCATTTGATCAGTATTGAGAAGGAAAAGCAAATAGTAAAATAGGAACACCACTTACCAGACTTAACACGTACAACTTGACCTGACAGTGCCTTGTAACATCTATTCGAGTCTCAAGATGCCTTCAAATTTCTGCTCAATGCTCGGCTTTTGTCACTTGTGCAAACATAAACCTAATTGGTTTATAGCATTCGTTAACTCCTAAGAAATTTCCATGCAGGTATCAGCCTAAGAAAAAAAAACTTACACTGATAATAAGTAAAAACACACAGGTTTGCGTCAAGAAATCAGATAGAAATAATATAATTTTGCAACACCTAACCAAACATCAAAGTGTGACTTCTCCAGAAACATTAATAGGTCATTCTAATATAGTACTTTAAAGAACTATAATGGAAATATCAGTCTGCTCTCTTAGCCTCTTCTCTGAACAACAAAAGCAAGCATACTTCATCCTAAAGGCAACTAAAGACTGAAACATTTGCTAGACCAAACAAAGAAATAACTAGGAATATCAATGAGAGAAACCAGCATCAATACACGATAATAACTCCAAGAGAAGGTGCACAATCCTGAAGATGCCCCAGTGGATACAATATGACAATCAAATAATTGGATAAAAAATTTGTACCTGAAAATATGTGCACAGCAGAATTGTGTTATTTTCTCTGTAACCTCATCAACAGTTGATCTATATAGTCCAATGATTGTCCGAGAATGCCAAAACTATATCGGAATGAATTTCTGTCACTTTTTCATTGTCAATAACTTGATCTTGAGTATGCTACTTCAATATACTCTTGTCACCGGGGTAGCAGTTGACCACTGCCATCACACCAAAAATTTATCGTTGATCTACCTCGCCCTTAATTTTCTCGTGAGTTTCAATCCTTGATTGATCGTGATGGATTTGTTACTATCAGTGCTTCATCCATAATTACAAATTCCAATCATATAAAGTTTAGCATCACAACAAAGTATTTGTTAAGATGCAAATAATGGAATGCTGTCAATGTTCAAGTCAAGCTATTTCTAAATGCTTAGAACACCATCACCTTCAATTCCAAACTCATCCCTCTTGGACCTTGTAGGACATTTGAGGACCCACTTTATAAAGGATTGGTCATAGTTTGAGTTTCACATCATCTTGTCTTGCATTAGACCATCTGTCACAAGTTCTTCTTCTGGGTAAATACCTTCAACAACCTTTTGGCATCAGCCCTTTTTCCTGGTGCAGAAAAATTTGAACTGATATACATGAGAGTGCTCTCAGACGGCACATGTCCTTTTTCACACATTTCTCTCAGCAATTTTTTTGCCTCATTCTGATATGACAGTTTAAGTAACCTGTCCATCTGTGGCTGACAGGACAATTTGCACCATCCACAAATTAGAACATCGTATGTTGAAGAATTAGGAATTCTTCCTCTTGTCAACATCTCGTTCAAAAGTTCTCTAGCTTGGCGCATCTTTCCTGCTTTTGCATAATCTTGAATAAGCACATTATAAGTACCTGTTGTGGGAATAAAACCTTTGGTTATCATTTCACAATAAAGTTTTATAGAATCCCGTTTATTTCCAACCCTACCATGGCCAGAAACCAATATGTTATAAGTAGTTGCATTTGGAACAAGTCCTCTTTCCCTCATCTCACTAACTAATTTATCTGCATCTCTCATCAAACCATCAGTTGAAAGACCTTCTAAAAGGGTATTGTAAGTAGTAATATTTGGAGAGATTCCATCCACCAACATCTGTGAATAAGTATTAAAAGCCTTATCGACATGGCTGCCTGTACAATAACCACGAATAAGAGCATTATAAGTAACAATGTCAGCAGAAATTCCTTTTGTCGCCATTTCCCTAAGCACCACATTTGCTTTTTTAGTCATCCTTAATCTGCATAATACAGTGATTAGAGTGTTATACACCGTCTGGTTGAGCTTGAGGCCCATAGCCACAAGCTTCTTGTGAATTTGCAAAATTGCATCTGCTTTTCTACTCCTTGAATATGCTTTAAGCAGAAACTTGTGAATAGTTGGTGTAGGAACATACCCCATAACCAGCATTTCACGCAAAACATCTATTGCTTTTTCAATTGCACCAGTTTTACTAAGCCCACCTATAAGAATGTTATAAGTGACCATATTTGGCATTACCCCATAGCTCTTCATCTCATTCAACAGATCCAATGCATTTTCTGTTTTACCTTGTATGAAGTATGTGTTAATTACAGAGTTATATGTAACACAATCTGGAGTCAGACCCAACTCTATCATTCTTGAAAACACAGATTTTGGTTCATATTTCCCCAGCCTCAAAAGCCCCTTAGTCAAAGCATTGTAGGAAACAACATCAAACTGCATGTCCTTCTCTGTCATTTCCTGTACTATGGAAAGAGCAGCTGACTCGTTTCCTTCTTTAAAGTAGCCATCCATTAGAGAAGAGTAGTTAAAAACATCTAGGTAAATACCCTTAGAGAGAATATCTTTAATTAATGACTCAGCTTCCTTCATGCTTCCAGATCTTTTCAAGTTGTTCAATAAGATATCAAATATGATATTGTTTTCCTCCAATCCCCACGATTTCATTTCCTTATAGAAATCAGCAGCAGCCTCATGTTGACCTGCTCTAAAATAGCCATCAAGTAAAATAGCAAAAACAAAAGCATTTGGCATAATATTCATTTGGACCATCGTCCTTAACACATCAACTGCTTTGTTGAGCATTCCTTTTTTGGCGTATCCATTTATAATAGAAGAAAAAGTAACAACATTTGGAAGAACATGTTCCTTCTCCATTTTTTGCAACACCGACTCTGCAAATTCCAGATCTCCTAACTTACAATGACCATCAAGCAATGCCGTATAAGTGACACAGTTTGGGACAAGATTGAGCTTTAAAATACTTTGGAACATTGCCTCAGCCTCTTTATATTTCCCAGCTTTGAAAAGTCCATCCATCATAGTTGTACACAAAACTAGATCAAAAGAAATGCCCCGAACAACCATTTGGCTTTGATAATTAAAAGCTTCCATTACCCTCCCTGATTTTAATAATGCACTAATAATTGTAGTGTATGAGACATGATTCGGATCTAAACCCATATTATGCATCTCTCTCAGCAACATTGCTGCTTCAGTTAATTTACCATGCCTGCAAAGTCCATAAAGAATAGAACTACAAGTAACAACATCAGGCATGATTCCACTCATAATCATTTGCTCATAAAGAGAAAAGAAATCATCAATTCCTCGATGCTTACAGTACGCAGCAATTAACGTCGTCCACGTAACAACAGTTGGCTGCAAATCCCTTATCCCATCCCGAGTTTCAACTCTGCACTCATTCAACAAACCAGATTCCCCATCCCTCCGAAATCCCAAAATCTCATTGACAACAGACTCCGCCTTCGCAAGATCCCCCCTCTTACAAAAAGCATTAACCAAAGTATTATAAGTAACGATATCAGGCTCCACACTGTTCTTCCGACCATCCTCCACCAAATCCAACGCGCGGCTCATCAACCCAGCTTCACAATACCCATCCACCAATGTGTTCAAACCTACAACATCTAATGGAACACCGCCACCAACCAAGTTCCCCATAATCCACTCTGCATATTGAACCAATCCAATTTGGCAATACCCTTTGACAAGTATATTACAAGTAACCGAGTCAAAACAAACACCCTTCTTAACCATCTCAGACAACAACCCAAAACCCTGATCAGCCAATCCACGCTTACAGAACCCCCAAACAACAGTATTATAAGTAACATGATCAAAAACACTGTTCCTGAGATACCCTAAAGCCGAACCCAAGTCCCCAACTTTGCAAAACGAATGAACCAGCAAATTAACACTAAAAACATTAGGCACAACCCCACAAAGGACCATCTCAGAATACAGCACTTTTGCCTGAGAAACGAAGCCAGAGGCATTGAATTCGTACAAAAGGTCGTTCCAGAGGGGCAAGGAGGGAACGAGAGAGAGGGCACGCATGCGATAGAAAGTGTCGGAGGCAATACAGAACTTGCCACAGGTTAAGTAGAGGCGAATGAGGGTGCAGAAGAAGGAAGCGTAGAGATGGGTCTTCGTGGGAGGGATCAAAATCAAATCTTTTTGGATGTGGGAGGAGAATCTTCTTCTGATGGGTATCAAACGGTGGAAGAAGGTTCTGGAGGAGGAGGATGAGAAAATGAACATATGGGTCTTCTTGCTTTGGAGGTTCTTAAGGTGCATCATTTCTGCGCTTAACACACAGCACAAAGCACAAAGAAGGAAGTTCAAGCATTCAGGGACATGGTGGTGGGGGTATCGATTGAAGTTTAGCTGCACACTGCTATGGCGTGGTGGAGTGGACTTGGGGGAAACGGAAGAGGAACAACAAAGAAGAGGTTGTTATCGCGCTATGTTATTTTTTTCCTTAATCCTCATTTGGACATAATTTTGGTTGTTGAATTTCTTTAACAAATGATCAATATTTTACATCGGTTAAGAAATTATATATATATATACACACACATTGGAATACATAAAATTATGTTATTTATAACTATTTGTTACGTTATCTTATAATTTTTATAATAAATATTTTACTCTTTTAATTCTTTAACTAATATCTTAAGATGCTTTCTTATAAAAACAATTTTCATCAAATTACAAATCTATCCTATGTATTGAACTGGTTGTATTTGATTCATAAGTAAAGTACACAAAAGTGCAGACTATATAGCTAGGCAAATGTTGGGGGAGTACATTTCGAATACATAAATTATAAAGTCCAACTTAGTAAGAGCTGTGGAGTGTTGATAATGTAATTGAAGGTACAAGGGCATAAGTTAGAAGTTGTGTAAGGTGGATGTCTAGGGATGGAAAAAAAAAAACCACACATACATATATGTGCAGATAAAATTCACAACAAATAATATATAAAAGAGTATCTTCAACGGATACATGTGGATAATGAGTATACATATTTATACTATCCATTTGTTAATGGAGCGTGGACGGATATCGTTATATCTGTATTTACGGGTATCGGTTACTCATTAATATTTAAATATTTTTTTATTTTATTTTATTTATATTTATGTTGTGAAATATAATTTAATTTGGACTTATATTTTATTGTAGTTTTTAAATGAGTTTATTTGGACTTCTATTTGAAGTTTAGATAATTTTGTTTGGAAATCATAAAATATATTTCTTATTTATTCATTTTTTATTTTTAAATAATTATTCATATATATTTTTAATTGTGTAGAATATGTGAATAATTTTTGTTGAAATATTAAACTTAGTTTTTAAAACAAAATTTCAGAATAAATAAACTTATGATAAAAGTGTTTTTAAATTTTTTATTTTTTAAAAATATTCACAAATATCTAAAAATTCACAAATAATCACACAAGTAACATGCTGATACAAGACATGTATGTATTTGTCTTGCGTGTTGGGTAGAGGGTGACCACCATCCCTATATGTCCCGTTGTCATTCCCATTGATGTCTAATCCAAGATGAATATCTATTTGGGGTGAACAATATTTTAAGTGTGTTTTAGGTTCTTGTAAGAGAGTCGAATAGTTGTATGCCAATTGTCATTGTATAGGAGTAAACTTGAGAATGTCTCGGATTCTTTGTTGATAGTTTTTGATGGGACTTGAGAAATTCTGCACCTTTCGAAATTGGAAGAAATGTTCTTAAATTCTCACATTATTCAGTTAGAGGACTTGGTCCAAGAAGCAAGGAGGTGATCTCAACCACGCGATGTGTCTTTAATTAGCTCCAAGATTAACCCTAATTCGAAGGATGCTTTAAGGTTCACATGTCAGGCCTAACTTGCAAGAGTTTTTTTTTTTAATGGCCAACTCGAAATAACATTGGTTAAAAGTTAAAAAAAGAATTCAAAATTACAACTAAATTCAAAATTTGTTATGCTTGTATATGATTTTTTTTGGATAAGCACGTGTATATGATTTTATCACAATGTTAATCCTTAACTTGTTAATCAACAATCATAAGTGTATTTTAACTTAAAGAGAACCTCTCATTTTGGGGAGAAAAAAAAATGAAATAGAATATTTCCTCCTGAAAGTGACTCGATTTCTTATTTCTTATCTATTACATAATTACATGCAATTTTTTGACGTTTGTTTCTTTTTTAAATTGACTTTATAATAAATGTATGGAGTTTCAGTCACTCATTACCATCACTTAAATATAAATTATTTATTCAGATATTATCATTCTTTATTATCCCATTTGACAATCACTAATTGTTTTAGAAATGTTATTCATACAACCCACAAAAATTTATATATTTTTTCTCTCCACATCTCTTCTCTCTTCGTCACATCACTTATCACAACTTATACTTTTCTCTCCTCTCTTTTCTCATTCTCTTTTGTCGTACAAATTAATGCCAAATTTGTTGTATAAATAACATTTCTCTTTTGAGAGAGATGCTTATTGCACCATAACTATCACCAGAAGACATGGGAACAAAATTCACAGATAATCACAATTGAAAAATGTATTACATCATGAGTGAGTTACAATACTATGCAAATTCACCAACCTCAAGACTCCACAAATGACAGTCTTCAGATGGGCGAATGGTGACAGAATTAGTGCAATAAAAAACTATAAGCCGGTTGGGTTAGCGAAAACCGACTTCCATGCATAAAAAAGAAAAGAAAACCTGTACTAAATCATTGCACCATTAATTGAGTTAGAAAAACGTTGAATCAATTCTCAATTCCAATTAGGTTATGCTGCATCATGTATATAAACCACAGAAATGCAAGTTAGCATTGGACTTGCCTCATCATCTTGCATGTGAAACCGGTCTCATAGCATTTCCCGGATACAGACAACCGATACTGCATTGCAAGGGAGGACCAAGATGTGAGTATGTTACAACATCTCTGAACAGTACGGAAACCCCACTTCAGTGAGGAACTCGTGGTAAAAAAAGTGGGTGTTCTATTTTGGCGGGGTGACAAGGTGACTCAGGCCAAGCACCCGCTTAAATGGAAATGGTCCAACCCAAAAACCATTCTCCGTATTGTTGAATCAGTAATATATACATATGCCCCAACAACGGTCATATCAGTATGCGAGATTGAAAAGTCCGGTACTCTTTTCAAGGAATTGGTGGTGCGTTCCTGGGATATCGAGCTGATGAGGGCATCCGCTGCATTGTTCGAGGGTATTCTTGCTTTAAACGCTTATTTGAAAATCCCTGATGTGGCCTGATTCACAAAAAATAATGTGGTTAAGAAAAATAGTTATTAAAAGGGGTAAGAAAACAAATGAATTTCATAAACCAGCATATATCATTGTTAGAACCTAGGAGCCAATTCTATCTGAATTTGCTTTGTCTACTTTTTTTAACATTGACCAAAAGCAGACAACATTGCTCGCACTGCACCATATATACTTCAATTTAAAGAAAACCAATAGGACTTCCTAAAATTCAAATGGGTGCAAACCACAAGTCCACAACATTCCACATGCCAGATCAAGAAAGCAGAACAAGGAAGAGTATAGACTAAAGTCCATCCATTATGCAATAAAACATGTAAAGAAAATTAAATATACACAATCTGCTAATCAAAGTAATGGACCTTGGAGAGCTCTGCCATTTCTGAATGCTCTGGCCAAGCTTTGATCTTAGACTTCCAAGTGCCTTCTCGGCAGCCTAAAGAAAGAATGCATATTTAGTGCTCCAACACCATATGTGAAGAAGTTAATCAAATTAATGGAGTAAGACATATGTTCATAAATAATATTTCATAATTAAAGAAAACAACAGACCTGCATTTTAGCCTCATCCCATGTTAATCCAACACCTTTACCAAAGATCTTGCCATCTATTTCAACCTAAAATAGAGATAACAAATTATTTTAGATACTGCCAGAGCTTTTTAACTTGAAAAATGCCAGAAGATGAGTAAAACCAAAATGCAAGGATAAACAAAGCAACAAAAATGTATCATGGCAGAGAAAGCATCCTAATCATAATTAGTTCCCTTGTACAGGGTAGTATGTGTTGGGTACCAAACAATCACACAACAATCGAAATAGGAGAAAGAGAGAAATAGAAGAAGAAAACAACACACAGAGTTTACCCTAGTTCACCCAATGTGGGCTATGTCTAGCTATTCACTATATTTCCTCACACACTCATTCAATTGCACTAAGATTACAAGAAAATATATAGGCTTAGAAACCCTAAGCACCGTAGCTATTCATGGATCCAAGCCCAAACTACAAATAATAAAACACGAGACCAACAACAGTACTAGGCCCTGTGCATATTTGCTGACGGCACAGTATGAGTCATACCCAACAGTATGTTGTTAATAGAACCACTACTACCTAGTACACCTGAGCCCAGATTCCAGATGGTAAAAGAGAATTACCATTTAAAACTCATCCATCAACTTCCCTAATAATCATAAACCACATAAATATAAGGGAAAGTAACACTACCTCTGATATTTCACCCTAGAGACACCAAACTTCCCAAGACAAAATATAGAGAAAAATCAACGTAGCAATGAAATGTCTCTCCTAATCTACATCTTGAAGGAAAGAAGAACTAAAACACATAAATAAACAAGACAAAGTTTAGAAACAAAGTATAATAATTTTACAATGCAATGAAGCTAATGTTTTTAACCCAATTGGTTCAGGCCACTGAAACATTTTATTACAAACCTGTGCGTGTACTTCATCTTTTTGAACTGAATTTGTTGACACTGGAGCAGGTGCAGATAGAAAATTGAAATCAAGACCCTCCATCATGCACTGAATAAATTGAGTGCATAAGTTATAGCATATTAACAACACAAACACTGACAGAATTTAACAAAAAATATTTTTTTTGTTGGGGGGGTAGGTTGGTCAATTTAAAAAATCTTACCAGTTCTTTCAGGGCAGAGATCGAACCCATTGACCTCTTAGAGACATCTAACCTAGGATCTAAAGCTCTTGATGGAGATGCAGATGAAAATGAAGCTGAATCCTCTTTAGACAATGGTTGATTACCAAGAGAGCTGGCAATACCCATGTAACCATTGTCATTTACATTGGGAAACCCACTCCCATCACCATATGTGGAACCAGGCTCATCCTTGGCACTAGACAAATATATATCTACAAAAACATCCACAAAGGTCAAAATATATTTATTATGAAATCAACTGTGTGAAGAAAGCTAGAAAAGGAAAAAGATATTTGTTTAATCATTATTAGCTTTTATTTATCTGATACTGGGATCTTACAAGAGATTTTAGTTGGTTTAGGACTTGACTCAAATTTGTAAATCAAATTATAATAATTTTTTATTCATATGCCTCAAAACCTGAGGGAGAGCCCTGACACAATGGTAAAGTTATGACTTGTTGGTCATGGGTTCAAATCCAAAAACAGACTCTTTGCATATGCAAGGGTAAGGCTGCCTACAACATCCCTCCCCCTTACTTGCGCTTAGCGTGGAGTTTCTGGGCAATGGGGTATGTAATTTTAGTTTTTTATGCCTCAAAACCTAACCATTTCCCTTAACCAATTACTTTCTTTCATCATAGCTAAATCGACTGTCCACACAACATCTTTTAGACCAACTCTCATAAAAAGCTTAATTGTTGGAGGGATGCCCAAGAATGGTTTTAACATTTCAAATCTCTAAAATTCCTCTCCAAAAGCCTTCCAAGACTGAAGCATGGACAATACATAGGCCCCCACTTTACCTTAAGCTGAATTTTAATTTAATAACAAACAACAGGCAACATGGCTCAAAATCTTGACCACTCAGCTATAGAGATTTTGATACCATGTCAAAAGATCAACTTGTTAGAGATCTAAAACCATTTTTGGGCATCCTTCTTACAGCTTAGCTTTTTAACAAGCCAATAGGTTGGTTTAACAATGCAGGCTATGCTTTTGATGTTTTGAACTTTTTTTAAATTAAACTACCATATGCATTTTTTAGAGGCAAAAAATATGTAGTCTAGATAATGCTATAGCAAGTCACAATTAAAAAAATTAGAATATCCTACCTGCCAAATGTTTGATAGAATCCTCAGCAGCCTTATTTTGAGCTTCCTTCCTAGTTCTGCCAAATCCATGACCAATTTTTTTTCCTGAAAACCATGCCTACAAATAAAAATGACAATTATAAATTCTGATTAAATAGAATGGCAAACATATTTCAACAAGTGGCTTCATTCTACAGGAAGCAAGATCATATTGAATTTATAAATTTGTTTCCCGAAAAAACATCCATTCATCGTACCCAACAACAATCGGTGAGTTACACCACTTTGCAGGTCAAAATAAATTTTGTCCAGTTAATTCAGAATAGGGAAAAAAATAAATCACACATAGCAGATCCACCAATTCAAAAAGAGAGCATGTGCCAGCGAGAGAGAGAGAGAGAGAGATTTTATACCACTGAATGAAAATTAAACTAGCTCTATACAACTCCAAATTCCTAGAGAAAAATATAAAATGCAGAAATTCATGCAAACCTAATCAACAAGGAATCATAAAGTCAGTGCACAACGAAAGATACCTCCATGGAGAACTGCAGTTCAGTGCTTGCAACCAAAGATGACATAAAGTCCACCTGTTCACATTAAAGCATAGAAACTTGAAACAGTGCACTGAGAAATTAAAATATCCAATGATGCCCCTCAATTTATTAGCAGATAAACATTTTTCTACTCACCTTAGTTCCACACTTCAGTGCAATTTCCTGTAATACTGCAACTGGAGTATCCGCATGCAATACAGAATGGCCAGATTCAGAGTCAAGATCCCTGTGGCTGGAAGATGACCTACCAAAGGGGATATCATCACCTACAAAACGACCATGACATCTTGTCATTGAAATGATAACACTAAAACAAATAGAACTGGAAATATATATTCAAAATCTTACAAAACAAAACAAAAACTAGACAAATAAAGCATGTTTGTTTCAAGTTTTGTAGAAATATTCCAAGAGTGGGAATATGACATTCCTATTCAAGGAAAATATGGGCATTATTAGATCCCAGGAAAGAAACATGTCATGTTTGACTTACATTTTATTCCGATTGTAAAGGGTGAATGTATTATTTTCTTATGGGAAGTTATTCTGAAACCCACCCAACCATTAACTTCAAATTCCCATTTCCTTCAGGCTTCAACTTCCCATTTCCTTCTACCACATTCTTTTTTTTACACTAATCAAAATTTGCAAAAATTTTGGAACATTCAATGCTAGCCTAACATATTTTTGAATTTACCCAGTAATAACATGATGGGAACTGAGAACAACAGGCAGTTATGGCAGTTAAAGGCAGAAAGTAGGAGCAATTACATATTAAATAGGTGTAATAATAACTGTCATTAGTAGTTATATCTATAACTACTATAATAACTATTTAACTAATTATAAACGGAATAACCCCATTTGATGTCATCTTTCTTCTGGACATTTTTACCCTCAACTACTATAAACCATTACAGCATTTTATTTAACTTTTACATCTTTCAAAACAAGCTACAGCCAACTACATATATAGATAACTTCAAAGTCCAGGCACGAAGTGCCTTTTTGCACTAGTTATATATTATTTAAATAAGTTGAATGGTAACTGTCATGTTGACAGTTTAGGGCAGAAAGTTAGGAGCAGTTACATATTATAAAATGTGTGTAATAGAGGATATATGTGTATTGTTTTCTAGTAATTTGGACAGAGAACTCTCCTGCGTAGGACTATGACTCTGACACAGCAATTCTGGTGTATTTGGGTATTCTGTGTGATTTAATATTTACTCTTTTCCAATATATCAATTGGTGTTGTATCATAACATTCCTATAGTGATCCTGGGAATGTAATCATATATCTTGAAACAAATAACACCTACCAGCATTTTTGGTCCGCATGGTAATTGTCGTAAGACAATCCCATAAGGACTGGGTTCGAATCCAGCCGTATAACATACAAAATCAAATCATTGAAACAAATAACACTTAATAAAGCATTTCCAAGTTTATATAATGTATTTTGAATGCTTATTATGTCCATTTAAAAAGTAAATGAATGAAGACAAAGGCAATCATCTCAATAGATATAAAGGATATATATTTGAGAAAAAGAAACTGATCTGTGAAACATTAATAAAAATTGTCCACCTTAAAAATTAAATGGATGAAGACAAAGGCAATCATCTCAAGAGATATATTTATTATGAAGAAAAAGGATATATATGTGAGACAAAAAAATATGAACTGTGAAACATTAATGGAAAAAAAATGTAAGCAGCCAGAAAAATTAAAAAATACATATAATTCAAAGAACCAACTAAAACACAAGTTGCTTCCAACTAAATTACTTTGGGAGCACCAAATAACTGCAGCCAAACACCATCAGTACATGAGAAGAGAATACTTGAGGAAGATACTAAAGCAAAACAACCAAACATGTAGCAGCAAGTTCTACAGCTTACCAGAAAAAGAACCATAACTAGAGAGTATATGATTTAGTGCAGGGCGATCATCTCTCTGATACATCTGCAAAGACATTATCTTAGTACAATTAATTCACTAACTACACCAAAAGTCTAATCCTCCAGTAAAACCTCAGATGATAGACCCAAACATTGTCATTACCTCCTTTGGTAATCTTTGGTGGCTGTCATGGAGAATTCTATCAGATGAAATAGAACATTCAACCTTATTGAAAAATGATGGATGATGAGGCCGGGGCTTTTCAATACCCAATGGACCAGAATCCACAGGAAATTCTTTAGATACAACCCGGTTTAGTGGCTGTGAAGCAATCTCCTCTTCTACAGGAAACCAAACCCCCCGTGATGATGGAACACGAGGAGCAGAGGCTTGCACAGGATGTCTAACAGGAAATGGAGGCTCAGTGGATGCATGATCCCTGGTATCTTGTCCATGTTGCAATATGAGAAGCCTACGCCTTGTATCTGGGTCTAATTCTGATTCAGGTACTTCACCTTCTTCTCTAGCAGGAGAGCTATGCAAGCTAGGTTCGGAAGGGGCAGCTTGACCCATTGGCTTTACTAGTGTACCAGGTTGAGGGAACTGTACATGGGGAAATGGCATCATAGATGCTTGTGCTGTTGGAAGAGGAACTGGACCAGAAGGCACCATTGTTGTGTACTGAAGAGAAGTGAGCCTGGGATCTAGATTAGCAGTTGTCACAGGGAAAGTTGAAGCTGCCGATAGTGCATCCTAGCAGCAAGTATAATTACAAAAAAAATAAGACAAACTTCATGTTTAATCATACATATATGACAGTTCTCACATTCATTCAGAGCTCAAGTTGATACCTTCAATTTTCTTTCTACCTCGGCATCTGCCATGCCGTCAAACAAGAACGGATCTCTGTTTCCATTGGAAATAGAACCATCTTCCTGAGTAGCAGAGCATAAACAGTCAAACACACATATTGCAAAATTAAACTATACAAATACTGCTTCAACTTCAACATGTTACATAGTATATGCCCAACTGATAAAAAGATATGTATATTTATACATTGACATGCACTAACCTCTGAAACTAGATAATTGCTCACATCAGGAGGAGGAGGTATATCTTTGATATCATCTTCATAGGCAAATTGAGGAATCTTTTGTAAGAGACCATCATCAAAATCCCTGTCACCAAATCAGAAGTCATAATCAGTTCAGGTCCAAGAATACAAATAAGTATTTAGCTTTATACTGATTGGAGATAAGTCAGCTGCTAAAAAAATCAACCTATAACTGTTAAACAGAGTTATCCCAAGGTAAGTAAGGAAAATCAGTGAAGCTGCGCATCTTCCCCTTTCATTAAGGTTTACAAATAATTACTTTTAGAAGGTTTAACACTAACTTACTTAAAGAAGCCACCCCTAACATTGCAAGCAACATTTCTTGCAACACACAGGACAGGGATAGTATTGCTTGCCTACAAGACAAACAGATTTAATCAGTTCACACTAGTGAAAAAAGGGCAAAATTGCATTCATCCAATTGAAAGTATTGGGCTTCCAACTATACAAGAAAGAAAATTTACTTCAGCTTGAGGAGCATAGTATGGAGCAAATGCAGGGACAACATGCACCCGAGGTTGATCTTTCTCATCCCACACTTTCAAGCGATCATCAATTACCAATGCCATCTTTGGATCACATGAACCATTTTGGAAGACATTGAACAATGACTTCTTCAAACCTGTATTATATTATTGAAACACCATCATATTATAAGTATGACAAGTAAACTAAACAGCAGCAGCAAAAACACAGGTATATGGTATGGTACAATAATAAAGTATAGACTAGTTACATCTGCATATCAATCTCACATAAGTGAGTTTTAAAAATACAAGCTGTCCTCATTCTCACTGTTTGAATCTTTTAGGTGCGTCATTACAAATATTAATATACAGCCTGTCATTGGAAACAATACTAACAAAAAAACAACCACAACCATACAACTTACCAGACTTAACGCATACAATTCGACCTAATAGTTCTTTAGAATTTATCAAATTTGAATCTGGATCAAGAAGTCTCCACATTTCTAGCGCATAGTCCCTTTCAGCCATTGTGCAGACATAAACCTCAAAACGCTTGCGTCCTCTTGCGGTAAGGTAGCTCCGAAGATCTTCCCATGCAGGTCTCAACCTCACAAGAACACTCGTATCACGAATCTTGTCAATCACACAAATTTTTGTTAGATTAATGATTCTGACAAATCTATCTGCTAGTATATTTTACACAAAATAGATAATGCACTATAATTTGAAAATCACATCACTCTCTTGTCCAAACAACAGAGTACGGCAGAAGTCACATCAATGGCAATGGAAAAGTGTCTCAAGTGTTTACTTGAACCAGTAGAGAAATCAGTCTATGACTATAAATATCATTTTAAAACAGGACCAAATTACAGTAATAAATCTATAAGAACTACAAAAATGAAACAAGCTGCAGAAGATACAACTAACCAAGTGGATACAAAATTAAATACCTGTGGATTGATGCGCGTCAGAATAATGTTCTTATCCTGTAACCGTATCAGTGGCCGAACTATAGGCTGATGACTGTCAGATAATGCCGGAACAATCTCAGATTGAACCTTTATCACTCTCCCATTATCAACAACATGATCATTTTCAGCATATTGCTTCAATATATTCTTGTCATCTAAGTAGCGCTTGACCTCCGCCTGCATACCAGAAATTCGCTGTGGATCTACCTCAGAGTTTATTTTTCTCTGGAGTGCATCAATTCTATCCTCAAATGATCGCATTGTGTTTGCTACAATGAGTGTTTCATCCAGATCAAACACTATACCCAAACATCTAAGATTTAGCATCACGAGACATGAATCATAAAGTCCCAAGGCAACAATAAATCCCCAAAAGCATGGTCTATCATCATTCCGTGAATGCATTGCAACCAAATGTATTTCTTCCCCACCCAGTGGCATTACAGCAGTCTGCAGGGTCCAACATCACAACCATAGTTAAAATCCAACAAGAGAATTATATTACTGGTAGCCACATATAATCTATGAGATAATCATGAATGGTCAATGCTCACACAAAAAAAAAATTAGCCATCTTTAGTAACGATACATGGACATATTTACAACTCTGTTCAAGGTATGAAAGACATTTGACTGCACCTCAGACTACAATTGAAATCTTCAATAAATTTTAAGATTATTTCTCTTCAATTAAAACCCTAGCAGCATAGATACTATATTTCACTATGATCACGTATTTCTCCACGTAACAACAAATTCCAGCAACAACTTCCATGAGATCAACAAGAAAGAGGAGTCTTTTATAAAAAATAGTCTCATTGAACATCATCCCATCATGAAACTCAGTTCAGTTTTTAATTAATGCCAAATACAGGACGGTGTCTCTATTAAGTGACCCATTTAGCCAGTTCCTTCACCATCTGGGTTCAAAACAGCAGATTAGTTAAGTTCAAGCAAATTATTACAAAAATCCACACAAGTCATAATTGGGTTATCCAAAAGATTTTCCAGTGCAGTAGTCGTCTGAGATTATTAAGTCAGATTAAGTCCAGAGAGTCAAATTGCCATGGAATGGAATATAGTGCTTTAGTAGTTCAAATTTTTATTGTGCCTTTTTTTTTCATTCATTCATTCATTAATTTTTATTTAAAGTGTTGTGTTTACTATATACCTTGTTCTCTCTGATACACAAGGAGTGCAATTGAAAGAGGCCGTCCTGCTGCTGAGTCTTTGACTCCATTTTGAAGCAAACACCACATGAGGTAACAGTGTGAAGCACAGCAAGTGGGGGACACCTCTCACTAGGTTGCGAGAAGTGGCTTATTCTGATTTCCTTCACATGGAAGTTCTTGTTGTAGTTGTTGTTGTTCTCTTCTGGGTATACATCTACCTCACCCACCACCACCTCCCCCTGGTACACCACCGATTTATACATTCTCTTTTCTTTTTTTGTTCCCTTCAAATCAAATCACAACAACACACAAAAAAAGGCCTTTGGAATTTCGTCAAGATTCCGTGTAAGTAAGGGAAAAAGTATTCATCATCATCACATGGCCGTGTCAACAATATCAACAACAACGCTTTAAAGATTCATCTGATTTTTGCATTACCAGCGAGGGAATGTATATATAAAAAAATATAAAAAATGAAAAAAAAATTAGGGCGTTTTGTTTCAGAGGAAAAAGTTTTAGATCCGTGATTGAAGGTGATCGTAGGGTTTGTGTGGGATCGTGAATCTCCGACGTGGTGGCGGCCGGAGGAAGGTGTTTTTTGCGCGTGAGAAAAATGTGATAGTTTCGGTAGTAGCTAGGGTTTGATTATGGATGGGTGTGCGCGTGGAAGATGATGTATGATGATCACAGGGGAAACCCTAGATCCGGAAAACGAAAGGTCAAAAACTGTACCTGTTGGTTCCTAATGCGTAAGCCACTACCAATAAATATCACTAGAAATAAAAATTCACTAATATAAGCTCTCTTTTTTTATGAAAGATTTTTTTTTACAAAGTTGATAAATAATTAATGGGAAATAAAATAATACTACTGTATATATATCATTTTCTATTTTGATTTGACATTTGGAATCGATATATAATAATAATAATAATTCATCGATAACAATATATAATATATAAAGACGATATTACAGTTTGGTTGGGGGTACAAATTTTGCTAAAAGTATTTGCCCCTCAAGGCCTCAACCAACACTTCAATCCCTGGTAACAATATATTAAAAAAAAACTGGCCAAGTAACCAAAATTGATTACTTTTTAAAAAATTTAAAATATAACAATAAACAATGAATCAATCTTTTAAAAATAGTCTACACTCTAAACGTTATATTGTTTTTCATTCTTACATTTACTTGGTTTTGTTTCCCACAGACTGAACGTATGTGTGTGGTGAGGGTCCAAAGGATGCATGACAATACAATTTTTTTGTTACTATGTAGTGGTATGACAGTCGTTCACCCATTTTTGTTTAATATTTTTCTTATTTATTTTTTAACCCTCTTGATATAGTTAGAGGGTGAACACATTAAAATTGATTTAATCAAAGATAAGGAGAGACAAACAATCCCACATTATACAATTAGTTTTATGGCTTCATACAGGTATTCTGATATTTTTTTTCACTTCAATCATTATTATTTTGACATCCCAATCTTCTTTTTACTTTTTTCTTACTTTCTAACTGTTTTGACATTATAGAAAAATTAATGAACTGGCAATTTTTTTTATTTTCTTATATTGAAAAAAATAACTTGGAAAAAAATAGAGAATAAGATAATATAAATATAAGAATTTAGAGAGAATGAAAATTGTGTTTATTCTTTCCAAGAATAATAGGAGAAGAATAGTCTATTCATAGATATAAGACATAACTTAAAAGTTACAAAATATAAATAATAAAAATGAAATATCATAAAACATAATGAAATAGATATGAACAATCACAAATTAAAAATGTGTTTAGTTAAAACCTCATTAGAAAAAAAATATGTGAGATGAAATTGTAGTGAAGGAAAAAAAAGTACATCATCATTTAATTCATTATTATTTGTCTCATTAAAAATTTTACAAGAAAAATTTAATGAGACTAAATCATGGTGAAGAAAAAAAAGAGTGCATAACATAATTATTTCTTTCCTTTATGCAGATAAACATATTTTAGATGGCAAAGTGCAATTTTGTGAGCCAATTGCTCAAAAGCTTTAATTGGTAGTGACTTTGTGAATAAATATGTTACGTTCTCACATAAACAAACTTGATGAATATTTATATCACCATTCTTTTGGAGATCATGAGTGAAAAAATTTTTGATAAAATATGTTTTGGTGTATCTCATTTAATGTATCATTCTTCCAGTTGAGCAATATAGTCAACTTTGTTTTCACATATGGTTGTCGATATCATTTTAAAGCTAAACTTTTCACATGATTAGAAGTTGTACCTATTTTGGCTTGTTTCACATATTGTCATGGAATTATTGTATTACCACATGTAAACAAATATCCTATTTGTGATGTATCATTATAGGGATCGAACAAAAAATCTATAAAATAACAAACTATGTGTTTGATTTCATCCCAATGCCTCTATAATATATCAAGTTGTGTATACATAGCAAGATACATTAAAACTTTAATAGCGCTAAAACATTATACTTTAAGATCAATAATTCTTCATCATTTTCCTAAGATCTACTAGGGTTATTGTTTAAATCTAGAGACCTTACAATTATTGAAGTGTACACCGTATGAGATTTACTCGTATAAAACTTTTTAAGTACCTTTATCATTTAAGCTTCTTGATACACAAAATTTATTCTTTAAATATTCAATTTTGCAAACAAAAACTTTGAGCTTCATAGATTCTTCAATCAAATTCTTTCTTTAATCAATCTATATATAGCTTTTATAAGCCATTTAGGAGCTCTAATAATATATGTCATTTTCATAAATAACAATCATGTTAATTTCATTTTCATTTTTTTTCATTAAAATACATGCAAATGAGATCATTTTTCAATCATTCTTTTGTTAAATATTCACTAAGATGATTAAATCCTCTAGGGAGTTCCGCATTGCCTAGATATTCATTGAGTGACACAATCACAACACAATAACTAAGTAAATTGATGGTATCATTGTAAATACTTAAATGGTGACAATGAGATTGCAACAATTAATTTCTAAAAATTCGCATACCCAAGTATGCTTAGATCAATGGTCATTGAACTTTTCAAGATACCTTCTTAATGATACATTATAAACATTTTAACAATGGAGTTAAATGATGAAATTAACTTGTAATCAATTATTCTTACAAAAAAACTTGTAATTATTTATAAAATTCTAATTGAAAAATGTTAATTTGATGATTGTCTATTTTCAGTATTTTATCATTTATTACTTTTATATTGCAATCAATCGTTTTTAATGAAAGAAAAAATTAACAATCATTTTTTCTTCTGGATATAAATTATAAAATTGTTAGTTTTACTTCATTCCCTTCATTGTTTGTTTATCTTTCCTCTCATTTTTTTCTCATCTTTCTATGACTTTTTCAAGACTTGAAGTTGAAGTGGTTTGTCATTTGGATAATTGATTATATATATATATATATATATATATATATATATATATATATATCAAATTGTTGCAATAGAAAATTTTGTAACTCTCCATTTTCCAAGTTATATCATTTCATCACTTTCTCTTATTAAATATTATTAACAATACCTATAACAATTGCTATCGTCGAAATAAGTTTTTCAATATTAAAATTGTTTAAATCCTATCTAAGATCAACAATGTTATAAGATAGATTAAATAGATATATTAATATTGAATTAGAAATACTAGATTATAAAACATTGATAAATGATTTTTAATATAAAAATTAATATTTCATAAAGCTTTTTTAAAATAAATTTTTCCTTAGGCCCTATTCATCTTTCTACATGACCTTGATTATTTTAGTCCATCGAAATTTAACCCCATAGGAAAATTTGCTACACAATAAAATTTTATTCGTGAGTATTGGACTATGGTGCATTTGATGTTTCTAAATACATGATAGTCAAATACTCAACAAATAAAATGTTTAATTATAATGATTTCTACAACTGGCATAAAGAACACCTAATTTGTGACACCATTGTCAAAACTTGTGGTGACTAATCCAACAACAAAATAGATGGAGTAAGATTTCCAAATCTTTCAAGAATTTCTTACAACTTAATGGTGAAAGGCTGGAAGAATAAATAATATACCGAGTTTGGTGGTTCTAATGATTACAAACATGACTTTTAATGTAGTGATGAATCCACTAGGAGGTTTGATTCAGGCATCTAAAACTCTTAGTTATCATGCTCTATACGATACCTCTATAGACTTATATGTCTGGGAAACCAATATTGTTAGTTGGTCAACCTAATGAAATGTTTTATTAAAGATAAACAACATTTCTTTTGTTGCATCCATTTTTGTGACTTTTTTACTAATATATGGAGTCTCATTAAAAAAATGAAATCACAACGGGAATCTTGCTAATAGTTACGACTCTTACCTCTCTCTCTCTTAATTTTGGTGTTTTCCTACCAAATTGTTGTCTTCTTGCTAAGCCCATTTGGCATAGAGATTTTCATATGTAGTTAATGGCTTACACTTTTTGGACTATTATTTGTCCACACTAGGGATGGAAATAGGCAAGGGCAGGTTAGGCTTTGGCAAACTTGACCCGCATCATTATCACTAAGCCTAAATCTGACTTGTTACCTATTAAAAATAATTTATTAAGGCCTGAGGCTGGCCTGAAAGCCTGTATACAAAGCCTGATTAAATAAAATAAATAATTAAAAGTAAAAAATAACATAATAGATATGTTTCTCATATAAATTATAATTCAGGGATGTTCGGTAGGTGTCCGGGCTTCCTAAAAAATCCTTCCGACAAGAATGCTGCTTGAACATTGTAAGACATTAAACCGTCTCGCTCTTCAAATATGATCTTATAAGTTATAGAGACAGACTCATTATTCAGACTTAGTGAGCTTCTTTTAAAGCCAATAGTCTGACCTTTTTAATTAAAAAAGCTTTTTAAAAAGCTCAAATTTGATTTTTGTTAATAAACAAACCAATTTAAGTGAATAGTGAAAAAAAGTTGGGGAAATTAATGTTAAGTTGATAGATTAAATGTTAAGCTTGATAAAGGGTTAGACCCATAAATATATTATTTTTAAGTGTGTGTGTGTGTGTATATATATATATATATATATATATATATATATATATATATATTAAATAGGCCAGTCTAATAGGTCTAACAGACTTTTTTTTAAAGCTTGAGTCTAACCTTTTTATTTAAACAGACTTTTCAAAAAGCCTTAACCTGATTTTTATAATAAACAAGTCAGGTCAGGCCAAATGCCCCTAATAGATGGACTGATCCATTTCCATCCCTAATGCACACCATAATATATGAAATTTATTGGTTAGTAAACATTTGAAATGTAGACATAAGGTTCACAAATTGATTTAAGGTTTAGGTTGAATTGGCTAAACAACACTACTTATAACATGATTAACTTCTTAAAAAAAGATATACTTTTATATTTTGTATTCTTGTATATTGTAGTTAAGTCATTATTACTTATGAAGAATAATATTTTGTTTAACGATATTTTTTTATATGGCTGGTCTCTAACTAGGATTTAATTAAAGTGATGTCTTGGTTTTTTTATTTAACTATAAGGTAATTCTAAGGTAGGAAAAGATTCTCCCTATTTTTTACAATTGTACATGAACCCTTTGTCTTGTATTTATATGGGATTGATAAATCAAAAACTGAAATTTACATGAGTATAAGTATCCCTTGAACTCTAATAATATATTCCTTTTACTATTTTTTTTAAGATTCACCATAAAAAGATCCTCTCTTAATTTTGGCCCTTTTAATTCTATTATGGTGAAGCTCTAGCAAATCATATCAGCTGATTATGTTGCTTAGGAGTATAGGGTTTGAAAACATGTACTTGAAAGTGACTTGAAATTGGGAATGAAGATTTTGAATGATGGAGGTGGCGATAATCATCCCTAAAGTCACATGTGGTGTGCTTGGAATCATTGGAATTTGGAAGAGGATGCCTTGGGAGATTCAGTTGGTGTACATTTATAGGGAAGTAAATGTTGTAACAAATTGGTTGCAAATCTAGTTCTCACTAAATTATTTGAACAATGTTCTTGGACTTTACTCCAATTTGTTTTCATTAGTTGCTTTTTAGAGATATAATCGGGTTGTCGCAAAAGTTAAGGGATTATAACAACTTTTTTGAATCATTTGAAAATCAAATATGCACAAGCCATTTGGGTAAGAAATAAATAAATAAAAACAAAATATCTATCCTAATCTACCTCTCGAAGGAAAGAAGAACTAAAATACAAAAATAAACAAGAAAATGTTTCAAAATTTGGTATAAGCATTTTACAATACAATGAAGCTAATATTTTTAACCTAATTGGTTCATACAACTGAAACATTTGATTGCAAACCTATGAATGTACTTCATCTTTTTGAACCAAATTTGTTGACACTAGAACATGTGCAAATAGAAAATTAACACCGAGATCCTCCATCATGCACCAAAGAAATTGAGTGCATAAGTTACAACATAAACATTGTCATAATTTAACAAAAAAATACCTTTTGTTGTTTTTATATTAGGGGTGGAGGGTTTGGTTAGTCAATTTAAAAAATCTTACCAATTCTTTCAAGGCAAAGATCGATTTAGACAATGGTTGATTACCAAGAGAGTTGCCAATACCTGTGTAACCATTGCCATTTGCATTAAGAAACCGACTCACATTTCCATATGTAGAACTAGACTCTTCCTTAGTACTAGACATATATATATACACACACAAAAGCATCCAAAAATGTCAACATATATTATTATGAAATCATCAGTGTGAAGATAAGGAAAAGATATTTGATTAATTATTATTTTCTTTCATTTTTCTAACATTGGAATCTTATAGGAAATTTTAGTTGGTTTAGAACCTGACTAAAATTTGTAAATCAATTTATAATTTAATTTCTTATTCGTATGCCTCAAAACCTAACATTTCCCTTAACCAAATTACTTTCTTTCATCATAGTCACATCAATCATCCACAATATATTGTCCATGTTGCAATATGAGAAACCCTTATGCCTTGCATCGGTCAAATTCATATTCAGGTATTTCACCTCTTTTCTAGCAGGAAAGCTATGCAAGATAGGTTCAGAAGGGGCATCTTGACCCATTGGCTTTACTAGTGTAGTAGGTTGAGGAAACTTACATTGGCAAATGGCATTATAGATGCTTATGCTATTGGAGGAGGAACTAAACCATAAGCACCATTGTGTACTGAAGAGAAGTGAGCTCCAGATCTAGATTACCAAGTACAATTACAAAATAGAAAAGAAAATTTTCATGTTTAATCATATACATATGTGATAGTTATTATATATTCATTCAGAGTTCAGGTTGTCACCTTCAATTTTCTTAATACCTCAACATTTGTCATGCCATAAAAAATAATGAATCTCTATTTCCATTGGAAATAGAACCATCACCCTAAGTAGCAGTGGAACATAAACAATCAACACATAAATTAAAATTAAATTGTACAAATATAGCTTCAATTTCATCACATTACATAGTATATGTCCAATTGACAAGAGGCAACAAGATATGTATATTTATGCATTGACATGCACTAAACCCTGGAACTAGATAATTGCTCACATTTGGAGGAAAAGGTATATATGATATAATCTTCATAGGTAATTTGAGGAATCTTTTGCAAGAGACCGTCATAAAAATCTCGATCACCAAATCAAAAGTCATAATCAATTTAGGTCCAAGAATATAATATTTGTTAGATTAATGATTTTGATAAACACAACTTTTTCTAAGATTAATGAATTTTTACAAATCTATCATCTTGTATATCTTAGACAAAATAGATAAAACACACCTTATCTATTTATGTCTTTATCTATTTTGTCTACATCATCAAATTCGTCATAAGATATATACAATGCACTATAATTTGAAAATCTCATTACTCTTTCATCCAAATAATAAAGGCAAAAGTCACGTCAATGACAATGAAAAAATGTTTCAAATGTTTACTAGTACTAGTATAGAAACCAATCAATAATTATAAATATCATTTTCAAATTGGACTGAAGCACAATAATAAATATGTATAGAACAAAATACAAAAACACATGTAGTAGAATATACAACTAACCTAGATGGTACAAAACTAAAAACCTTTGTGAAGCACAACAATTGGGGGACACCTCTCACTAGGTTGCGAGAAGTGATTTATTCTATTTTGATTTTCTTCATATGAAAGTTTTTGTAGTTGTCATTTTAGTTGTTGTTGATGGTATTGTTCACTTATGAGTATATATTTAACTATAACTATAATCTATACATGTAACTAGTATAACGATGATACCTATTTGTCGTCTCTAATTTTTTCGGACTATTTTACCATTTAACTAACATAATTACATCATTATTGTATTTTAATTGCATATAAAAAACCACTCACTAAGAACATACAAAGTTCCCTTAAAAAAACTACATATAAAGTTCAATTTCAAAATTTTGAATGTATAACTTACATTATATAACTGGTATTTATAATAAATAAATATTTTTGAATATATGACTTACATTATAATTAAAATTCACAACAAATAAAATTTTCTTAACCAATGAATTATATTATAATTAAGATTAAAAACAAATAAAATTCACATCAAATAAAATTATATTTAGATTTATGATAGATAACTTGTATTGTGTACGAAGTAGTAGATTATTTTCAATTATTAATAATTAAAAATATTAAAATAAAGATGAAAAGAAAGCTAAAAGTGAGAAGCAGTTAAGAAAATCAAATATCAAATATATAGATATTTAAATAAAGATAAAAGACGAGTATCGTGAGATAGTAAAAATATTTTTTTAAAGTTTATTATTAAATAATATTAAATTCGAAATTAAAATTAAGAAGCATATGTAACAATAATAAAAAAATAAAAGTAAAATATTTTTAAAAAATGTTTTTTTTTCTGGTATAAAATATGATTTAGATTTATAGTATAGGAGTGAACAAGGGACAATAAATAGTTAGTAAAATAAATACATTAATTTTTCTTAAATATTGTAAATACCGAAGGTGCCCTCCCCTTCCCTTGATAATTGACCAAAGGGATTTTTATTATTTCTTACCGGATAAAATAAATAAACCACACTGGCCCATCGATTCAAAATCGCACGGAATCTGATAACGAGAAAGAAAGAAAAATTCAAATTCACTCAACACACACTCTTCTTCATCGATTCAATTCAATTCTCCTTCTTCTTTTTCTTCTTCCCCGTTTTCTTGTTCTTCTTGTTCCAGTTCTTGAACTCACCCAGCTAGCTGAATTCTCCCAATTTTATTTTTCAAATTCCGAAAAAGCCCTTTTCTTGTCCCGAAATGCCGAACCCCTTTTCTTCGGCATAGCCGCCACCAACCCGCCGCCGATCTCCGTTTAAGATGATCGTCCGCACTTACGGCCGCCGCAAAGGAACCGTCTCGGGAACGTATTCGGCCTCGTCCTCTCTAAACGACGACGTTTCGGAGCCATTCAGGGATTCCTTATCTCAGGAGATTGACGACCCTCTCTGCGGCTTCGCGTTCTCCTCTCAGGACTCGTCCTCGCAGCATTGGTCCTTCTTCGGTTCGGAGATCGGCGACTTCGGCAACGGCACCGGCGGAGCAAGGGAGTCGAAGAGGGCGAAGCGGGCGGCGGCGGAGGGGATTCCGGCGACGTCGACGTTGATGGAGACGCAGGAGTTCGGAGAGATGATGGAGCACGTCGACGAGGTCAATTTCGCCCTCGACGGGCTCCGCAAGGGTCAGCCTCTTCGGATCAGAAGGGCAAGCTTGGTGTCGCTCTTGACAATTTGCGCCACCACGCACCAGAGAAGGCTTCTAAGAACTCAAGGGTGCGTCAATTTCGCTCTATCTTTCTTCTTTTCTTGTGAATCTTGAAAAGAAGTGTTATTAGTCCTTGGGTGTTTAATTTGATTTGATTTAGTTTTGTTTTTTCTTTATTTTGGTTGGGTTTGGTTCTTAATTTAAATTTGGGTGGTTTTAGGTTCCATGGATGTGTGGGTTTTTTTGAATTTTGTTGGCGCTTTTTGAATTTTGGGGTTGGGTTGGGAGCTGTAAATTTCGTCGTGGGTTTGATGAGTTATTACTTATTACTTCTCCCTGAGATGGGGAATTGAAAGGGTTGGTAAATTTCTTCGTGAAATCTTTGTTCAGTTTATTATACTTTCCATTTAGGTAGATTCGATCTTGAGATCTCTTTGGGTACTTTTTATGTAGAAGACTAGAAATGCGGCTTGATGGGGAGATTAGATATGTTTCAGTTTCCAGGGATTTCGCTTGTTTATTTCACTTAATGGACTTTGTTGCCGTTTTTTTTGTTAAATTTTACCAGGTTTTCTTGTACCCCTTTTGGGTTTGGTATTAAACATCTTACGAGGTATTGGGTACCCTCTCCCCCGTGCTTTCTTGTGTGGTTGAACCCTGAATTGCTGACTTTGCTTCCCACTTGAGTCACCCATTGCGGATGATTTTCTTGCTATTTGATACAGCAATAAATGTAAAATTTTCCATATTGAGATTAACAAGCTTAAGAAGATTCATAATAATGCTGTTATTATTTACCCTAGTATTATGTAATTGTCCGTGAGTGAGGCAGGGTAATATTGTCTAGAGAAAACTCTCGATTAGGTCCTTCAAAAATTTTAGTTGCCAAATTAATCCCACAAATGATGTTTTTTATCATCATTTTAGTCCCTCAGAGATGTGTTTTTTTTTGTCATCACTTTAGTCCCTCAAAGATGTCTTTTTTTTTCATTGCTCTAGCACTTCTTAGATTGTCACCAAATTGATCCTTTGAAATTCAATTGCCACAAAATTAGTCCCTCATAGTTTCTTGGTGTCACTACTTTTGTCTTCCTTAGGGATGAATGTGTTGTGACATTAAGATCACAAAATCTTTGGAGCACTAATACTGTGACAACTTAAATCTTGAGTGACTTAGACATGGGGGTGACCCAGAGCTCTTGAGAACTGACATGACTGTTTATTCTATTTCCATGAATCTTCATTTAAATTTGGAATTTTAAACTGAGTCCCTGGATTGAGCTCTTATAGAAATATACCAGTATGAATGTTTAGCTGATAAATCCCAGATTTTTATGCTTTCTAGGATGGCCAAGACAATAATTGATGCTGTTTTGGGCCTCACTCTTGATGATTCTCCCAGCAATCTTGCAGCTGCAACCCTTTTCTACGTGTTGACCAGTGATGTAAGTCTTCTTTTGTTTGTGAAATTGCAGTTAGTGTATTTATGAATAATGAAAGAAGCTATGCAATTATGAGCATCACTATTATTGTGTATTTGAATGGATATGCTTTTGTTTTTCAGGGTCAAGATGATCACCTCCTTGAATCACCTGGTTCTATTCAATTTCTGATGAAGTTGTTAAAACCAATTGTCTCCACAGCTATTAAAGACAAAGCACCAAAATTTGGCTATAAACTTTTATCATTGCGTCAGAGTGATGACATGTTGAAAAATACGACTATGACGGGAAGATTGGACTCCAGTTCTGTAGAAGTTTTTTCTAGAGTTCAAGAAATTCTAGTAAATTGCAAAGAGCTGAAAACATGTCAGAGTGATAGTAGGGGGGAGAGACCAGAGTTATGCCCAAAATGGTTAGCATTGCTGACTATGGAGAAGGCTTGTTTGTCTGCCATTTCTCTTGATGGTATCGTAAAGGACATTTATTTCCAGTTTGTATTATTGGCTGAAGATGTTCTTTTCCCTCTATTATATTGTGTTCTTTTAAATGCTAATGTTGGTATTTTTCCTCAAAAATAATGTAGACAACCAAATCTGTTCATTTATATTTTATACTGGTATTTACCATTTAGTGTTTAAAATGATTAATGATGAGTTTAAGAGGTGCCATCTTGATTTTGAAATACAAATAAAACTAATGAGTTCTCAGAACAGGGGTGCTTAATTTGATGGAATCTTGTTTGTTTATATACTAGGGGGTAATATATTCTGTATTGTATATCAGTGGTGTTTGTTTATGTGAATTTCCATTGCAAAATAATCAGGATTATGCCTTTTTCACTTGTAAATTATGATTTCTGTGGTATTCTTTTTCCACAAAAAGTTATAGTTGATCTGGAACTAACTTCAATAGGCTTTGCAATGTTCTGTGATCCTGCTGACTGTATATATTCTTTTATGGAACCTCTCTATTGGAACATCTTCTGAGTATTCTTTTATATTTTCTTTGGATGTTTTGTGGGAACTACTTGTATTCAGAAACCAGTGGTGCTGTACGGAAGGCTGGTGGAAATTTCAAGGAAAAATTAAGGGAGCATGGAGGACTTGATGCAGTCTTTGAAGTCACCATGACTTGTCATTCAGATTTGGAGGTGTGAGCTTGTATGTTAGTTCATATATATGCCTTACTATATTTGTAGTAGACATAACTTTGGCAAAAAGAAATTGACAGAAACAGTTAAAACAGAGTATTTTCTGATGATATTCTTTTATCTGACATGAGATATTGTATTCAGCTGATTTCACTAATTCTTTTATTAGCCTGTTTGGAAAGCTTCCAAATCACATTTTTGTGAGATAAAAGAACAGATTATATGATAACATGAGTGTTTGGGTAGCTTTTTCAACTCTCAAATAATTCTGCTGTGAGTCAAATTGGTTTTGACGGAATTTTTTTAGCTTTTCTGTTAAATAGATTCTTGGTGTGGGACCCATAAAAAATATTCTATATTTGCACGCCAATAGTAGTTTTATTTTTTCATCCAAAAAGATCAATTCTTCTGAACTCATTTTTATAATATCATTCTTAAACACAAATAAATTTTTTAACCTTAATTTTTCCAAAAAATCAATTCTTTCAACATTACTTCTAACATAATCGGGATCAATTCACCCTATATTTGCTTCCTCAAATAATAAATTATGGTAATAACTACCTGAAACTGTGGATTTGTCTTTCAGAATTGGATGAAGGATAGTTCTCTGTCTATCAAAGATTCAAGAAATGACAAACGAATCAAGAGCCTAACTTTGCTTATCAAGTGCTTGAAGATAATGGAAAATGCTACTTTCCTAAGCAATGAGAATCAGGTTGACATGTGTTCTTTGCCTGCCTGTTTACTTATAAACTATTTGTTTATTTTTATAGATGTAATTTTTGTTGTCTTGAATTTTACATGTGTGGCTTTCTCCATCTGTATTGCATAGTGCATGCTGCAAGGTTTGTTGCGTTGCATTCATAGCTTGGTGAACTTGTTAATTTATCAATCATTCAATCGTAACTTTTACTTTCTCATTATAGACTCATTTGCTTGGAATGAAAAGAAAATTGAGTCCTCAGGGACCTCCAACTTCTTTTACTGAGCTGATTATAAATGTCATAAAAATCCTCTCAGGTAATGATCACTCAAAGGGTAACATTTTGCTTTTGCTGCCTTTTCCTTATTATTTATTTTATTTTCAGTAATTATGTTATTTTGCTTTGATTAGTTTGCATTTCTATCAGTTCTAAGCTTTTCTTCCCTCTCTCCCTACCAAAAATCTTTTAACTTGTAGATCTATGTTTACGTCAAAGTGCCTCTGCTGCATCCAATGATAACAAGACTTATGATCCCTTCTCTATGACCAGTCATGATTCTGAATTGGATCAGCTCAGAGACTATAAAGGTACTAGATTATTATTATTTGGTTGGAGTTCTATACATAAATTTGCCAAACCATTGTAGAACCTTCACACTCTTACTTATCCTTTTATCTGAGACAGGATTGATTTCTTGAATTGTTCCCCTGTTTTAGGAGATAGGCCTCTATTACTGAGGCATACGGCATTCTGAAAGAGACAGGATGTAAAAGGTTAATGTATGCAAATGTGGATGAAGAGGACACCTAATAGTAAATAAATGGAAAATTCGTGTTGTTAAGTCTGGAGCATAACTGAATGCTGGGCGGGCAAGGAATAGTGGGAGATGGTAAATCTGTTGAGAAGAAATTAGAATATTAGAGGGAAGGATAGGTACTGGTACTGCACGATAGGCTTGAATTGAGAGGAAAGGGGATGGGTTTGGTCTGGGTGGAGTAATTTGTAGAAAGCTAGCTTTGTTCAGGATGTGATAATTTGTAGAATGGCCATCATTGTTGTGCCTTGTCTTTCATTGTTCTGCACCTTAATGTTATAAGGATAATTTGTTTCTTCCCAGGTATTTGGGTTGTGCACTGTTTGTTGTCATATTCTAACAATCTAACTTCTAGAAGATAAATTGGTGGTGACTTAGTAATGTAGAAATAAGTTAGTCTTCAGATTTTCTGAATGCTCCTTCTTTTGAATTCACAGAGAATGAGACTTTATCCATCAGTTCCACTAGAAAGTGCCACGGTGTGGAGAGAGCCTCTTCTGTTAAGAGTTCTAATGCTTCTCAGATCAGCCGAATATTGACATGTAATTGGTTGGAAAGTTCGCTATCCATTTCTGAAACTCCCAGCACTTCAACTACTGATCCTTATTCACTAAAGATGAGGGTCAATTCTTCCATGTCTGGGTCTTGTAGTGGTGCATCAAAGAGTTCATACTGTAAAACGTCAAGGATTCAAAATAGTTCCGGGAAGAATGTTCACTTTATGGAAGGTACCCCAGTTGTAATCTTGGATGATAGCCAAGATCCCTTTGCATTTGATGAGGATGACTTTGCACCCTCTAAGTGGGATCTATTATCAGGAAAACCAAAAAAATCTCATTCTAAAAAGCATGTGGTAGCAAACAGAGACTTTGAAAATGAATGTCAATCTCACACCAATGTGAGCCAACAAGAATTAAGTAATGGAGACATCAATGGTTCCATTTCTGATGTTGGTGATGAAAAAGATTCCAGCCTTCTAGCTGACTGCCTTCTTAGTGCTGTAAAGGTATTTTTATCTGATTTTGTTTTGTTCTAGGTATCATTTAGATACAGTTATTCTCATAATGTTTGCGTAATTGAGTGAAAGTGGATGACTTGCTTCCCTGTTTAACCATTTGAGAATTATTTTTGTTTGATGTGCAGTTGCAATCTTGATGTTAGTTACAATTATTCACTAACTCACTTCTTATTTTAGGTTCTGATGAATTTGACCAATGACAACCCGGTTGGCTGTCGGCAAATTGCTAACTATGGAGGACTGGAGACTATGTCTATGTTAATTGCTGGTCATTTTCCTTCTTTCAGCTTGTCGTCATCCTTTGCTCAAATAAAGGAAAATGGTGCAGGAACTACAAAAGATCATCAATCTGATAGGCATCTGACTGATCACGAGTTAGATTTCCTTGTTGCTATTCTGGGCTTGCTTGTAAACCTGGTCGAGAAGGATGGTCATAACAGGTAATTTGAGCAACTTCTGAACTGGCTGTTGTTAATGAGACTAATAGAGGTACATGAACAAGATAGTTTTATTCCGAACAATTAGATCCCCTTACTTTAGAAAGTCTTGGGCACTGGTTCCTCTTAATAACATTTTATAGGATTTTAATTTTAACAAATATGATTGCTGAATCATGTGTTAATATCTTAATGATCATACATACCAAATTTAATAAATTAAACATTTTGTAATGAAAGTATAATGTCCATAAAAATGAAGTTGACTAATGAAGTATCAACTAATTTTTAAGTCACCTAAAATTGTGTAAACTTGATTAACTTAAATGAATATTTCCAATCCAATGGTGGGACTAATAAAATTCAATGCCAAGTAAGCCATTTATGAAAACCCTTTCAAGCATGCTACTGTTTTTTTGCAGATCACGGCTTGCTGCAGCCAGTGTTCATCTACCCTCCTCAGTAAGCTTACACCGGGAGGTTCGGAAGGATGTTATTCAATTATTATGCTCCATTTTCTTGGCTAACCTGGGTGAAAGTGAAGGAGCAGGGGAAGATAGACCATTGCAACTTGTGGGTAGCATGTTAATTTTTTTCCTTAGAATTCTTGCGACATTTATTTTGTTTATATGCAGTTTTATTCCATATCTATTGATGTGCTTGTGGGAAGCTTGGAATAGCATGGAGTACTAGAATTGCTCTTTTGGTTGGGAAATTACTGATGTTATATACCCTAAGTGGAACATCTATAGCTAATCTTTCCGAATTGTTTACTATATCATGTGTAATGGTTCAGCATTATGAGGTGATTAAAAGCTGTTTTTGTTTACTTAAACTGAAATAGTTGCAAAAGAAAAAAAGCAGTTAATTCAAATGGAACAAGCAATGGGTAAAGAAAAATGGAAGTTGGAATCGTGCTTGACTTGATTGTGCTCTGACGTGGATAATGCAATAGGATGCATATGGGAAACAATTAGGAATTGGCTTCAAACTTCCAAGATGTGAAAATGTTCTAGTAGATCTCATCTGATTTGTAGCCATTGTCTTTATTTAGTTGTTTATCAATGCTAGAAAGTAGAAACACTTAAAGTGTGTCCATTGTAATGTAGAGGTGGAAATATACGAAATTTTATTAATCATATGTTTCATCATGCAGAATGATGAGGCAGCTGTTCTACAAGGTGAAAAAGAAGCTGAGAAAATGATTGTGGAAGCTTATTCTGCGCTGCTTCTAGCATTTCTTTCTACTGAAAGGTTTATTTCTTATCAATTCTGAATTGTTTTGTTGTATATTTTAAGGCCTATATAATTTACTTTTTTTGTTCTACAGTAAGAGCATACGTGCAGCAATTGCTGACAATCTTCCAGACCAGAACTTATCAAGTCTTGTACCCGTGTTGGACAGATTTGTGGTATGTAGCTGTTGATAATTTTTAACACCATGGTGATTTAAATGTGAAGCTAGCTTGTCATATTGTTTGTTAGACACAATTTGTTTGGGAATGGTAACTGGGGGTTTCACCTTAATCTTGTTGGACGCCTGGGGCCTCCTCACCTTTTCCTTTTTTTTTTTTGCTTTTAACAGTGTTGTTCAAACCATTGATAGCTTTTTAAACGCATCATTGTCTCTTCTCTGCAGGAATTCCATCTATCATTGAACATGATTTCGCCGGAGACTCATAAAGCTGTCAGCGAGGTCATTGAATCGTGTAGGATTCGATGAAAGCTCAAAAGGAAAACTCTGTACAGCTACAGCATAAGTTAGGGTTTGTTGTCATTCCTGAGGAAATGGGACTCCGTTACACGAGTTTGACCAACTTTTATTCTCTGCTCACAGCCCTTACACCCTTTATTCTTGTATCACCATGCTGGTGATGATGCTGAGTTGCTTGTATACAAAAAAAAAAATCAATAGTGAGATACGTACCTAGCATAGTTTGTGTGTGTAATCAATAGTGGTAATTTTTTTTTTCAATATTCTTGTTTATTCATTCATTTTCTTGTACCTGAAGCTTTATATCTTTTGTTTCAAGTGCCCACGCCCCTTTATTTCTGAATCTAGCTTAGCTGGATTAGTCAATCTTGTATAATGTTAAATACCAGTGGAGATTTGTGCGTTAACATTTCTCATTCTAAGCCAAGTTTTGTTGATATTCAACATTGCGAAACGTTAATGGAGGGAAAAATAAAACTTGGATGAAGTTACTATGGAGTTGCTTTTCAGATTGTCACATTTTTGAATTATCTGTTAATTTTATCTGTCGATTAATGTGAGGGAAATACGTAGTTGGTACGTTTTGGTATGTTATTTAGATTAATGGTATGTTGTTTTTGAAAAGGTTAAAATATGTTTTTGTTCTGGTTAATACAAAAATGTTCGATTTTAGTCCTGTAAAATTTTGAGTAATTTTTTCAATTTTATAAAATTAAAATTTGTTATTTTTTGTTCGGACTAGGATTGATAAATTTGAATTTACATTTTTTAATTTAAATTTTAAAAACAATTTTTGAGAGTTAAAAATTGACACACAAAATGTTAAAAAATTGCCACAAATTTTTGAATTCCACCACTTATCTTTTTCAAAGTCCATCCATTAAACTACAGCCCAACAAACTTCAGAAAGACTCACACAAACAAAGAAAAGAAAAAATCCTAAAAAAACAACAAACAAATTTTCCCTTCTTCAACCTTTTCCGCCACCCTTTTTCTTGTAGTTATGTCAAACGTGCCCATACATATTATTTTCTTGAGTAAATAGCTCATGTGAATTTTTCAATGTTTATGAAGTGTAACATATATACTACTGAGATTGAAACACATTGTTAAATCAGCAAGGTGTGTTGTAATTTTGCTTTCTTTTTGTTCAGGACTTGTTTGTTGCTGCTACTGACACTACCACAGCCCTGGAGTGGACAATGTCAGAGCTGTTAAAGCACCCAAATGTGATGCATAAATTGCAAGAAGAGGTAAGAAGTGTGGTTGGTAATGGGACTCATGTAGCCGAGGATGATTTATACCAAATGAATTTCTTGAAGGCTGTGATCAAAGAAAGTCTTCGGCTTCATCCCCCACTTCCCTTAATAGTCCCTAGGAAATGCATGGAAGTTATCAAAGTGAAAGAGAATGACATTGTAGCTTGGCACTCAGGTATTAGTGAATGCACGGGCAATTGCAAGAAACCCTTCATCTTGGGACCAGCCTCTAGAGTTTAAACCAGAAAGGTTCCTCAGCAGTTCAATAGACTTCAAAGGACATGATTTTGAGCTTATAGCATTTGGTGCTCGAAGAAGGGGTTGCCCCGCTGTAACGTTTGCCACAATTATAATTGAGGTGATATTAGCAAACCTTGTTCACCAATTTGATTGGTCATTGCCTGGTGGTGCTGCAGGTAAGGACTTGGACATGTCTGAAACTGCCGGCCTTGCTGCTAATAGAAAATATCCTCTTTATGCAGTAGCAACTGCATATGAGAGAAACTAGTCTAAAATGACCAGAAAAAGAAGTTATGATAAAAACATTAAGGTTGTGTTTCATAATATTGTAGCTTACATGACTCTTTTATGTTGTGGAAGCATTTGTGTTGTTGCTGGTTGCTGTCGTTTCCAATTGTGGTTTAATGGATTGCACAAGCTTTGTTCCTGCTTAACGAATGATTATGTGTTTTTTAATCTAATTTGGAAGGTTATAGATATAAACTGGCATGTCTGCCAATTCATGGTGTTATATTCATCTTGTATAATTTTGAAGAATTCCATCATAGAGAAGATGCGTCTTTATGTCATTTATTACGTGTCGTATTCCATTCAAACATTTAATGCGTCTTTATGTAAGTATCATCTGCCATTCAAACATTTAACACAAGAACAATAATATTTTTCACCCATATTTGGTGAATTTCGTTGAGCAAATTCCAAAATATGCTCAACCCCTTTCTCATACTCCTTAGTGATTTGAATTACTTTCGTTAAGCTTCGATTCATCTTTCCTCTTCTATAATACTAAGAAAGTTATATCATGTATGAAAATATTATTTTTTTCATAAAAGGTGTGACTCTATTCTATTCAGAAAGACATTATTTTCTACTTGATTTGTATGTAGAGATTAAGTCTCTTTTGTTAAATTTAACAAAATTTTGGTAGTGTTTTGCATTGATCACCAAATATAAGATATAAAAGCGGTGATATCAATTCCACCACAATCAAGTAGGCACTCGAAGAACAAAACAAAATACATTAAACCCAAATTTTATCAAATTTACAAAAGAAACTTAGTCTCTATGTATGAATCAAATATAAAAAAATAACTCTTTTGAAACTCTCCAAACAGATAATTTAAGATTCAATTCAACGGTTAATTCGTATTAATCATTTAATTGATTGAACCTAAAAAAAATATAAAGGTTCACTTTTTAATGCATAACTTGAATATAAAACAACAATTGTTGATCACACAAACAAGTTATAAAGCATTAACAAAATTAATGATTATCATACAACAATACAATACGCACTAAAGCAAGCAATTAATGATTATCATACAACAACTTGTCATGTTAAGTTCACTACAAGGAGATGTAAAAGAAATACGAGAGAGAATCTGTCTCTCTTTGACAGATCAAAATAGCTTGTGGAAGATGCAAGCTACAATGGACCTTTTAGATCTAGCTTGGGTGGGCTTTTAGATTTGTTAAGTTGTAGCCCAATTTTATGAGTTTAACCCTATATGACCACACAAGGGCTCCTACTAAGCATATGTGTGAGACACTTGATCATAGAAGTTGGGAATATAATGGTTGAACTTCATTAAATAGCTTTGAGAAGCATTTCAATTTAGCATATAGACATGTTTGTTCATGATCAAGAATAGAAGATATTACAGCATCCTCATCAGATAATTCAAAACGTTTTATATACACTTTATGTACATATCAAAATGCAATAAAGATCATCAAAATCTAAGATCATTCAATTATACATAAATTAAAGCTCTGACCGAGTATAAGGCTCACTGGTTAAAATATAGGATTTAGAAGTTAAGACTGACCTTTTGTTCAGCCTCCTGTGACTTAACTTCAGAAAACTAAAAGCTAAGGTATATGCCTCCTACTGCTTATAGTTAAGGTTTTAAGATGTTGTAGCCAAATTCCATTCACAGTGATAAAAAGTTCTGCAAATATACAATCCAAAAAAGCGTCATGATCAATAGATTTTTCATTGGCTACAAGCAGAAACAGACGTGGTAATCGACCACACAAGATAAAAAATAGCACATAGCCTATGAGAAAGAGAAAAATAGCACAAAGAAAATCACACACACACATATATATATATATAGAGTATGATATGATATGAGAATGGTAATTGAAAATAAGAATAATTAATCTTAATTGTTAGATTAAAAAGGAAAGGTGAAGATTAAAATATTTTAAATTTAAATTTTATTTGACAGTAAAATCTCTAAAAAATTTAATAAACTCAAATGTTTAAATATTTAATTTATATCATCCTAAAATATCTCAAACATTTTATCACTATAACCACTACTATAGTCATGACCATTTCTAGCACAACTGCCATGGTCATCATTGCAACTACCATCAATCACCACTACTATCATAACTATTGTCACTATTACTTCTACCGTCACCGTAATCGTCGTCATGATCAATGTTGTCACCACCATCACGATCTCCATTGTCGTTACCATTGGCAATGGTGACAACGACATAGATCATCTTAATGGTAACGACGATGGTGACGATGATAATAATAGAGATCATCTTAATGATGACAACGGTGATTATGATGAGAATCATAATGATGATGGCGGCTAGATCCTTAAATCATATTTAATTTTTAAATAGATTTTTAACTACTTTTTAATTAAGTTATGTTTTTAATTAAGTCACTCAAGTTTCTAAAAAATAACTTTAGTAGAAACTTTTTTTTTAAGTATAGTAACCTAATTAAAAATTAATTAATTTAAATACCTATTTGAAAATTTCAAATGCTAGAGTAAATTAAAGTCTATAAAATTTTAAATTATATAAAAGTAAATATTTATTATGTATAATACTAATACACCCTCTAAAATACTAGTTAAAAAGTCATATACAGAAGTGAGGATCCGATAAAAAATCTACTAGGTAGATTTATATTTTTACTAAAACTAAACTCTGTAGTTATATAAATATTTTAAAAATTAATTATATAAAAATAAACATTTGTTATATATAATACACCTTCTATTTTTTTATTTATTTTATCAAATATAATACAGCCTCTAAAATACTAGTATAAATTAGAGTCTAATAAAATACACATAACGACAACTGCTTATGGACTTATCATGAAGGAAAACTGAGTTTAGCAATACGGACAGTGTTCGTTCTTCAGTCTTGACTTGAGTGCTTCGAGTTCATGGATCGAATCCAACACAAATTCGTCAACGTTGATGCTCTCAAGCTCCACGTCGCAGAAACCGGAACCGGTGAGAACCAATCCAGTGCACTCCTCTGCATTTTACTTCTATTCTTTGTACTTCACCAATCACCAATCCGACTCCAAACTAACAAACGCCTTTCCCCTTTTTCAGGTCCAAACGCCGTCGTATTCCTGCACGGCTTCCCGGAGATATGGTACTCGTGGCGGCACCAGATGATAGCTCTCGCCGGTGCCGGATTCAGAGCGGTTTCCTTCGATTACAGAGGTTACGGTCTCTCCGACCCGCCACCCGAACCCGATAAGACCACTTGGTCCGATCTTCTCAGTGACCTCCTTCATATTCTTGATGCTCTTGCTCTTTCTAAGGTACTCTCTATTCTCAAGCTTAACATTCTTTTTCAAGTGTGTTGAAGTGTTTGCAGTTTTCTAAAGCTGAATTTTGGGATTAGATCATAAGATTTGTTATGAAAGTAATAAACAGAGAAACAAGAAGAAGGAAAAAGCTAGAAATTATTAAATTGGAAGAAAATTTACATTGTCTCAAAAGTTTGTTTTTTTTTTTTTTTACGGAGGAGATCTAGCTCAGTTTAGTTGAAGTGCCTGAGTTGTTATAACCCCAAATACTTGATTCTTACACATAAAAAAAAAGTTAGAATTTTTTTTTATACTGAATACTACATTTGAGGGCAAGTCCTGATATAACAGTAAAGTTATGTCTTGATAATTTGTTGGTCATGAATTCGAATCCGAAAATAGTCTCTTTGCATATGCAAGGGTAAGACTGCATACGATATCCCTCCACCTTCGTATAGGGAAGAACCTTTGGACAATGGAGTACGTAGTTTTTTAGTTTTTACCGAATACTACATTTAGTGTTTTTTTTAATAGAATCTAATCATATGATGCATGGGATTGTTAAAGTTGATACTTGACCCCAACATCAGGTTACATTAATACAAGATAATCTAACTTGATCAAACCTGTAAATTCAACTCAACCTGATTTTTTTTACTTTAATCAGATCGAGTTGGTATGATAAGGCATACTAATGTAGGCATGAAGGGATGCCTACATGTAAGATGTGACTGAATTTAGTTATATGCTTAATCTGTTGCCTAATTGATTCCACTCTTTAATCCACTCAGGTGTTTCTTGTTGGGAAAGACTTTGGAGCTCGTCCTGCATATCTATTTTCCATTCTACACCCTGAGAGGGTCTTGGGGGTTGTCACGTTGGGAGTTCCATATGTTCCCCCAGGCCCCTCTCAGTATCACAAATTCCTTCCTGAAGGCTTCTACATTTTGAGATGGCAGGTAATTTAAAATGACAAAACATAGTTGCACTGCTTCAAATGTTTTCGGTACTGTTTTTAATTCAAGTTGAAATTTCACCTTAATAACTTAATGCAAACTTCCATTATGTCAATTATCACAAGAAACTCCAATTCTAATCTGAGAACAACACTAAAAACTCTTAAGAAATTTTATCTACATTATATACACTATTTTAAATTCCTTTGTTCTCAACATGATGACCTGTGAATGTGATATCATCATAACTTTGATTCTATCTGTATCAGGAACCTGGAAGGGCAGAAGCTGATTTTGGACGCTTTGATGCAAAGACTGTTGTGCGAACTATTTACATCCTCTTCTCAAGAAGTGAAATACCAATAGCTAATGAAAACCAGGAGATCATGGATTTGGTGGAACCTGATACTCCTCTTCCCGCTTGGTTCACAGAGGAAGATCTTGCAACATACGGAGCCTTGTATGAGAAATCTGGATTCCAAACTGCATTGCAGATTCCATATAGGTGCTTGCTTTTGTTCGTCATTGCCCTTTTAGTAAAAAATGTTGTTTCTTACTACAAAGCAATGAAAGCATGGTTTCTTGAACTCTCAAATTTTCTTATCTCTGGGTGAATTCTTGTTAATTGTTTGTTGGTTTTGTTTGTATTTGTAGGTCATTAGGTGAAGTGCTTAGCTTGCCAGATCCTGTGGTTAAAGTTCCGGCATTTCTGATAATGGGTGGCAAGGATTATATTCTGAAGTTTCCAGGGATTGAGGATTTAACAAAGGGTGAAAAAGCAAAATGGTTTGTTCCAAACTTGGAGGTTACATTTATTCCGGAGGGAACCCATTTTGTTCAAGAACAGTTTCCCGAGAAGGTGAATAAGCTTATTCTTGACTTCCTTGCCAAGCACACTTGATATTGGACTTTCGTCATGAATGGTGTATGTGGATTGTGAAGTGTGGGAAAATCAGACAGAGTGCAGCACAAAATGATTGATTGCTGAAGCTAAATGATGCAAAGCTTGCTGGAAGAGCTTTGTCAGATGAATTTCTTGTACAAAGAATTCGTGAAATATGCGACTGAGTTGTCTAGCTAACAAATAAATAACGGGTTTCTTAGTTAACAAATGGGAAAAGAACATATAAGCACCCTAAACTTTGACCCTTTTGCAAATAGACACCTTTAACTATCATTTTATCCTAATTAACACTTAATCTTCTACAATTTTCTCAGTAAACCCTTCTGTTTAACTTCTTGTTAAATAGTTAACTGAATTAATCTATGCCACTGATTTAAATGCAAACATAATGAATGATTAACATTCAATTTGAATTAATGGCATAGAATAATTCAGTTAACTACTTAACAACAACTTAACCGAAGGGGGTCTATTGAGATAATTGTAAAAACTTAAGTATTACTTAGGATAAAATGATAGTTAACGATGTCTATTTGTAAAAGAATAAAAGTTCACAGTGCTTACACGCTTTTTTCCCACAAATAAATATACAATTTTCAATTAGGAACTTTGAAGAAGGCCGATCCTGACATTTTAGGGACTCTGGGCGAAGCAAGGGCCCTTTAATTTTTTAAAAAGAGATTTTAATCTATTTTAAATGTTATTTTTTTTTGCCAATGAGATCTAGTTCAATTGGTTAAGCAAAGTATATAAGTATTGTAAACTCCCTTATATTTGTGGGTATCCATGGATAATTCATAAGAATAAAAAAAAAGAACTCCAAACAAAATTATGTAAACACTACTCTAAATATTTAAAGTGATTAAACTCACATAAAACTTTTTTTTATAAGCAAAATGAATTTTATTAAACAATATGATAACGGGATTAATCACTTATGCACTAACAATGTGATACTACCACTTATAATGTGGTAAAGACATTAATGCAAATATTCCAACAGAATCTATCCTGAATTTTGAGTACAATCACATTTTTATTTAGCTTACAGTGATCTCATATCCAAATATAATTCATATGTCATAAGTATAATCCATTCATAAATATCAAATGGTAGCTAGCTTTACGAAAAACGTAAGTTATTTGATACAATTACGCAAGTTATTCCTCAACTACATACTGATAAGCATTTGAGAAGCATTCCCGAAAGCCAACAATTACATGCACCCTTGGAAATGAAAAAAACAAGAGCGTGGTTAGGTAATTTAATGGGTAGTGGGTACCTATTGATACAGACACTATGATACCAATTCCCACTCTATTAATGAGCGGGTAATTAAAAAACCCCCGTCCCATTATTTCCCGGATATCCATTTAAACTATCCATCTTCTACTCATGATTAATTTTATCCACAGATATATGTTGGTGCAAATTTTTTTGTCATTCCTAAGTGGAAGGAAGAAAGAATATACATTAAAATAGCATTCTATGCTAACACTGACATCAGTATAGCATTGATTTTCAGCTTTAAAAATGCTCGTGGGAGAAAAACAACAATTAATTAATACTAATAGTACTAAAGTTGCAATTTTAGACAATGTTTCCAATGCTAACTAGGCGGTGAAACCACATCAGAACAAGATATTGCAGAACCAAGCATTGTCAATGAATGCTAATCGCCTAATCCTATTTCCCAACAAACAAGGAAACTAAAATCAGTTTTGTTATTGTCAGGTTTCATTCTCTTTAAAACAAATTGAAAAACTCCATCGCCATTTAAGATTCAAACTCTTAAGGAAGAATATGGAGGATTCAATGCAGTCACCATCATTCATTTAAGATCCACATCATTTGGCATTTTAGATTCAGCTATCAACCATTTTGTATTGCTATTGCACTTTGGCTAAATATTCCACAATCCACATACACCACTCGTGAAGAACGTCCAATATCAAATGTGCTTGGCAAGGAAGTCAAGGATAAGTTGATTCACCAGCTGGGGAAACTGTTCTTGAACAAAATGGGTTCCCTCAGGGATAAATGTAACCTCCAAATTGGGAACAAGCTCTTTTACTTTTTCAACCTTAGTTAAATCCTCGATCCCTGGAAACTTCAGAATATAATCCTTGCCACCCATGATCAGAAGTGCTGGAACTCTAACCACAGGATCTGGTAAGTTAAACACTTCACCAAATGACCTACAGATACAAACAAAACCAACTCAACATCAACAAGAATTCACCATGCTTTCATAATTGCCTCGTACTTTTGTAGAAAAGAAATAGCATTTTGCTAAAAAGGCAACAAAGAACAAATGCTAGCACCTATATGGAATCTGCAATGCAGTTTGGAGTCCAGAATTCTCATACAAAGCCGCGTATGTAGCAAGATCTTCCTCTGTGAACCAAGCAGGAAGAGGAGTATCAGGTTCCACCAAATCCATGATCTCCTGGTTTTCATTAGCTATTGGTATTTCATTTCTTGAGAAGAGGATGTAAATATTTCGCACAACAGTCTTTACATCAAAGCGTCCAAAATCACCTTCTGCCCTTCCAGGTTCCTGATATACACAGAATCAAAGTTATGGTAATATTTGCCATCTGGCTGAGAGCAAAGGAATTTAAAATCGTACAAACTTTTTCTTTTTATTTACAGCAAATTGTAAAAAACTTAGATGCAATTTTTTAGGTGCTTTTACTACTGATCTCTAATCAAAATTAGAGTCTCAATATTTAGTGATCTGTACAATGAAAATTTGCATTCAATGTCTTGTGAAATCTCAAACTCTAATAAAAATACAGTAACAAAAGGATTTAAGGAACTGCATGTAAGTTTTGTCCTTTAAAATTACCTTCCATCTCAAAATGTAGAAGCCTTCAGGAAGGAATTTGTGATACAGAGAGGGGCCTGGGGGAACATATGGAACTCCCAACGTGACAACTCCTAAGACCCTTTCAGGGTGTAGAATGGAAAAAAAATGTGCAGGGCGAGCTCCAAAATCTTTCCCTACAAGAAACACCTAAAGTGCATTGAGGGGCGGTTTAGTATACCAGACTAGATAATCCATGAAAAAGAGAGCTAACATTTTCTCAACCTGTTTAACATCTGAAACTCACTTGAACACTTCTACCATTTTTTTAAAACTTATTCAAGGGAGGAAAATTAAGTACACATTGAGTTTGCATTTGATATTTGAAACAAATGTAAAATCTTAAATTCCACATGTAGATAAAAACAAAAGAAAAATTAATCATTTAGTCCTTACACTTAAAAATTATCCTTTTTGGATAAGTATTCTCGGATCTCTTACCGTTCTGGCTACTCGCTACAAAATGTCAAGGACTAAAAGGTAAAGTTTGCATAATGGTAACAACAAAAAGGATCTGAAAGGGTTTATACACTACTAAAATGTGAGTGGTTTTTAAGTATAGAGACCAAGGTTTCAAAAAATGGTCTGCCACCGCAACATCAAGGGTTTTTTAACTGTCCATGACTGCAAGGCTACCGTAATTGGGACCGCTTCGGCCGCATTTATCGTTGCAATATCAACAAACGCAACGAAACTGTAACGACCAATATTTAAAACCTTTATAGAGACTAAAAAGCAAAGTTTGTAAGCAAGTAATGAGATGTGCAAGTACAATACTTGAAAGTTTACCTTTAACAGTTGAAAATGAATGTTATGCTAGAGAACAGAGTGTACCTTGGGAAGAGCAAGAGCATCAAGAATATGAAGGAGGTCATTGAGAAGATCGAACCAGGTGGCCTTATTATCGGGTGGCGGCGGGTCGGAAAGACCATAGCCTCTGTAATCGAAAGAGACCGCTCTGAATCCGGCATCGGCTAGGGCTATCATCTGGTGCCGCCACGAGTACCATATCTCCGGGAAACCGTGCAGGAATACGACGGCGTTTCCACCTGAAAAAAAAAATACAGTTTTTGTTTGTTTGGTTTGACTTATTGAAAATGCAGCGGTGTATAGTAATTAATACTAGATGATTCTCACCGGTTCCTATTTGAGCAACGTGGAGCTTGAGATCACCAACGTTGACAAACTTGTGTTCGATTCGATCCATAACTCAGAGTGATCGTCTTCTTCTCTGTTGTTCACACTGTCCATCTTCTTCTTATAGTTTCCTTCAAAACATCAATGACTTGCCATTAGTTTAATGGCTGATTCTGCAAATGGATTATTTTATCAAACTGAAAACAACCAATGCAAGTTCAAATTTCTAGGCTAAGTACCCAAATGGGTACATGAAGGTCATATAAACTTAGTTTAACTATAACAACTGTGATAAATTAATTTTTTTTATTAAATTTAAAAGATTATTTTGTTATTAAATTATAATATTTAAAAACCAATTTAAGTTATATTTTTTTAGGATAAATTTTAAAAATTTATTTGTTATTAAATTAAATGTACAGAACTAATTCAATACGTTTTTATAAGGAAATCTCAATTATATAATTATGTCTTATTGAAAGAGATTTTTTAAAATATTCTTCATTTAATAAGATTAAAAGAGTTTTTTTACTCTTAATATCAAATTTTAATTAAAGATAATTTATAAAGAGTACTTATTTTTAAATTAAAAATAATTCAATTTAATATAATTAATTACTTTTCTTAACAACTATAAAATATATCTATTTTTACTTATAATGAAGACGGAAGCGAGTATTCATTGAATAAATTAGTAAAGAAACGACCACTCAATAATGACACAATTAAAATTCACTTTGCAATAAATGTTACACTAATTAATATAATTTATTAAATAAAAAAGCTAATAAAATGTCCCTAATTAAGGTGGGAAATAATGTGCCAAAACTTTCTGTTTATGTACAATACTATAAAAGATTATATAGCTAACTTAAATATAAAAAAAATCCTTTTTCTCATAAATTAAATTCTTAACTTAAATAAGAAGTCTGTATAGGATAGGAATCTCTTTTATTAAGAAATAATAATAAGGGTAATTAATAATAATTATTTACACCAAATGAAGAAAATGACGGGAAACTGCATTAAAACATTCACACACGTAAAAAGGTAAGAAAAATGTAGACACAGTACTCTTTCATACTGAACTGAACGTAGCAAGAATTGGAAGCGTACGTTGAGAGCCACACAGAAGAAAAAGGAGCGTTTCTCTTCTCATATTGTCTTCTTCTGAGTCCCTCTCTAACAATCACACTTTCTTCTTCTTCTGTAGTTGCTGCAAGGTGTGTACCACTATATTCTTTCACTTTTAGTGAATATTTCACCACCTTATTATTTCATTTTCATTTTCATTTTTTGGTGCATGCAATGAAACACACAGGCACGTGATTGTGATGTCATGGATGACTCGCCACCCCAAAAGCATAGAATTTTAATGGTGTCTGATTTTTAGTTTTATGAGAATACTTGTCTTTTTTTAATTGCAATGAAACACACATACACTTTTAGTGAATCATTATTTTGTCTTTTTTTAGTTTGATCATTTATCTTAATATTTTGGTTTAGTTTGATCCTTCGATCTATTTAAGAATGATGTCATTAATCATTTTAAAAAAATGAAAGACTAAACTGAACTAACAAAATAAGATAAAAAATTAAATTATTTTTAAAAAAGATAAAAGATCATGAGAACAAAGAATAAGATAAATAATTAAATAGGTAATTTAATTATGAATTAACCTAACAATAACATGAAATAATGATTTAATAGAAACATTGATGATTAAGTCTAATCATTATCTATGTGACCATACTTGTAAACATGTAGAAACCACATCACGAATCTTGTTAGACTGAAACAACTCCCATTTCGAATTGGAGGGTGTGTTAAGAAACTTCCAAGTTGCCTGGGACTTAGTTAGTGAAGTTTACAAAAGCGTAACCGTTGTTCATCTTAGTTATGCAAAGCATGAAATTAATAATCAATAAATAGTTTCCACACACATCACGGAAAAAGAGAGTGAGAGAGAGAAAGGCTAGCTAAACATAAAGAATTCGAAATTAAGAGAAGTAATTAGAAAAATAAAAAATAACTTGCAATTCACTAATTGAATAAATAAAAAATTAGAAATCAATAAATTTTTTGAAGGTTCGAAGATTAAATCGTAATTTTGAGGTTGTCAGAGACATCTTTTGGAAAATTTTTTTTTTGACATTGCTAAGAGATTCTCCTCTCAATTTCGAGCGCGTGGCTACCAGTTTCGACTCAATCGGACATTCCAGTCAAAAGTTATGATCTTCCGAAGTTTATATACATCGCTCCGCAAAATGACACGTGGCCTAAACTGACACGTGTCACCACCTGGTGAGTCACGTCCTATATCGACGTGACTTAGCTCCAGTCACGTCCAATATCGACGTGATTAAACACGTCCTATATCGACGTGATTCATTGCTATAGATTTGTAAATAGGTTTAAAAATGCAATATTTTGGTAATTTTTTTTTAAAAGTGTAATATATTAATTTTTTTGCCCAACTTTGGAGGTGTCGAGAACCACGTTTATTATCTCTCTCAATGCCTGCTCAAGTTAGGCCACAAGGTCAGCCTCAAATTTTTCTCCATTCATTTTTTCTTAGCATTTTTTTAAAAGGGTATGTTTAGAGGATTGTGTATATATATATATATATATATATATATATATATATATATATTTTGTTACTTTTAACTTTTTAGTTTAGATTTGGGGGAAGAATATATATGTCCCTTACAATAAGGCCTGAAATTTAATTAAGTATTGTCTAGTAAGGAAGAAATCTGAAAATCAAACCTAAGTTACAGCTATTTTGAATAGAAAGATTCAACCAGCTACTTTGTTTTGATTGTGTTTTTGTTTTCAGTTTGCAAAACTATTTTACAAAATACTTTTTTTAAAATTTAATTTTCAAAAGTATAAATGAGGGAGAAGAGGCAAATGTAAGAAAAAACACGAGTAATAGAAAATTTAAATAATTTAGAGATGTTTTAAGTTTTTAGTTTCAAAACTACTCTTGTCAACTTTTTTCTTTATAGAATTTTTTTTTAAAATAGCAAACAAACAGGCTGTAACTTTTTTTCATTGAAGAATATTTAAGAATAAAATGATACATAGTTATGAATCATGATCGTTTCCTGCTTATCTTTATCAACATTATATAACTATTGAAAATGGTGTTCATGTAACTGCATGAAGGAATTCCATGACCTTTTTCTTCATCATGCTAAATTATTGGTACTTCGCCTTAGTATAAACCGAAATTGACTTTTATTTTGTTTGTCGCTATGGTACCAGGTTAATTTGACAGTAATTAGGATTGAATTACATACCTTCCTTTTCTTTTTAAATAATAAATACAAGAAAGATTAATAATGTACGCAGTAAATACAAATCGTAGGAGGACTGAAGGAGTAATTTTAATTGCCTTTTTTTTAATAACTTGTGCTTGGTAATTTTTATTATTTTGAACTATGGAATTGTGACTATTTCAGGTTGTAGTGGTAACTCATGCTTATGGAAATCGCTCTGGGGTTAGATATATGACTGGTATTTTGAAAGTTTACTATGTTCCATGGAGACCATTCTTTAATCAGAGTACATTTCCAACTTTATATGGAATACTACCAATTATAAGAACAATTCTCATTAGAGAAAGAATTACTATAGTGCATGGACACCAAACCTTTTCAACACTTTGCCATGATGCACTTTTGCATGCTAGGATCATGGGATACAAGGTTGTCTTCACAGATCATTCACTGCATGGTTTTGGAGATGTTGGAAGCATCCACATGAACAAGGTGATGCAGTTTACCTTGGCAGATGTGAGCCAAGCTATCTGCGTTTCCCACACAAGCAAGGAAAACACGGTGTTGAGGTCAGGTTTGGCACCAGAGAAGGTTTTTGTTATTCCTAATGCTGTTGACACTGCCATGTTCAAGCCAGCATTGGAGCGCCCTGGCAGATCGGAGATTGTTGTAGTTGTTATCAGTCGATTGGTTTACCGGAAAGGAGCAGACTTGCTTGTTGAAGTTATTCCGGAAGTATGCCGGTTACATTCTAATGTGAGTTGTTGAAATTTGAAAACAGTTAGTTTTGTCTTGTACAATTTATGAAATTTGAGACGATTTCTGTCTAACATGGAGTGAATGGATTAAGTTAAGACTCCTTTGGGAATGGTATTCTTTTCTGTTCTGATGCTTCTTGACAACAAAGGTTGAAAATTTATGTTTGGTAAAAAATAATTTATGGTGCTTCTTCTGGTGCTCTGTTGAGTATTTTGAAAGGTACAATTGCTGTTAAGTACATGAAATACTTGTACAGTTCTATCTTTTATGGAATTCTATCTTTATAATTTACTAATTTAGTGCTGTAGCTGTATCTATTAATTTTTTAAATTTTCTTCTATTGAAATTTTGGATACTTATAGTTTTAAAATAACTTTTTACCAATAATTTGCATGATGGCTTGACCTTTGACAAAAAGTTATATGGTGAATTTCCTGTGTATGCAATTATGCATAACACAAAATAATCCCTTTTAGTATATTCTTACAATCATTTATGTTAACCTAACGTCTTGGTAGAACTCAATTCTTTGAAATCAGATGTTTCATGTTTCTCATCACTCATCACTATCATGTGAATTTTGGACAATTGACAGAGCACCCGCTGTCTATATTGCATCTTATGTTTGCAGCATTACTGTTTTATTGACTTCCTCATGTAGGAACCACTGCTAATTATGCACCTAGATAAATATGTATGTCCAGAATGGATTGTATATTTTAGATTTTTACTGAATGCTTTCAAAGGCATAACTTATATATCTATTTGAAGGTTCGATTCATTATTGGTGGTGATGGACCTAAGCGTGTGCGGCTGGAAGAGATGAGAGAAAAACACACTCTTTTTGATCGGGTTGAATTATTGGGAGCTGTACCACATGCACAAGTTCGATCTGTTCTAATATCTGGGCATATCTTCTTAACCTGGTACTGCTTCAAGCTAGGTTGTATTGTAGCACACTCATAGCTTTTTGAAATTATTGATTTCAACTTATAAGTGTTGAGGACATGACTTCATCAGCTCGCAGTGGCTATGTTCTCAGCGCTTTAAATCCTTGTTTTGATTTTTCTGTGTTCTGTCCAATATTTATTTATTTTGTACCTGTTGTCCTATCTGAACTTTGTGCTGTTATAGTTCCTTGACAGAAGCTTTTTGCATGGCCATATTAGAGGCTGCTAGTTGTGGATTGTTAACAGTTAGCACACAAGTTGGAGGTGTTCCTGAGGTAGGTATCATACATCACCTCTATGGTACTATAAAGGCTTTTTATATAGTTTCTTCTTATATAAACTATCTTATGTACTTACATATCTTACCAAACAATTGTGGAATACTATAATCAATGGTTGATACAGATTAACTCCCTTGCCATAGGTTTTACCGGATGACATGATTGTGTTAGCAGAACCTGATCCAGGTGATATAGTGCAAGCAATCCAAAAGGCAATATATATGCTTCCCAAAATTGATCCTCAAGTCATGCACAATCGAGTGAGTTTGTAGTTTAAGCCTTATTCTGATGCTTTCATTGTGAAAAGTAGTTACTCTTCAATTCATTTATTTATTTGTTTTCTATAGATGAGGGAACTCTACAACTGGCATGATGTTGCCAAACGGACTGAAATTGTATATGATCGTGCTTCGAAGTGCCCCAATCAAAGTCTATTAGAATCTCTCTCACGGTACATACTTTCATAGATTCATTTTGATTCTATCAGCAACACATAATTGCACAAGGAATTGAAGGAACTCAACTATTCATTCTGCTTCAATCATGTGATTTAGCTTGTAACAATTTTCTCAATCTGCTTGTAACATAAGCAGGTGGTAAAGCCAATGTACTATTTTGGTATCTCTATTTGACTAAATTACAACTTTGGCAATTCTTTTGTTGGCATAATTAGTTCGCAAGGTTCTATATTGTGGTTGCAGTCGTGATTGAAGTTTCGTTACGATCCTTAATGTTTAGAAAAATTACTAACAAAATTACAGTTGCAGACCGTTTTTTAAATCCTTATTAGTATGTGTGGAAAAACAATTCCTAATTTAGGAGTAGGAAAAATAATCTGTTTATTATTTATAGACTGTCTTCTTTATTGAACTTGTGTCATCTTAACATAAATAGGAACTTACAAATATCGGTGGCTAATTCTATTGTCTCTTTTGTTTTAGATACTTGCCTTGTGGAGCATGGGCAGGCAAGGTCTTTTCCTTGGTTATGATCTTGAGTTTTTTGTTTTGGCATCTTCTGGAACTATGGCAGGTATGTTGTTGGTCTTGGATATGTTACACATTTTCTGGTTATTCATGTTTGGAAGTTGTGAAACATTTGAATTTCCATTATTAGCCTGCAGATGATATTGAGGAGGTGCCAGATGTTATTTTTTCAGACAACTGTGATGAAGAGATGTTGCAGAAATCCTAACATGATACATGAGGATGGTGATGTGATGCCTTATTTTGGTGAACCACATAGCCATTGTTTGCTGACTAATCTGAAATGCATAATTATTAGTGATGGAGATAATTATCTGTCATTTTCATGCATACTATTGGAGTGTATACATGTTACTGCTATTAGATTTAGAGGTACTAAAATATAACAGGTTAGTTAATCCAGAAACAAAAAGTGTGATCTCACTCATTACAAGCATTCAACTTTACCACATGAATCCATGAACTTATTGAGAAATAGGAAGCAAACTGATCCTTGCGGTGTTTTATAAAATCTTCTTCCAAAAAATATTTTGTTGTGTAGCAAACTATTATTAAGAACTGCACATCGCTGCTTCCTCTTTGATTTTGAACATTTTAAAACTGCAACGGATCCTGTTAGAGCGTGTTTGATATATTATTGATGATAAGATGCAAATATCATGTGAATTTTCCCAAAAACAATGCAGGGGTGTTCACTGGATTCTCAATTCAGTTCCAATCTCGGCCATGAAGAGTTTAATCATGATTCATGACTATGAATGAAAAATGCATATTTTAATGTTTGTCTGAACAGTGAACGCAGGCCTTGTTCAACTTAAAATTTTCGCTCTTTTTTATCACAGTTTCTTTACTCAATTTTTTTTTTTTTTTTTTTATGTTTTGTAAGTAACATGATTATTAAAATAATAATAAATAAATATTGATCAAGACAGTTGAATAAAAGAAGAAAAATAATTTCTTAAATTATTTATTGATTAAATGTGTTAATTTATTAGAGTTTGAAATAATATTATATTCTATATTTAACCTTATACATATACGATGGAAGAAAATATTTTATTATTTTTTAAAGTAAAAAATATTACTCCATGTTATTAAGATGTTAAAAAGTGTTGCTAAACACATACTTTATTTATTAAAATAATTATGAATAATTTATTACTGATTTAATATTGAATCTACGGAATCATATAAGAAATAAAAATAATATTCTATGGTTATATATCAAGATCATATCATAATCATATGATTAGTTATTGTAATTAGTTATAAATTATCTTTATTTTGTATTAGAAAGCTTCTTAAAATAAAAGATATTATTATTGTATATTTTTAAATAAAAAATAAATCATAATTTTTGATTATAAGTGTTGAAAACATTCTATATAAACTATAATTTTTTACATATCTTACTAGAATTAAAAATATGTTTTTTTTTTTTACTTTGAGTCATCCTCTCGCAACGACAAACTTCCAAACATTCATTTAAAACATAGAAAAACATAAAAAATAATCCTCTCAACCGTTAGATATATTCACTTTTAAATCGATGGTCGGAAACTTTTCTTCTTCTTTTTTCCCATTTTTTTCTCCCTTTCCTGAATTAACCCCACTTCCTTCCAAGTTCCAACCAAACCCCATTCCAGCAGCCATCATCGGCTGGAACACACGTGCGTCGTCCGTGGCCGTCGACCTTACGGTGACGGTCCTTCGACGGCGGCATCTTCACCGTTAAGGGCTTTCCGCTCTCTACCCCTGTCCTTCGCCTCAAATGATTTACCCGTTACTGACGCCGTTAGTGGTGCTGAAATGGGTATTCTGGGATGAGAGGGGAAGATGCAGAAGATGGAAAAGATGGAGAGAAGGAGGGTAATTCGGGAAAAGAATAAAAAAGAATCTCATCCGTCGATTTTAAAAATGAAAATATCCCAACGGTTCAAAATTGGTTTCCCACTGTGGGAGACCTGTGACACTTTCCCACTCTACCAAACAGAGCATAAGTGAGGGGAGAAAGGACACAACAAAAGCAACTACTTCAGTTGTTAAGTACTTCTCTATTTCCCGTGGTTCCACGCACTTTCTCTATCTGTAAGCTCTCTCTCTTTCTCTCATGATATTTTGTTTCCTTAAACTAGTTATTGTAATCTTCTATTCAGAATTCAAGTTTCAAGAATCAAACCCTAGTTTAGTTTCTTTTAACGATTAACCCTCTCTATTTTTTTTCTTCATTGTAGAGGTTTTCCAATTTGAAGTCAAACACGTTCAACCGTCGTCCTTGTAATTAATTCCCATATCGTCAACGGGTGGGGAAATTTGCTTCGACGGCAGCTTTTTCTAGCAGTGAGCTTCGCGATCTATGAATTCTTTTTGTTTCATACCTAGATCTTGAACACTGTTTAAAAGGGACTTTTATTATTCGGCTTTATTAGAAAGTAATCAAAATTAATTAGACCCGAGAGAGTTCTTTGTTTAATGAGTTTAGCTATGATTTTAGTTGACATGAGCTTAGTTGCATAATTCTCTCAATAAACCTGTGACTCACAGCACTTGTGTACCGCATTTTGATTTATCTTTAAGTCGTCTAATAGTAACGTAAAAGGTGACAAAAGATTACTAACTGCTTTCCTAGATGAACTTATTCAGAAAAAGAAAAAAAACACTTACATAGATGAACCGACTTCTCTTTATAAGAAGTCTTGTAACAATAATTTAAAAGATGACACACTACTTACCTAAATGACGTGTGTTTCAATCCATATCCGAATTCAACTCCCCTATATAGCATATCCACTTGGATGCGTTAAACATTGTTGTATTAAGGAATGCTAGTAAGACACACTCTAACTAACATACTCCCCGTTGGTTTAAAATTTAATTGAAACTACAAAAGCAGGAGAGAGACGCGCCAAAAAAGGAGTTCAACCCACCAAAATGTGTGGATTCCAATAAATTTCAACTGATATTAGTGTGTTGCTATCATTTCTCTTGTTGTATATCTTATTTACTACTTGTGTGGCTAACATAATTCTCTTAATAATCCCACGTAGTGTGTACTACTGCATCCTAGGTGGGTTCTCTTTCATATTTAAAGGAAGTCTTGCAATAATAATGTGAAAGGTGACAAACCGCCTGCCGACATGAACTGCGTGTCAATCCTTATCTTAATTCTACTCCCCTATGTTGACTATCCACACAGATGCATTGAACATTATTGTATATCATAACTACTTGCGAGGCTTACATAATTCTATCAATAACCCTGCATAGTGTGTACTAAATTCACAGCACATGTACCGCATACTGCTCTTTAAAAGAATTCGTGGAAATAATGTAAAAGATGTCAAATTCAAACCGCGTACCTACACAAACTGTGAGCCAATTTTTTCTTTCTGAATTCTACTCCCTTATATAGACTATCCATATGTTGAATATGTTTGTATACCATAACTACTACCTTATATGGCTTAGATACATTCATGGACCGAATTAAATATTTTATGTATGCTATTCCCATCTGAAGCGGTCTTTGTGGATTTTTGTGATTTATGCAGGATAGGATTTAGGTTGAAGCCAGGACAAATATGGCCGATTTGGAGAATTTGCTTTTGGAGGCTGCGGGGAGAACTGGTACAGCTGGTAGAAATCGTCATTCTCTTCCACCTTCAAGGAGACGACATGATGGCGCCTATTCAGATGGTGGGAGTGATTCTAAGGATGACGATTCAGATGATGAACTCAATTATGCAAGCAGAAAGCCCTCTGGATCACAAGTTCCTCTGAAGAAAAGATTAGATCCACCAGAAAGAGATGATGATTTAGGTAGTCAGGAAGAAGCAGATGATGATGGTTGCAGCGATCATGATGGTGATAGCAGTGATGAATCAAATATTGGTGATGATCTCTACAAGGACGAGGATGACAGGCGAAAGCTTTCTGAGATGACTGAACTTCAAAGAGAGATGATCTTATCGGACAGGGCTACAAAAAAGGACGATAAAAATTTGTTGGGAAAGATAGCATCAAAGCGTGAGAAAGGAAAGGCAGCAGCGCCCAGAAAACAGTCTCCCCCCATGTCGTCATCGCGCATGCGTGCATCAGCCAGATCTGCTGACAGGTCAGCCAAGAATGACGCGTTAAATGAATTGCGTGCAAAGCGATTGAAACAGCAAGATCCGGAAGCTCACCGGAGACTGAGAGAGGCATCAAGAAATGCAGGTCCCCGGCATTTTTCTCCACCAAAGCGCAAACCGTTCACATCAACAAGTCTCAGTAGTTCAAGTCATAGTGAGAGCGAAAGTAGGTCCCATAGTGATGATGAAGGGTCAACTGGGGATGGAGGAATTGTTGACAGTGATGATGACAGGGCACTAGCTGGGTCTGAGGGTCCATCATTTCAGGATATAAAGGAAATAACTATTCGCAGATCAAAACTTGCCAAATGGTTTATGGAGCCATTCTTTGAGGAGTTAATAGTTGGCTGCTTTGTAAGAGTGGGAATTGGTAGATCAAAAACTGGACCAATCTACCGACTCTGCATGGTGAAAAATGTTGATGCTTCAGAACCTGATCGACAGTATAAATTAGAAAATAAAACTACATACAAGTATTTGAATGTTGTTTGGGGAAATGAAAGTTCTGCTGCTAGGTGGCAAATGGCTATGGTTAGTGACTCTGCTCCAATTGAAGAGGAGTTCAAACAGTGGGTTAAGGAAGTAGATTGCAGTGGTGGCCGGATGCCAAGTAAACAAGACGTGTTGGAAAAAAAGCAAGCTATCCAAAAAGCCATCACATTTGTCTACTCGGCAGCTACTGTGAAGCAGATGTTACAAGAGAAAAAGTCTGCCTCAACAAGGCCACTAAATGTTGCTGCTGAGAAGGATCGGCTGAGGAGGGAATTGGAAATAGCACAAAGTAAGCATGATGAGGCAGAAGTGGAGAGGATCAAGACAAGACTGCAAGAATTAGAGGCATCGAGACAAGCAAAGCAGAAGGATGCCAAGGCATTGAAGCTGGCTGAGATGAATAGAAAAAACAGGTTCGAGAACTTCAAGAATGCTTCTGAATTGAAGCCGGTGAATATAGGTTTGAAAGCAGGGGAGGCAGGTTATGATCCATTTTCAAGGAGATGGACTAGATCAAGGAATTACTACGCTGCAAAACCTGGTGAAAAGGCTGCAGCTGGAAATAATAGTGTCAATGGCAATGTGGCTGGTGCTGGCAGTAATGGAACAGGAGCACCAGTGACAGCGGAGGCTGGCATGGTGGCTACTGCTGCTGCCTTGGAAGCTGCTGCTGGTGCTGGGAAGTTGGTGGATACAAGTGCTCCCGTGGATCAAGGGACTGAGTCAAATATGCTGCACAACTTCGAGCTGCCAATTTCATTAGCATTACTTCAAAAGTATGGTGGGGCTCCAGGAGCTCAGGCAGGATTTATGGCAAGAAAACAAAGAATAGAATCAACAGTTGGATTTAGAGTCTCTGAAAACGATGGCAGGAGGCATGCGTTGACGCTGACAGTTAGTGATTACAAAAGAAGAAGAGGGCTTCTTTGAAATTTGTTACTGCTCTTGCAATATGCCAGTTGAGGTAAGTTTGAGGCTCTATGAGCTGATGGTTTGAGTTGTGTTGACTGTAATATTATGTATCTTGAATTTTTTAAGTGGTCATGTTTCCATATATTTTTTATTTCTCAATGCTCAAACATAAAACAACAGATATTTGATAAATGTGTGTGAAGAATGTGTGTGATTTAACAATGATTTTTAGCCAGATCGTTGGAAGTTAAAGAGAAAGCTTGATAAATGCACATGAAATCTGATATCGTGGTGAAATATTACAGAATATCTGTCCTCTTGAGTTGAGACTGTTATTGTCTAGAAGAACTTTTGTTTCACTTTCAATTTCCTGTGTGCTGTGCCAAGTGTTATACTTATCCACGGACATTTCTTGTGCTCTTGTTTTCCGGTATAGGAAGGGTTCTCTTGAGAATTGTTGCAGTTGTTATGGCAAGCAATAGTAGCTACCTCATTTGCTCATTGTATTGATGATAAACAGATACAAATTATAAATCATTTAAAAAAACCATGGTGAAATGCAAAATAATGGCATTTGAAACCATAATGACTTATGAGCTAAAATAGAGAAATATATGGTCGAGGTGTGGCATTCATGATATGGTATGGAAGATATATGAACCTTGTTATTTACGTTATTTATCCATCGTATTTCAACCACTTGAATTGAGTTGTTTCCACACTTAGTTTAATATAAAAACATTTTTGTGTATTTCTTGAGTTACCAAATTGTGCATAAAGTCGTTTTCTCTTTGATTTACCTCTTCATTTTTTCTATTTATTCCTTTTTTTTTAGTTTAAATTTTTGTTCTGGTGTGAAAATTATAAAATCTAACTAGTATTATATGATACGGAAACCATTTTCATAAAAAAATGAATCGAACTGACTGAAAAGTAAAAAAGAAAAGAATCATCAGTGGTTCTTAATTAAATACACACACTAGCGCACCTACTTACATAATTTATCTTTCAAACACTCAAATTGTCTCTTTTAAAAAAAATAATTATCTTCTAATATTAGGCTTGGAAATTGGAATTGTCAAGCCTTGGTTAAAATGAGGCTGTTATAACAAATGTGAAAGTTGTCATTATGCTAAAGATTAGGCCACAAGAGCTTTTCCTGGGATTTATGCATCATGGTCAAGTTGAATATTTATACTGTAAGGCTAGAAACAACTCTATTTTGCTTGTAGGCAAGTAACATCTTCCAACTTTGTCAAGCAAAAAAAGAAGCTATTATCAAGAAAAGGATTATTGCAATGCCTAGTCCAATGGTTGTCAACAAGAGCTTGTACTTAGTAGTAACATCTATTTTTTAAAAAAAGTTTTTTCAGATTGTATAACATCATAAATTCTATTCTAGTTATTTGCTTAAAAAACTGAATCCCCACATCAACCATTAGAATCTAGCGAATGGAATGAGAGGGCTTCTCAAGCAACTTTTTCCAAACCTTTTATTTGCTTTGGACAATTTTAGTCAATCCCAGCAACAATTTTATATCCTTGAATTGAATCATTGCAACTAAATGACCTCAATGGACTATTCCTCTAATTAATTTAATTTTTTATATAAAAACTCTTATTAGATTATTTCTAAAAATGCGTATAAACTTTTCGTGTTTCTTATAGCATTCCTCACATGGCATTGCAAATAAAAGCACCACACCAACAACATTAGGATATTAAATAGCCTACATGCAAAGCATGAGCAACAAGTAGTAAAGAATTGTACCTTATAACACTACATACCATGTGCATCATAAATCCAATTATCTCAAAATACTAAATGTGTGAGTCAAGGGAAGTGTACTCATCACAAGTACATACACCTAAAAGGGAAGGTATAAGGTTGGTTGAATTGGTTAAGGAGGAAGGGAAAAAAATGTTAAAATACAAGTGTAAGGTGAAGTGTCATATCGTGTAGAGTTGAGAATGTTAAACACCATATATAATGAAATCAAGACTCATAAATCTGAATTTTAAGATTTTTGGATAAAGTGTAACGTCAGTTCACTTATGTAGTTATTCATGACCTATTGATAATTGCTCTTGGGTTTCATATTTTATATATTAACTAAATTAAAAAAAAGGTTATTAAAAAAAGTGTATTGAAAAATATGTGATCAATATTCCTCTTAAAAATCAGATTCTCAACAATTAAGAAGATTTGTTAGAGTATGGATTGTTTCGATTAATTCTTTATTAAATCAAAGATATCATGAGATTGTATTATTTCTACACAATTCAACCTGTTAGGAGACAATTTAATTTGGTGGCCACACTTTTTTTTGGTATTGGTGGCACACACTTTAACTAGAAACTCAATCTACTTTGATACAGAGAATATCTTTAATACAAATTCTCATTGTATTCATAATTCTTTATTAATCACATAAGATAATAAGACAATACAGGTTCGAGCATATACAATGCAAAGATTCAAAATCGTTTTTTTTAAATCAGCAAAATAATGTATACATATAAAAATAATGATTCAAAATAACTTTTACTCATGCTAACTAAAAAATAAAGATTCAAAGTCACTTTTAAGAACATTTGATTGAGTTAAATAATAGATGTGCTCAGCAGAATAGCACTTGGGTCAAGATCTGTATCATATCTCGTTTCAGTCTATGAAATAGCTTCATAGGCATAAAATGATCCTAGGCTTCTTGAGCTTGACATTTGTATGGTTATAATTCATTACTTGGGAGACATATCCCAATGATCAGTGAGTGATTACACAATTTAAAGTTAATCATAAGTTATTGAATTGGTGTTATAAAAATTGGGTTCAAGTGGTCGACAACTGGTTTGAGACTTAGGTGGAGTATTAAATTTAATCAATTATACAATTGGACTTGTGATGATATAATGATCACTGGTTTTAAAAAAAAATTGCTTTTCTATATAAAAAAAAGGCTTTGATATTTTTAGTAATTTAAATTTAAGATATTTTTGGGTTTGTTCCCAATTTAAAATATATTATTTTTAGTCTTTTAAATGTGCAGAGAATATTTATAGTCTCCAAAAAGTGAAATTGAGAGATTAAAAAATAATATTTTAATTTTTAGTCTTCCAAAAAATGAAGTTAAGAGACTAAAACAATATTTCATAAATCTGAAGACTAAAAATAGTAAATTTTTAATCAGGACACTAAAACAAAAAATCTTCGAATTTGAGATACCAAAAGATATATTTGAAAAATACTCCAAATTCGGCTAGCTAGCTGCTTCACCCTAACATTCGGGCTATTGCTTCCTGCACTTTTCAATTGATTCCTGGATTTCTTTTTTGTCTTTTGGAATGCTCAATCCGAAATATAAAATTACATTCAGAAATGTATTTCCTTTTTGTTTCTTAAATCATCAATCCGGAAAGCAAAAAAGTAATATTCGAAAAAGAGTAAAGAAAGCAAATTGGGAAGTGCATGAAACAAAATACTAGCATTCGTCCTTAAGATTTCGAAATACACTCGGTAAAGCCCGAAAGGCCCAACAGATGCCCACACGTGCCAAAGCCACGTGGAAACTGAACTTTCTTCTAAGTTCTAACTCCGTTCGTCACCCTAAAACGCAGTCGGTTAACCCACTTCTTTTGGTCGAAACCCGCAACAATGGCCGCGGAAACGTTAACGTATCAGAACGGCGTCGTTTCTAACGCCGATCAAGATGCAACCTCCAACTCCTCCGCCACAAAAAAATCCCGAGAGAACGAGCGCCGGCGCCGGCGCCGGAAGCAGAAGAAGAAGAACAACAAGGCCTCTAAGGAACCGACTGAAGACGGTGACGACGCGAAGGAAAATACCGATCCGCAGCAGGTTTTCATCCTTCTTCTGGTCCTCTATAGTTTGTTTAGTTTCGCAATCGATAATGTCACTATCACTGGAAACGACAGGAACCGAATTTGAAATTAGATGTTAACATTTGTTCTTACATTGCTGCTGTGAAGTTAGGTTTGTGAAATTAGACGGAGTTCTTCGTTTTGCATGTTAGAGTTTTCGGGTGATGGACGTGGGAATGTGAGGTAGAGAAGCATGAGTGTTTTGTTTGGTGAATGTGAATTGGAAGTGAAAGAAAGGAGAATAATGTGTCGCGTGGATTTTTATTTTTTCCTTTCTCTTCCCTCCAATTCCATCTCACTGAACATTGCTGAGTTCAGTGTGGTGTGTGTAGGTTCAATATGGCAAATTTTATTTTTAGAACAAGTACAGTTTGATTCTAGTTGTGAAATGGAAACGAAGGTTGGGACTTGCGGGATTGCAAAGTGCAAATTCTCTCATTTACCCTCTCCCCCTATGCGAAATAATTGGTTTTAGCTCCCATGGATGCATATCCCCCAAGAGGTTGACCGAGTAGAATAAGACACAGTCTTGAATTTGAAAAGTCACAGTTTCAAGCAACCACTTGTCTCCTTGGGGTGAGGTAAATATAAGTACCTCTTTAAGGTCGGAGGTTTTTCCAGCTAGGACGTCATCCTATCCCCTTAAATTTCGTTTTTACCAAAAATAATATTGAGTTGTTTAATTTGGACAAGAAGCTTTATCTATTAATTATTAGTTTAGGACATCTTCACCTACTTATAGGAGTTGGGTTTTGATCCCTTTTGAAATATTAGAATTGTTTGTTGTAGTGCAACTAAGAAGCTATATTTTGTTTCTTATCATAGATGTTCTTTAAATGTCATACATGTTTATAGCTCCATTGAAAACTAGAACTCTTGCGATTTTCAATTCAAAGTCATTATTGAGTGTTTTGGAAATCACATTGGTGGTTATATCAGATCTTGAGGCAGATATATATTTTCGTTAGTAAAAGAGTGACACATTCCAGTGCTTTCAAATATGATGCCATTAATACACAAATGATGATGTGGGCATTTAATGTTGCTTTTTTCTTCGATTATAGGTTGTTGAGCAAGTTGAAATTGAATATGTACCAGAGAGGGCAGAACTAGATGAAGGCTTAGATGAAGAATTCAGAAAAATCTTTGAGAAATTTAGTTTTGGTGAGGTTACTGGTTCAGAGGTAATGAGTTTGTGTCAATTGTTTAATTATACTTGCATGTTCATATATTGCTTGATGAATTGTGTACTTGGATACAAGCAGGATAATGATAAGAAGGATGAGTCTGTTGAGAATGCAACTACCAATAAGAAAGCAGACTCGGATTCTGAAGAGGAAGAAAATGATAATGAGCAAAAAGAGAAAGGCATCTCAAACAAGAAGAAAAAGGTATAGTGATTTGTAATGTATTTATTTATTTATTTTGTTTGCTCAATTAACTATCACATTTCTTTCTACAGTTATGCTAAAAGTTTTATTGTGTTCAGCTTCAACGCCGGATGAAGATTGCAGAATTGAAACAGATTTGCTCCAGGCCTGATGTTGTTGAGGTTGGAATATTTTGTGTCGTATACGTAGTTTTCAACTTGTGTGCCTTCGTTCCTATTTTTCTAGTCTTGTGGCCATTATTTTAACACTTTATTTTTTCACTTTTAAGGTGTGGGATGCTACTGCAACAGATCCAAAGTTGCTAGTATTCTTGAAATCTTATCGAAATACTGTACCTGTACCTAGGCATTGGTGTCAAAAGAGAAAATTTTTGCAGGTTAGTCTCAGCATTCTAAATCGATGATTATGGGTTAAAGATGCAAGCATATATGATGGTTGCTGTCTACATGTAAGATGTAGGGATAGAGTGAGGAAGATAATGTTGATGAGGTTTCTCTTATATGTATGTATGTGATGCTTGCAGGGGAGCGGTTGTGGCAATCACCAAGCCTGGACTTGTAGGTGTTTGGGAATGAGCATCCATGATTACTTTTTCATTTATTTCTCTGTTAGATTGCATGCTAATATGGGTGTTATATAATGTTACATGGCGAGGGTTTATGATCATGTGGTCTTTCTTGTGTAATTCTCCTGGGCACTTGTTTATAACTAAGTCACTAATAGTTCTGCTTTGAATTTTGAGATGCCTTTCATTGTGCTTAATGCTCGGGCTGAATTCCTTTTGTCTTCAATGTTTTAAAATTTATAGTGCTTGGTCACAGAACTTCATAGTCATGTACATGTAATTTACTTATATCTCATAAAAAATTGTTATTGTTTTTGCAGGGGAAAAGAGGTATAGAGAAACCGCCCTTTCAGCTTCCTGATTTCATTGCTGCCACAGGAATTGAGAAAATCAGACAGGTAATATGATCTTACCTGTTTGCATCTGTTCTAATTCTTTGTCTAAGTGACCCACCTAAAAAAATAAAGTAATATTTGAAGTAAAATGTTTGTGATATTTACTTACAAAATTAATAAGCTATTTGTGTATTTGAAAAGTCACATTTCTATACTTTTCTGAAATAGCTTTGTTGGTCTAGCATTGTTTAATTCAATGACGGGATATTACTGCTGTTTGAAAATCATGATGTGAAGGAACAGATTATTTTGAACTTCTGATTTGTTTGTTGAGATCTTTTAAAATAATTTGAATGGTTTACTGGGAAGATATTTATTTATTGAGATTCTTTTTTTTTCTTTAAATTATATTTGATGAATGTGTTTTGAATCAGCTGTTTATGATCTGCTGAAGTGTCAATGATCCATCACAAAATTACACTTTATTCAATCAAATGTTGTGTTTATTTTAGTATTGGTCTTTACTAATATTTTGTTTATATTGGAATGTTGATGTGTTATTAATTTTCTGACTGGTGTTTTATATAGATTTCTTCCACATCCTTTGTTGATTTTTGCCGTTTCTTTCAACTGAACTTGATTTAACATGAAACTTTCTCTTTGCAATGTATGTGTTTGTCTTTTTAAGTAGTTTTATTACATTACTGTACTTGCTTCTTACCTGCCAGGCTATCTTCTGTTTTCTCATGCAGGCTTATATTGAGAAAGAAGACAGTAAAAAGTTGAAGCAAAAGCAAAGAGAACGCATGCAACCAAAAATGGGGAAAATGGATATTGATTATCAGGTTTTATTATATCTTTACCGATTCTAGTTTTTCCCTCTTTGTCTTGCTTGCTTTATGCTGCATTCAGAAGTCAGAACAATTTCTACCCTTTCTCAAGTGACTGTTTGTTGGCTGCTAGGTTCTTCATGATGCATTCTTTAAATATCAGACAAAGCCAAAGCTGACATCTCTTGGGGAACTATATCATGAAGGAAAAGAATTTGAGGTATAGTTCATTTTTAATTGCAAGCACAAGATTTGAAATATTGCATAATTAATTGGCTGAGTTAATGTCAACAAAGAATGTGCAATAGTGTCCATGTACTGATCTCTACATATAGAAGTTAAGAAACTGTCTGTTACTAGAAGATCAATAAGCTCATTGAGTGGTATCTATTAAGTTGAGGAAATCGTTAGATTTGTGCTGTAAATCTATTTTTCAGTTGCAGCATTTTGTTCACTAGGTTATTATTATTATTTTTTTACTGGGTCGAGTTAAAGGCAATCAATTTGAAGTTTAAATCTATAAACGTATTAGTTGTTATCTAGTTGTTGGCAGTATTGCTTTTGTTGCTGGTGGCTGGTGCTATTAGGGAAATCTGCCTTCTTGAGTACCAGGTTGTTGATATGTTTTCTTTTAACTTCTTCGATTGTTATAATACCTTCAATTTTCATATTTTAATCCATAGAGCTGAATAGGTTATCACTTAACTTGGGTTTTATGTTTTACTCTACTCTGTAGAACACTCTATGTATTACCTCTGTATTTTGATTGAAATGGTAGTTAACTCAATATCACTGGGATACTTTGTATAATATGGATAACTCAGGATATTTCTCTTTATCTGAATCCTGGTTTGAATAATGGATTTCCTAGAACTTGAGAGTTTAGCTTCACTCTATATCATTTCTTTGTGTTATGGAAATGTAATGTGTTTCTCTATAGCGTTGTCAAAAGTATAAAGTATTTTCCTTTGAATGTTTGGTCTAAAGATCACATCATTCAAACTTCTTTTGCTAAGATGTTTCCCTTAATCTAGTTAAGCGTCAAGATTATCAGCACCTACAAAAGTTGTAACTCGGTTCTTATTATTTTATATAATGCTGTTCAGGTAAAGTTGAGGGAGATGAAACCCGGCATGTTATCACATGAATTAAAAGAAGCTCTTGGTATGCCTGAGGGTGCTCCTCCACCATGGCTTATTAATATGCAGGTAATACAAGTGTCTTTGTGGCATGTATGTTGTATTCTTCTGGTCTTGGGCCCTTCATAACATCAATTTTTTTTCACCAGAGATATGGTCCTCCTCCATCGTATCCTCATCTGAAGATCCCAGGCTTGAATGCTCCCATTCCCCCTGGAGCTAGTTTTGGTTACCATCCTGGTGGCTGGGGCAAGCCTCCTGTTGATGAAGTACATTTTTTATATTCACTCTTCTTTTCATCATTTGATTGTTGAATTATTATGGGTTTGTGAATTTTCATTTTTATTAAAGGGCTCTCCCACCCCTTTCACCTCATTGACCACGTTTCTTGTCTGCACCTAAACAGTACGGCCGTCCACTTTATGGAGATGTTTTTGGTGTTCACCAACAAGATCAGCCTAATTATGAGGTTGGTTTACATAGAAGTTTTATGTAATTAGAGGGGAATCTTCTCTTTGATACAATCTTTCAATGTTGCCCTTTTTATGTTCGATGACAAAGTCAAGTTCCTTTTATGTTCAATATTTGAAGCTTATGGCACTCCTCGCTCTGTCTCTCTCTGTCTAATCTCAGTGTGTGTGGTTGTGTTATTTCCTCTTTTCATTTGTATTCAAGTCCATGAAAACATGATAGAAATAAAAATGAGAGAAATTTCAAGTTAGAAATAAAATTAGCTTTAGCTTTTTATCAAGCCATTTTCATATATCCAAATACACTGCCTATTATCATTGTTTCTTTTTCTCTTCTTTTCACACTTAAAAAGTTATTCTTGAGGTAGATTGAAGGCCAGAATTTACTGGGCTAGAAAAAAGTAATTAATATTTAATTTATATATTGAGGGCAAACCTTAGTACAGTAGTAAAGTTGTGTTCTAGTGACTTGTTGGTCATGGATTCGAATCTGGAAATAGCATCTTTGCATATGCAACGGTAAGGCTGTGTATAATATCCCTCCCCCTTACCTACGCATATTGTGGAGCCTCCAGGCAATGGGGTACATAGTTTTTTAGTTTTTTTTATATATTGAGGAGCACTTATCAACTCAAATATAGTTTTATTGCTCATGGTATTCCCAGTTGTATTTTACTTGAGTTTTCTGACAATGCAGGAAGAGCCGGTTGATAAGACCAAACACTGGGGTGATTTGGAGGAAGAGGAGGAGGAAGAGGAAGAGGAGGAGGAAGAAGAGGAAGAAGAAATGGAGGAGGAGGAACTTGAAGCTGGTATTCAGTCTGTTGATAGTTTGTCAAGGTATGGTGTTCTGTTTTAGTTTCTTTTGTTATTGCCATTTCTTTCTTTTCATAGATACCTTACTGCTGGGAATAGCATTATAAATTGAAATTAAGGACCTATCACATGACTAATTTAGTTCAGCAGTGGTTAATAATTAACCTAAACAACCAACCTCATGAATTTCTTGCGAAACTGGTTCATGTTCATAATTCTCTACTCTGCATGTGTGTGTGAGTGGTGGTTGATAGTCTGTTAAGGTCTGGTTTTGGGCTTGTTTGTGAACTCATTTATTTCCTCTTTTCTGTTGCATTTTCCTTCCCAGCACTCCCACTGGAGTGGAGACACCTGATGTTATTGACCTTCGTAAGCAGCAGAGGAAAGAACCTGAAAAGCCACTTTATCAAGTGATTGTTTCTATTTCTGCTCTTCCATCAGTTTTAGCTCTTTGATCAATTGTTTGTCATTAACCATGTTTTCCATGAAGGTACTTGAAGAGAAGGAGGAAAAAATTGCTCCAGGAACTTTGCTTGGAACCACACACACGTATGCTAAATTGGCACCTTTTTCTTGTAATATTTGGGTGGTATTTTTGTTTTTTCTTCCTCACAATTACTTGTTTATTAACAAGTTCTGATGTCCCTTTCTCTCCAGTTATGTGGTTAACACTGGCACCCAGGACAAGTCAGGGGCTAAAAGGGTAAAACTTTAGAGTTTCCTCTCTATATTTAGGGAGAAATTGTGTGATGATATTGATTGGTGGGATGACATGTTTCATGTTTTCCAGGTTGATTTACTTAGAGGACAAAAGTCCGATAAAGTGGATGTCACTTTACTGCCAGAAGAGTTGGATGCCATGGAAAATGTTTTACCCGCAAAGTATGAATTCTATTTTTTTATAAAAAACGTTCTGTTGCCTGTTAGTGATGTTAACATCATGGTTCTGATTTCTTACCTCTCCTGGAACTGTTCCAGGTATGAAGAAGCAAGGGAGGAAGAGAAGTTACGAAATCAGCGTGAGGATTTCAGTGACATGGTGGCAGAGGTGTGTTACATTTAATTTTCATATCTTACAAACTCACGCATGTTCTGTTGTTATTATTAATAACTTCAGTCTTTATTTGTATATTTAATCACGTAACCAACTGGTGCAGAATGAGAAGAGGAAGAAGAGAAAGATGCAAGAAAAGGAGGGCAAGTCCAAGAGGAATAAGGAGTTTAAGTTCTAAAGGTGGTTTCATGTCCTTTTCTTTTGCAGAAAAAATGGGGGACCCGGAAGTTATCCATTCATCAAATTGTCATTTTCCACTAAGGGAGGATTGGTTGTTAGCTTTGTTGTATGACATTTCTTTCACATGTTATTGTCTGCAAGTAGCTTTCATTGTTTTGGTTAGGAACATACTACTCGTAATACGATGAAACACCTTATACAGCGCTGATTCTTTTAGTTGGAAACACAATACAATTAATCATTATTAATGTTGGTATTCGGAATCCGTTGTTGAAGCATATATTCAGATGATACGCCTGATAATTCTTCTTGAAAAATGTTAAAGAGTCATACTCTCTAACACATTTTTTTGACACATTTTTTTATTAGTTGAAATTTATTAGAAATCACAACATTAGTTGGTCGTACATTTTATTTAATGACTCTCTTTCTCAGTTTTTAATACATTTTAACCAATAAGAGAGTGTGTGTGAAGGATTGTGTTAGTATGGCATTGATGTCTGTTAGTGCAAACATGATAGGAAAGCATACTGACTTGTAATTTTGACCCCTTGGTTTCCTTTTATCTATCTTAAAAATGAAACTTAAGATCACGATCTTGTTTTGATTCTAATTAGAAAATCCTGTTGTGAGGACTGTTATATATATAGGTTCAGTGCGAGGGGTTGCTGTGGGGTTAGGGTAGGGGAATGGAGGTGTATTATGGAATCATTTCTATTTTGTCATTAAATTTGTTATTCTTTTTTTTTCTTTTATGACTGAATCTTAACACAGCGATAAAATTATATCTTAATAATTTGTTTGTTATGAATTTGAATTCAAATTCTTATATGCACATAACATGGAATGTCTAGATGATGGAATATGTAATTTTTTATTTTATTTTTATTATTTAGATCAAGTCGCTTATGTGTATTGAATAATCTATGTAGATGATGCTTTAGCTCTTTCGGACTTTCCCCCCCTTAAATGCTCTTCTAATTTGTTTTTATCCATATTTAAGAGTTTTTCTTTCAATGTGTTTAGCCTTGCTACTTTATATTCACTATTTTTTTTTTTACTTTAAGGTTTAGCTAAACATATTTGACTCCAAAATTGGATAAGTATTTCATAAGATAATATATAGTGTTGATTAGAAAATTAACTAGTGAGATTTTAACTTAAAATCTATATGCATGCATTTTTTGTAATTATATATGCGTGTATTATATTTTAATTTTAAGTTTTTTAATAAATAATTATAATTGTGCTTTATCTTCTAAAGTATATCTCTTGACTTTAAAATAGTTACATCTGCTCAATTGTCATAAACTTGTGGATGAGGCCAGAGCCTTGGCCTAATTAGGAAATGAGAGACGTTTGATTCCCAGGTATGAATCAGTGTGATTCTACCTCAAACCAAGCCAGGTGAGGTACAGTAACCAATTAATAATTTATGTCAGATAGTAGCCTTTTTTTACTTTTATTATTGTCAGTTTATACTTGGACCTATTTGCACAGTTATTCAACTTGACGTAAAATCACAAGAGGTGTTGTACAATAACCGTTACTCAAATAAAGTAATCGTTTGATCATGCAGAATCATTCCCCACTGATAACATGAAAACAGTGATGCCCTTTGCGACAGACCAAACAATAGAAGATAATTCTTTATTTTTGCTTAGACTCCTCAGTCCTCACTATTTAGGTATTGACTAAAATTGTTCCATCATGATTGTTTATAGGTGCTAAGGCATTCTAGAAATTAGGACAAAGTTGGTGTTGTTATCCAATTAAATTTAGAGTAATGCACAAAACAAAAAATTCATTAAATTTCATCGTATACTACTGAAGTAAAACTTTAAATTTAATTGGAGAACAACACTCAGTCTTTTCAATTAAACTTAGAATTTCACTTTGGTAATACTTAAAAGAAAAAATCCATTAAATGTCATCACAAATAACCGAAGTAAAACTTCAAATTTAATTGAAAAACAACACCATCAGAACCTATGGTACTATATCTAAGTTTTTTTCCTAGAAATTATTGGAAGCCATCCAATCTAGAGAGTGATTTATGCATGCCATTATTCTTGTGGCAACAGAAGGTTGGCTCCACTGTGAGTCAAATCTATTACTTCTTCCTTACTCAGTTCCCTACCTGTAGAACTACGTACCTATGCTATCATATTCTTGTCCTACCGCCATCACTGCCTATAGCTATCAAAGTTTCAAATGGAGGTTGTCATTGGTTTTGGCTTTTGGGAATGTAAAATGGATGCATGTTACATGTAACTTTATACATATATTCGTGCTCATTTGACACATGACAACTACATTTTATTTTTCTTTCTTTCATTTGGCAACAGAATGTTCAATCTAAAGGTCAGAAACATGAAGCCATTCGTCATGGCTTGGTGTCCTAAATTTTCTAGATCTAGACCCACACATTTGATGGCTTTTCCCCACCATATATGGTACGTATCAAATGGAAGATTCGGCCACTGCAGGTATCTTTTGTGTGGCATGATTAACATGCATTTCTCTCGTCGTGGACGTCAACGTCTCAGTGCTGCACAATTAGGTGGAGTGTCTTCTCGGACTCACCTATTTTAACAATCAAGAGATTAAGGAAACTAGACTGGAAATCACACATATACACATATATTATTGAGTATGTGAGTGACATTGTTTAACTATCTCCAGTTGTTGAATTTTGGATATATAATCAAGTTAAATATTTAGAGAAATTTTTTGTTATATGTAATAATCTTATCTAATTCAAGTAAAATTATCTCTAATAAAAAAATACATATAATTTACAACAAAAAAACACAGACATACATACCAAATTTTTTGAATTTTACAAAATAAAGCCAATCAGGCCAACTGTATATAAGAGGAAACATCCCATCAAATATCTTTAGAAAAAATGCTAGCTTGTCAGGCTTCAGGTTCCTTAAGGTTTACATGTCGAATTTGACTGTAAATATATAGAGAATGACTTTGATGTAACCATTTTTATAAATTTACAAATAGTTTAATTTTACCAAAGATGTGGTTTCTATTTATTTATTACTTATAACCAAAGTGTTATTACTTGATTGTAAATATGTGATCGAGCCTTGGAGCTCAAGTTATGAATTTTTTTAATATTTTTGTTCCATGACAGCAACGTGAGTGGATAGTATACCTGTAAATAGAGTCTAATGCGTAAGTAAAAATGCTATATGTCATCTTGCTTGGGGTCAACCCCATTTATACTTGAGAGCCAAGAATGATTAGGATATGCATCATAAGAAAAGTTATCTCTTAATGAGAGAAAGAAATTGGGGAAGTATATATGATTTTAGTTGCACTATACCTTTCATTATTAATAAATTCATTCAAGTAAGATTCTTTGAAGAATTTTCTAGATTACGATCCATAACACAAAGTACTTTCGTTATCCTCAGTTTTGTACAATAGAACTAATAAATACTAGTACCTTCAGATTACAATATAATCTCATAAGAAGTATAGTAAATTATACTCTACATCTCTGAAAGATGTTTAAATAATTAATACTCCAGTCTCTTTTTTATAAATTACGATCCTCTTTCGTGAAAGATTAATATGTATTACATTTTAATCTATTTAAGTATAAACGGATTTGTTAGTAGAACAACAACAGATAAATTTCGTCAGAAGATTTATCTTTTCTCTAAAACTTCTACAGTCGTTATCATGAGTTAATTTTAAATATTATATTATTAATTTGGGACTTTAGTTAATGAGATGGTGGTTTCAACATATACTATCATATTTGAATTTATTCTTTTGAAGTCTCAAAATCAATAATAGTCAATAGAGATTCAAAACTATATAGTAGCTGATAATGTTAAGAGTCATAAAAAAGAAAAAAAAAAGACTAGTATATTTAAACATTTTTTAAATGGGTCAAATTATAAAATATATTAATATTTCTGGAATAGAAAATATAACTTTTTAAATAGAAAAGAAAGACTAGTATAATTTAAACATTTTTTAAGAAAATAAAAAAAAATTTACTCAATTAAATTATAAACGATGCTAGTGAGAATCCACGTATTCACAACTCATAAGTCATTTCCTTGGTATGCAACTTATTTTATATATAGGTAAGAATTAAATACACTCCCTATCATTTTCTCATAGATTGTTCTATTATTCACTAGAAATTTAATATTGTGGTGTAATATGTGTGTGGCAATAATATGACACTTTTTACGATGTGTTATCAATTCGACTTGACGCATGACAATCGCTTGCCTAGAGTTGAACAGGGCACACCGTTCTGCATTAACAATGACAATTTTTGGACGCACAAAGATGGCTATAGGTCAAAATGTAATTATTTACGGCAAGCCTTTGAAAAGACTTCTAAATTATAATGTATCATTACTTTAAAATATAACAACTTTCCTTTTCCATTAAATTTTATTTTATAGAAAATTTTTAAAGAAAATATCACGTCATTGCATTTTATTTAAGATTGAATAATATGTCAATATCCATTGAATAGTATTTCATTGTAACTATTGGATTAAAATATAAGAATGCATCATCAAATGCAATATTAATTAAAAAGAAAATGAAGAAACTAAAAACGTAACCAAATTTGTTAAACAAGTGCAATAAATACATATTAAATTTTTCTAACAAAATTATTAGAATAAATAATCTATACAATGATAATATAAAGAGTTTTTTTAATATTATTTAATTACAAATTGTTATAAAAATTACAATAATAAATTTAATGACTTATATAATAACTACTTTAAATATTATACCTATAATTTCTTATTAGTTGATAATACAAACTTGTTTACACTAACAATTAATACATCAAAATAAGTATTTTTTTTAAATTCGAGACTGAAAAATACACATTTTTATTTGGAGGACTAAAAAACTAGATCCCTTAATTTGAAAGAATAAAAATATAAACAAAACTAATTAAAATTGTATTATACATTATAATATAGTCTTCATTTCAAAGGAATTTCTTTCGAATTTTCTCAATTTCAATTTCAAAGGATAGATTCTCATACTCAATGCAACCATTAATGTAACTTTCACCCTTTTGTCCGTTTTGTTATCCTAATCACTATATATCACTTTCATTTTCCTATCACAAAATTTCAAAGAAATATGCACACATTATGAAAATCAAATATATGCTTGTCCACCGGGCTAGATGGGTTGTTCCCATATATTCCACTTTACCAAAGAAACACCTGTTCTACGAATATATGATATTCTAGCTTAAAAAATAAAATCACAGAGAATAACATCATTTTCACATGGTTGGAAACCTAGGAACTGCTGAATAATTAATTCTTTTAAAATCAAACTAGTTTCATCACACCAAATTCTCCTTAAACAATAAATAAATGGATGTAGCTGAGAAACTACCTACACATTAAGCAACATATTCACCAAGTCACAAAAGAAAAGTAATAATAGGGAATGTTAAATATAATTATATAATCATGTGGGACATACCCAAAAGGATAAACAAAACCAAATATTTCAAATATCAGAATCTTTGTTCCAACCTGGAATAAGCATCAATTTGCCCAAAGTGGTCCACCGGTGGGCCCGTTACCCCCAGTGATGCCGCTACATGTGTACAAATTATTCCTTCAATTAACCTAAGCAATGCCAATTGACTAAGAAACAATTGATTAGTTCGAGTTTTTTTTTTAATTATGAAACTAGAACCATGTGGGTGCATGGCTCCACCAGCAACAGCAAGAGTCACCAAAACACGGCCACGCGAATCTGTTCTATGGATTCTTAATCAAATTTTTTAAAGGGCTAATAATAATAATTAAGTGAGAGTGAGTTATTAATGTAAAGTAGTTTGGTGGACATAAGTGGCATCTTAGTTGGACATAATAGACTCTTCCCTTACTCAAGAGTTCAACTTGGACTTAATTAATTTAATTTCTTCACTGTGTCCTTTTCAAACTTGTCCAACAAACATTCTTTGTTTTGTCCTCTTCAATCCGATGCAATCGACCATCCCATACCCTTTACCTAACCAACCGACCAAGATCGATTTCCATGCACATTCCTCTCGAGGAGTTCGGATCAACCTTTCAAAATGGTCAAGTTTAATCAATTGTTTTATATTGTGATTTCATACCCCTAATCGTGGCTTAATTATATATGTGCATGTGCCTTTTGTGGTCCTGAAATCCTAATCCTTGGCAACCAACATGGTGAAATTATGGTGTGATTATTTCTCGTCAATCCTTTCATTACTATGATCAATTTATTATTATCAAGCCTTGGTTTGTGAAATGTTAGGTTTGAAATTAAAAAAAAAAAATACTATAACTTGCAGAAATAAAACTTGAGACATAAAAAATTGAAGAAGGAATGGAATATTTCGTAAATAAGAATGCCTATTTAGAGGCTTGCAACAAATATGGAATTTGCTATAAAAAGAAATCAACGACTATGAGATTTTATTGAAATTACAATAGCTAAGTAGAACAGAAAAATAAGAAGGAAAATCTGTTTCTAGCAAAGACTAGGCCTTGTTAAAGAATTACTCAAATTTCAAATTTAAAAGGCAAATTCTCATAACTTTACACTTCCTTGAGATTTTCCTTGGGCATGTCTAGTTTTAACTTTAAGAACTCTAATCTTGATTTAGAAAGTGTTTTAGTTGTTAAGTTAGCAGGTTGGGTCTGTTTGCGAGTTAGTTGCATAACTTTATTGACGGTGACCTTGAGTTAAACAACATAAAATTTTACCTTCTACTAAAAAAATGTCAAATAACATATAAATAACAAATTTCATAAAGGTAAACAAAGAAAAAACACCAAATTATGTTTATCCCAAATTTATCATTATATTTATTAATTTATCATATAGTAACTTGAAATTCACATTTCTGACAAGTTCCTGTCATATTGTGAAAAATCAAATGCTTCTTAGTAACACTTTGGTTACTCTTTGACTAAAACCGCCGACTGCTACCGGATATTAACATTGTACCTGAATTTGTGTTCAGATATTCAAAATTGGCAACACCTTAAAAAGTGTATATATATATATATATATATATATATTATATTCTAGTACATAGTCTTAGTGTCTACTACAAACGAGAAATGTGACTAATATACTATTTAATAGGATAAACACTAGACGTAATATTTAATGTGACTTTGGTGTTATTTTTCAATTAAAATTTTATTTTATAATCAATGTAATAAAAAATTAAATTATTTAAAGAGAAACTCGAAACTCTTATTTTAATTGAAAAACAGCACATTAAAATTGCCTATAAGTCTTGTCTTAATAAATAACATATTCTTTAATTCTTAATTATTACATGCATTTTATTAACATTTATGAATTGATGCAAGTTTTATTGAATTTTACTCATAATATCTCATGATGAGTATAAAAAATTTGCAGATAATTATATAATATATTAAGTAGCGGATTACTGTTTATGCCTCAATAGAATCCTCCTATCCTTGGTTCGAATTATTTGACTGAGTGGTTATGAATCTTGTGATGTCTCTGACCATCAAACTTAATCTGTTCTGGTAGCTAATTGTCCTTCACTCATTTAAATAATTGCCTTAACTTGAATAATCCAATCTCTACATCCGAACAAGTCCCATATGCCGCATGCACCTCTATACATGTTCAATAATTAACAACGAATTATATTATATGAGGGTCACAACTCACAACCCACACCACACAGGTCTCCTTTTGATTTTTTGCTCTCTAGCCAACATATTATGGGTGAATGCCCAAAGCAACACCCATATATCATATCCAATCCATATTCCACCATAGACATGAAATGAAACTTAACACGTGCATGCAATACATAGACATCCCCAACTTGCTGCATGTAATCACATGACATAAGATCATAAATCTCACCACCACCTCTATTCTTGCCCTTGGGTCCCACTACAAACCATGCGTTTGCTAACTATGGTTTTTAAAAAACCTAATGCGTGAACTAAGCTAAAATTATTCCAGTTTAATCAATGGTATATACTCTAAGTCCTAACATGTAACCGTGTTAAATATTAGGTAAATAAATTTGTTATCCATAATAATCTTATTTGTCTCAAATATAATTATTTATATTTAAGTTATATAGAATTATTATATAAGTATTTAATGTAATTATATATATATATATATATATATATATATATAACTTGAACTCGGGATCTGTTGATTAAATTTTAAAAAACTTGAATTAATCGACGAGTTGAATGATGTTTGCCAACTGTTTTTACCCTCACTAAGAATCTTTGGGCCCATTTGGCCCCACAGCTACGCCACCCCTTTCCCCTAATGACAATCCATTAGAAAAACAAATTTAGCCCATGGACCGTAGTGTACTTGTCTTATTTTTTTATATTTTTTTTCCTTTGCCAACTTTGTATTTGCATTGGTGGCCAAGTCTATCAAATTTAAATTATTATAGCATCATGCACATCTACGTTCATTTCACAACTAAAAACTCACACAGCACTACCAACGGCCTACATCCTTACACGTGTCAACCACCCACTTCCACCTTAAGGGTTAAGTACTTCTCTCTCTTTCCCATTCTATAATAGTGGCAAACTGAGAAGGAAGAAAACTGAGCTCGTAGGTTATTACCAAAGACTACATTAAATTTTTATAGCATTGCCTTGTCTACAACTACCCCCACAAACGGTAATCAAACCCTTCACCACACACAACCCTTCAAGTAAATTTTTAATAAGATCATAAATAGGTATTAGATATAGACATAGACATAAGATAAAAGACATGCTCACTTCTTATTCTCAACTTCATAGGCCTTTCTTATTCTTCCTTCCAAGAAACCACTTCAAATCATCAACTTCCTTAGACTTGCACACCCTTTGTGCTGTTACTAGCAATCTCATCCTCTTGTTATCATTCAGATTGATTTCTCTCCTAGCACCTCGATCAAAGGGCTAAAAGTTTAAACTTTGCTACTTAAACTTTTCTTTCACGGTTTGATACATCTTATTGATTTTAGTGCTATTTCAAAGGGCTGAAATTTGAGACATGGGTTTGAGTTCTAAGCAGGTTTCTAGCAGTGGACTTGATTGGAAACAAACGTTATTGGAGGCTCAGAATTTAGAACTTCCAAAGCCTAATCTGATGAGGAAACAACAACAGCAACAAACCCAGCCGAATTCAGAGTCTTTGAAGTGTCCAAGATGTGACTCTACCAACACAAAATTTTGTTACTACAACAACTACAACAAGTCTCAGCCTCGCCATTTCTGCAGGGCTTGCAAGAGGCACTGGACCAAAGGTGGAACTCTACGCAATGTTCCAGTTGGTGGTGGAAGGAAGAACAAGAGGGTCAAGAAATCAATCACTACTCCAATTACAACATCTTCCACCACAACATCAATCACAACCTCCACTTCTACTTGCACTGCCACAGTCACAACCTCAATTGGCAACAACAACAACAACATGGATGCTATGTTGGGTTGTAATAGCCACATGACAATCCAAACTCCTCTTGCGGATGATCACAAAAACATATCTTCCTCTCTCTACCAAGCTCTAATACGTCCACCACCTTTGCTGCTACAACAACAGAATCTGATGAACAACACAAGAGACCTAGAAGGCAAAGATTTTGGTATTGGTATCGGTATTGGTAATGGTAATAATGGTATCTTTCCTAGTTTAACTTTGCCATTTCCTAATCATCATCAAAGCCAAAGCTTACTCTTCCCTTTCTCAACCTCAAGCAGCTCTTTTGATACCAACCCTTGCTCAGTAGTGTCAACTTCTCTTAGATCCTCCAATCTTTATAACTATGGGGAGGATCAGTTTAAAGCAATAGAGGAACCAACCATCAATAGTACTATTACTACTACTACTATAGCGCCTAGCACCAACAACACACATCATCCATGGGAGATAGCAGCAGCAACAAGTGGTGTTGGCTTGGGAACTTCTTCAAATTCAAACTATTGGAATTGGGAGGATTTTGATTCATTGGTCTCAACTGATCTAAAAGATCCCTGGGATGATTCTGATATCAAACCTTGAGATCAAACTATCAGAAACAGGTCATGGTAGTGTCCATAGATTAGTTATTTAATTTAATTGGGGTGTTTTTTGTGTTTCATACAGGTTAGTAAGTGGTCTTGTGTTTTTTTTTTCCAGATGGGGCATGCGAAGTATTTGGAGCTGTCATGTTTTAGTTTCAGCTTCAGCTTCAAGCAAAAGGGTCCCAAAATTATTCCTGATTAATTAGTTGTAAACCCACTCTGTTTGCCTCTTTGTTCATCTCCCTTATCATTTCCTCTAATCTCTAATAATAAAATGGTGTATTAATGTATGCAAAGTAGTAGTCTAGCATTATTTATCAATATTGGATTTTGTTTTTTATTTTTATTTTTTGGGGAGTTTTATGAGTGCTTTGTGATGGGAGTGATTTAGATATGGGGTCTGCTCCAGCACTGCTGGACTGACAGAATGTGATTGGAAGATTCTTTGGACATGTATATATCTTGGAATGATATTTTCATACGAATTTTATTGCTCATGATTCGTTATCATCTCCACCACCACTTCTTGAGAATCATTCTTTGATTTTCGGACGGAAAGAATTCTGGTTGTACATTAATTTAATATTATACTATTATTATTCTATTCCTATCGTATGTTTCTGGATCATGTATTCATGTCCCTGTGGGCTTTTAGCTCACATGCTGTTTTCATCTTTCTTCCGATTTAATAGAATAGTAAATAATGTACGGTACTTAGGCCATCATATTTTCAAGGCTTTGTTTCTGATTTTTTTTTTGTTTTCTTTTTATCGAAAAATATTAATTTGTAAAAATATTAATTTTTATTAGAGAAAAGATGAAACTCGCGCAACCTTTTTTTCTTCTCTTTTCAACTATCTAACTTATCTTATATATGTGAATTTGTTTATGATTAATTGTCAGTTTTTTCTATTATTGAATAGCTGTGGAATGGAACACTAGTAGACACTCTTTATACACGAGGCTTTAACATATTGTTGAGAGTTTTGTGATGTTATTGGATCAAATTTAGATCTACCTTGGTGAATCAAGAATAAATTAAACATGTTCGATTAGTGTGATTGTTACATTTGAATATTCTGATTAATTGGTAAACACTAGCAGCTTTGTACTTTATGCATGTGAGGACTCGAGCCTAATCACCTGCCACAATCATTTTGATGGGATGCGCATGCGTTTTGGCCTTGAAAATATTGAGTCACCTTGCAAGTAGGGATAGTAAACGACACCACAACGGCCAGTCTTTCTCTTAGGGAGTTATATTGTACCTAAAATGTTACAAACATAGGTGACGGTGCTGTGGAGAAAAATGAATAGTTTGACCCATTGAGTTGTAGATAAAATTGCATAAAAAAATAAACCTGGACATTCAATATTCATAAAAAGTACCTTTGAAATTATTCAGACTTGAATATGAATTTAGTTCACGTAGTATTTTTTAATCAATGTAAGTTTATGTTTTTTTAATTTTAGTTTATTTGAGAGTTTAATTTTTTTTCGTTCTTTAGGAATTAAAATTAAAAAAGTATAAACTTACTTAGACTAAAAAAGAAAAAAAAATTGTGCAAAAATGATTATATGAACATGACCTATAAATACTCCATTTAACTCATAATTTGTGTAGGTCATGAGACCTAAAATAAGCCGTCTATGTAGACCTTTTGAACCCGGTCTACCTAACTCAAAGGTTTAACATGTTTGGTTTGCAAATTAACAGGTTGGTTAGCCGGCCTTTGTTTTTTACTAATTATTTATTTTGTGATTTATTAATATATTTATTATATTATCAAATATAATCAATTATTAATAAATAATAATATATATAAAAATCACAATTATTCATTTTTAATTTCTTTTTTATTGAAATATTATTATTTTTTTATCCGTAGTCTATAAAAATATATATTAGCTTTTTTTATGCTACGTGAAGCAACGTAAATCAAGAAAAGAAAACTCACTTTTCTTTGCAGCCTGGCCCTGCCCGTTGAATCTGTGGACCAATATAAACTAAACCTAAATTGGTCAGGCTAACCCCCTATATCTAACTCTAATTTTATACATAATAACATATACAATTTGTACAAATATGTTTTTCTTACCTTAAGATGTTTATTACCAGAGGCAGAGTGAACTGTGAAGGAAGCTGGCGGCACCATGTCCTTCCACCATGAAAAGTTTTATGTTTTTTTTTAAAAAATTAAAATTCATGGAATGCTTTATTAGTATTGATTAAATTGTCTATTTGACCCTAAAAAATTGTCTATTGATTAATTTGTTTAATTTTTTTTTTGCCTGGCAAATATAACTAAATCTGTATTGAACAAAGTAAGAGATTTACATAGGACCACTCAAAACTCATGCAACCATGTGTTTAAAAGCACACGTTACTATTTTAAAATGACTTGTCTCAAGCTTTAGTAAATAAATCTCTTATCAATCAGATTATCTTAATTGGTTGAACAAAATATGGTAAAATGTAAATTTTCTGATAATGTCTTTGATATATAAGGTTAATTAGATAACTAAAAAAAAATTGTGAACTCTATCTCTTTTATTAATAAAAAATTACCAGACAAACAATTAACATTTCCTATTAAAAAAATTATCTTCCTACAGATAACTGAGATAAGGTAAATAAACCTCTTTAATTTAAGCCATATTAAACATCATATAAGAATTTCAGCACTTGAAGAGGGGCAGCATTGGAATAACCAGCATGGGTGAAGTGGAAAATTAAAGCAATGTGATGAGCTCTTGATTGGTGACTAGAGAGAAGATGGTAATTGAATTGGAAGGCAATGAATGCTGGAATAGGTACATAATGACTAGGGCAGTTAAAAAAGATTGGACCATTTTGACAACACACTACACTATACTGATTGTATCTATCACTATCCACTCTTTTTCTCATCCTATTACAGTCAGAGGCGGCTCCTTGTTTGTAAATGGGGTGGTCATGGCTAACCCAAAAGAAAAAGAAACACTTTATTATGTTATATATATAATTTTTCATTTTGTTTTTAAAAATTAAAGTACAGCTAAAATTGTATAAAGGTAAAGCAAATTGCTCTTGAATGGAAAACATGTAAGGGCCATAGATTGAACGTCGTTTCCCATTTAATTGTATCCACGCAACCTATAGTATTTGTAGGCTCAAGGTTCATTGCTTACATTAAACAGAAAATGGAACAGGTTGCCGATTCTATCCCACTGGTGGCACTCACACTCGTAATATATATCCGTCATTCTAAAGCTTTTTAAATTACGTTAAACTTTTGTTATTATTTTCTTAAAAAAATTATCATGTTATATATTAATATAAAGTATCAATCAACTTTATTAATAACTAATATGGATCGAAAAATCTAACTAATCATCTCTAATAGAATCTCATCTTTCAATCATTTTTTTTATAAATCTGAAACTTTTTTTAAGAATTCAAAATCAGTTCTACTTGTACTAATTACATGTTAGTTTTTTTTTTTTCAAAGTGTAATTTTTTTTCTTGGATCAAGATCGTGAATATCCTACAATCCACATGAATTAAAAACTAATTTTATTTGTAGTAAGTGATTGTCGCTAAGTCAATAAAAAATTTGGAAAAAAAAACTGAAGATGAGTTATCCCACTAAAAATCATAAATTGACATGTGAATGATTTTCTTAATATATTTCACATAAATTCTCTCAAAATAATTATAAAAAAAATCAAGTCAAACACAACCTTAATATTTGAGTTTTAACGTCAATTTGGCTTTAAAGACACATTGAGCTCAGCAACCAAATTACGTCATGCTCAATATTAATGTTGAGAATAGGCAAGTCTTCCATTCTGTTTCCTGTGCATAATGAAATTCATTGCACATAGCCATATAATTAGAAAGGATTTCTTGTATTCTTTTCTTTTCTTTGAGTGTCACTACTTTTTGGCCTAACGAATGACATTAACATTAACATCACTATTATTAAAAACAGGTTTTTACATGTCATTTTATTTTGAAAAGTTATCTTATAGGATATAGGGGTACACAAGTGTGACCCGCAGCGTGAGGCACCACCTATATTGTGACATGATTGAAGAGTCAAAAGGAAGGAAATTATGTATAGTTAAAACATGGGGGGGGGGGGGGGTGTCTTTTTTTCAACCAAGGTAATTTACAAGTAGGTTTTCACATCCAACTTAATAGTTAATATTACAAACAATTTCCCCACACTACTTCTACAAATTTCCCATCCTCACACCAGTGTCCCTAGCATAGGAAGGAGGACCATTATTATTAGCTTTTGAAAAACTAACATAATAGAGCTCTGAGGTTATGCCTGTGAAAACAATGAAGGCAGCTCCAGCTCCAAACACTCCCTTCCTCAAGGTCTGGCATGAAGGTGCTCTCTCTCCCATGAGATCGCGGTACTTGGTGTGGTAAGCGTTCCTCACAGAACCCGCTAGCAGACATGAAGCAGCAATGATAAATGTCAACCTGGATCATTCAATACATGGGAAAACAGAATATCAGGTCTTGTTTTGTATTGTGATTCTACGAAGCACAAACACCTCTCTTATCTAAAGTGTTTCAATGACAAACATGTTTATCACTTTCCGACACTTGTCTGACACATGTCAAATACTTACATTAAGAAATTACAATACTAACATTAGTTGTCCAATAAAGAAATTATTCTTTGTCAGCATGTCCTGTGTCCAAGTCAGAGTTCGTGTTTTTAACTAATGATGATAATGTAGGGTTATTTTCGTTTTGTTTACTTTTTCAATTTTTTGTGCTAGAAATGATAAAAGGAATGTTGTTATAACTTATAAGGTGACAGTGAAGATCTTTGAGGACAAATAAAGTGAAAATAAGGTTATACTTTTATAATTGTTAATATTTGAAAATGAAAACAGAAAAACATTTCCTTAAAAGTATACAGACCAATTGTTTGTGTTAATGGAAATCACCAAGAGAATAATTTAGAGCAAACATAATTTCTTTTTGTAAGACTAGGAATTCAAAAATTAACACATACCAGCTAGTGATGAATAAGCAAATTGCCCATGATCTTGATCCACTGGGTCTCATAGCTTTCCCACAGCACAGGCATCTAGTTACAACCATAATGATCACTTGACTGGCAACTAGGATAAACAAGGACCCCACTCCTAGGCCGGTTGCAATGTCTGAGTCATATTGACAGAAGTTTCTACCTGCACTGTCTTTATTTAACGAGGCCTGCATGTCACTAGAACAGTTAGTCACACTTGAGTAAGTAAAGTCATTTCAACACTGCAAAAATTTGTTTCCAGTTTTGAATTTTCCCATCACAACTTTGCACCCCTACTATGCAAGTAAACAATACAGCATGGAGAAAATGTTGAACTAGTAGCTCAGTGTGTGATGTGCAATGAAGAAATTAGCTGATTCTTTAACGTGTTTTAAGGACCTATTTTTCCCAGCTCAAGGCAAAAAGTTGCTGAGATGCGTGAACAAAATTTTAATCCATGCTAACTTTGTTTTTTTCCCTCAAGTAACAAACAATGCATCTTGGAACTGCTGAATACATTGCAACTAAAGAATTGAAATGCAAATTTACGTTAGCTTTTTTCCCCCTAACTAACGGTGTTGTCAGACATAGTCATAAATTCTGCATTACATTTTCTAGAAGTACAATTCAGGATCTAATCATGAGGGAAGGTACAAGTTGGTTCAACTGCCAAATCTCTTAAAATGGGAATAATGCTCCCACATTGACTAGAGACTAGAGAGATCAAGGCTACCTTGCCACATAAGGAAAAAAATAACAGAAAAAAAAAAAACGCATCTTCAAAACACATACACAAGTGATTATGCCATAAAATAAAAGTAGCTCTTTTATACAGGGCCTGAGTCTTTTTTAAGTTTATTAAATTAGTATTTTTAGTAGACATCTTTATGATAGAAGATGAAGTAAAAATAGAAATGAAGTGAAAGGCCTTTTGAATGTTGGAGTTAAGTGGTAGATAGCAATAAGTAAATAATTATCTACATAAAATAACAATTTATAAAGTAAATGGGATAGTTTTTTAAACTTGATTTTTTTTTATTTATAAAAAAAGTACTTTTTAAAATTTTAATATTTTAATAGATAAATAAACAAGACAATGGGATACAACGACAAAATTGTGTTTTGGTGACTTCTTGATCATGAATTCAAATCAGGAAATAATTTCTTTGTATATACAAGGGTAAGAAAATATTCCTCCCCCTTATCTGCGCATTGCATAGAGTGGATCCTCCGGGCAATGGTAATGGAGTAAACAGTTTTTTTTTTTTTTAAATAATCAGGATTTACTTCATGGAAAAAGAATAAAAAATACTTATTAAAAATAATGTACAACAAATAAGAATAATTAATAATTAATATTAATAATTAAGTAAATTTTGCACTGCTCTTTCCGGTACTCATGATATCAAACAACACAACCGAAAATTGTTTGTGCTGTGCATCAGCAAGTAACAGATAGAACAAAAGCTTGTGTTGTAACTCAACAACTTGTTCTGTGTTGTTCTAATGTACTGTCCCCTGAAGTGCATCAAATGCAACCTAAATGGACTGGCCCTTCATAAGAGTTTGTATGCCAACATTTCTCTGTTTTAAACCTATATCTTCTTGTAATGCAAAATCAGCTATAATCACTTGTCTTTTATTTTTATAAGGTAGCATTTGGTAATGTGTTAGAATCAGATGGAATTTGACATCTGAGTTCTATTTTATGTATAGTACGTTTTAAAAACAGAATAGAAATAGTACATGGGATTAAAAAATGGTAAATTTTAATTCCACTTAAGAGGATGAAACCAAGGAGAACCTAGAATGTTCCATTTTGTTCTGTCCATGAGCCAAATGCTACTTAAGACTTTGTAATTTGGTAGAGACTAGAGAGGATGACAGTAGAAGAAATATATTTGAATCAAAGTAGGAGGTGCGGGACTCACTATTTCCCCAATCTTTTCCTTTATTTCTCCCCCACCAAACAAAGCATAAGTTTTTCACGTATTAGATATTTCAATGTGAGGGTGAGAAATTTAAGGAAGTAAAGATCGTGTGCAGAGGATTCTATACAATTGTCATATGATTATAGCTCAGATTGTACTTTCTGGGCACTGATTTCTCCTTTCCATGACAACAATCACAACATGTAATAGCAATTATAGTGAAAACAACTATAGATCTGACCCTTGCTGGTTGAGATCTATCAATATTTACTTAAGCTCAGTGTTTTACCTCTCCATGAATGTAAGCTAGCTTTTTTATTCTTAACCATTAATTCACCATAATAGGATATCTGATTTTCATGATTGACCCACAGTAGAAATCTCCAATCTTCAAGCCTAGATTTTCTTGTACTGCCTAACTAGTGGTTCAGATTAGAAGTCACCCTACCCACTTGGGTATAATTTTTTCATTTTAAATTGTGAGAACAAGAACTGATTTGATTATACATTCATTAATAATTTACTAACATAAAAAGCTAGTTAGTCCTAAGTACTAATTAAAACCATCACTTAAAATTCATTCATATTAACTATTTAAATAAAATTTAATAATTGAGATTCATTGTTCTTGTTTTTCATGACATATAGGAGATGTATTTAGTGAAAAAATCATTTTTATATGAAAGGTGAGAAAGACAAATATAAAATATATAGCCATATAAGGATAATAAAGATTAAAAGTTTTCTAGAATTATGCAAAATATACAACCATAAAGTAAGACTTAAATGTGTTTTTAGTCTTATAAAATATATATGTAAGATTTGATTTTTAATTCTTACAATTTTTTTTTTATTTTCATTCCTAAAAATTAAAATCATTATTTTCTATCCCTATTATTATGATTTATCTGACACACATTAATGTGTTTAACATAAGCCAAATGATCATCTCAGACGAGACCCATTAGTATTTGTGATAGGTTAGCATGTGATAGCTCTAATTTTTTTCTTGATTCTCAAAATAAATGTTTTTATAATGTTATTATCCACTTTAGAACATTAGGGACCAAAAATAGAATTTTATATTTTGAAGGGATGAAAAATAAATATTGTATAGGAATTAAAACCAAAATTTACTTATTTTATATATAAAAAAACATACTTTTTTTACAGAAACCAAAATCATAACTTATTAATTTTATAAAGATTAAAAATATATTTAAGTTTTTTTTTCAAATATAAATATTTAAACAACAAAGTAATATGACAATTTTAAAAATTCACATAATCTACGTGTTCTAATCTTAACGTCCGTCTATGATATCTAATGATGAATATTTATCCATTTCACTCTCTAATAAAAAAAAAATCTAGAAAGCATATCAAATAAGAAATCATACTTATCATAAAAAATAAAAAATGAATTATAGGAAAGTCACGTCACATATAGTTAAAATTATAAGTTAGTAGTCAAATCATCAAATCATGTACATTTATCTTCAAAATCAATAGTACAAAATTAAAAATTTCATTTTTCACAATAACATTTCATTTTTCACAATAAAATTTCATTTTTCATACCTTCCTTGTATATGAAGTCACTGAAAACATAATAAATAGAGAACAGAATAATAAACAAGCACCGAATCACCTGATCTTTTCATACTAAAAAAATAATATAATTATCAACCTCTACCAAGATTAATCGCAAAAACTAATCCAAAAAAAATTCAAGTGAATATCATAATCGCACTCTTTGTTAATTTCCCCCATTCAGACTCAGATAGTGTGCATGTGAAAAAAAAAGAACGCATAACTAATCCAATTAAATCCAGATACTGAAAAAGTAGAAGAAAAAATCATAAGATCATAGCATAAGCAAAGTCTAAGGAAAAGAAAGACCAAAAAAACAGGCCAAGAAAGAAAGAGAAGAGAGTGACTCACAGTATTCCTTCTCTGCTCTGCAGCAACAGCGAGAGCAAAAGCAACCAGATCAAGCACAAATATCACCGCCAGTAACAGAGATGAAGCCATAGTAGCTGACCCACCACTTAAATCTGAATATTTATACACAAAAACACCCAAAAACAAAAGAAAAAAAATGGATTAAAGACTAAAAAATGGAAACATTATATTAAGCTCTTGAGATTGTAGAAAATATATAAATAAATAAAAAGCAGAAGCAGAAGCAGCAACAGGAACTTACGTTACGACTATACTAGGAGGAGGATTCTAATTGGATTTTCAGATGAGTGATTTTTTCCTTTGTTCGGAAGCAAATGGGAGAGTAAAGAAGTAAAGCAATTAAAGTATGCAACTTTTGGTTGCATTTGTAAGCTTTCTGGCGTTTTTTTTTTCGATGGTAGCTTTCTGGCGTTTAATTGGACGAATAGCGCCTGTATTTTTTATTATATCATATTTTTAATTATTAAAAGTCACATATCATAGTTGCTTAAAGAAATGAAATGAATATATTACCCAATTACCCAAATATGCCGATACGGTTCATTTAAACTAAATAAATATATATAAAAAATAATGTAAAGATAATATGTATAATTAAAATAATAATTTCTCATATTTTTTTTCTTAATTGAGGTCTATATATACAAATTATTGGCGTTAAATAACTATTATCTATAAAAAAAATAGTGAGTTTTAAAATAACCTAATAACAAATATTTTAAATTTAAAATTATAATCTTATAACAAACACAACCTAATAACAACTATTCTAAATTTAAATTTATAATCTTATAACAAACACAACCTAATAACAATTATTTTAAATTTGAATTTACAACATATCTTATCACAAAAATATAAAATTGTATATTTTGTTATTTGTACAATTATTTATTTGATTTAAGAAACCAAATACGCAATTTAACGATAATGCATTAGTAACGTTCGTTTTATACATTTTAATATTGGTATGGTGGGGTTTGCGCTATCAGCAACAGCATTTTAGTTTAAAGCTGTTCGCAGGTGCAGGGTGAATGGTTATGACACGGTGTGAGATACGCATGAATCATGTCCCCTTGTGCGATAAACACGTTGCTAGATTCGAACTTAGAAGCATGATGTAACGTTGACTATGGCAATCTAAATGCTAATCTTACTATTTTTTATGCAGAGTCTGTATTTTTTTCATTGTTTGTTATTGTTGGCCTCTTAGATGGAACTTGTTTGATTGAAAAATGGGGGAGTCGTGAAATTTCTGGGCGAAAGTTGAGGACACAAATCACAAAACTTCCGTGAAGATAGAGCCAAACGCAGGATAAGGATCCAAAAAAGTCAAAGTCAAACCTAACGGAAACTTGATGTGCCGCTAATTAAGAAAAGTTGCACAACACATAATTGAGAAGATTGATTTTTAGTTTGTAATTTTAAAATTTTAATAAACTAAACCCAGTTTTAAATTTCAATTTTCAGTTTTTTTTTGTATTTTTAGTTTATTTTTAACTTTAACAAAAAAGGTTATCTTTCTCAACTACTTCTCCAAGCTCCAACCCATGTCACATTGCTGTGAAGCATGATGTCAATCCAATAGCTCTACTTGCCTCTTCTCCATCCTCTAAATTCAACATCATCTTCAACTCCACACAAACAACAACCATCACTTTTAATCCTATTTTACAAATTAAACAAACAACCAAATACACTCATCTCTTTTGTTTCAAAATTTGTTTCAAGAGAAGTAACTATTTAACTATTTTGAAATTATTAATTGTGCCCTTCAATCTATAATTTAGGGAACAATTGAATCCCCAAGTACAAAACTCAATGTTAGAAATTATAAGTCATCATAAAAACTCTAGATACAAATCTTCAAAACGAGTAACATAAAATGTAGAACTCCAAAACATAAAACACAAACATGTAACAATCTTGGGGAGAGAGATGATCGACATCTAAGTATATCCAGACATTGTGAGAGAGACAAAGAGAAGATGATGGTAGTAACAATGATATTGTGAGAGAGACAAAAAGAAGATGATGGTAGTGACAATAATGACGAGATAAACACTAAAACAGAAATTAATTAACCCATTTCTATTTCTTTTGAAATAGAGTAAAAATTGATTTGAAAACAAGAAAAAAATAACTTTGTTCCACTTTTTTTCAACGAAAATGCATTTTAAAACAAAAAATTAGAAATTGACTATCACCCCAAATGAGGTATAATATAATTCAAGAGCACAAAGGTCAAACAAAAATGAAAGCAAAATTGTTTATTTCTTATTGATTAGTATCCGGTTGGGAGAATGAAAAAAAAATGAAAAATAGAAAAAGGTACAAAAAAAAGTAAAAAATAAATTAAAAATAAATGTGTGAAGTAGAGGAGAAATAAAATGAAAATAACTTGTAACTAAATTTCACACCTTTGTTATTTTAATTTTTTACCTTAACTTCTATCATTATAAAAATAAAAGATTCAATATAACTAGGCATATTATGAAAAAAACTGATGACTAGCATATAACTTAGATAGCTCATGGACAAAGTTTGAAGAAGTAATTTTCTGAACGCAACTTGATATAATTCTTCCTAACTCTTATCTTTTTGAATTGATACAGTCCACTACGCGCGTATTTAATTACAATCAAGTTCCAAAGTGATATCTGAAATGTTCATAGATTGCACACCCAATTTATAGCAGTAAAAAGTGTCTTGGCCTCGGCTTAATTCTTGAGGTGTCGGTGACCCATGAACCCAAGATATTGTAGCAGAAACAAAACCTCGCAAGTGGTTCCGAATACAATCAAAAAACAAATGTCAGTCAGCTTCAACACTAGATTCACATAATGGGCATGAAATTGTGCACTGGACACCACGTAATGAGAGTCGTGTGAATAATTAGTTGCATTCACATCGGCAATTAGTGGCAAAGTCCATGACAAGAGTTTTGACAACAAAAAAAAAACTGCAATTTTGATCCAACCACATTTTTTGTTCTGTGAATAATTAAACATGGTACCTGATTATATGCATGAATTTATCTATGTTTGTTGTATTTATAATTTATAAATACAATAAAACCAAATAAAGATTTAAAAAGTGATACGACTCTGTTCTAGTGTCAAACCAAATGGGTCAAAATAAAATTATTTTGTTAAATGTTTATTTTACGACAAAATATCATCAAGTTTTCTTCTTTTTTTTTTATTTCATCTCTTTTGTAATGTTGATGATACAGCTAGTGAAGTTCTATCTTCTCCTACGATGACAATCTATATATTTCTGGTGTCTAGAATTGGAGGATTGTGAGTATTAAATTAAATACGAGAGGATCTTTTATTTTTAAAAAATTAGAAGAGGTACCTTTTTAAGAAACTTCAATTATATTTTTTTGCTTAAAAATATTCATCTTGTTCCGATAGTGTGATGCTTGAATGATCTTGGCTCTTTAATTTATAATTGTTCAATTTAGGTCCTTATATTTTCAAATTATACAACTTTGGACTATTTATTAATTTGGCATCCAATATTTGATTTTTTTTAATATGACTATAAAGTATTGAACAACTAATTTAACATCCGATTAGTTTTTATTTTTAATTAAAACAGATTTTTTTATTAAAAAAATTAAAAGAGAAGTATAAACAAACAGGCCAAAGATAAGTGAAAATACAAACAAACCATTTTATGAAATATTATTTCGGTCAAAACGGCGTCATTCAGCTGCTCATGGGCGTCGTTTCGAGGCTAGAGAGTGAAAGTATTAGTTTACCCACAAACCCCGGCAAAAAAATTTAAATAATGCAGTTTTAAAAAAAAAATACGAAAATATTGTATTTTAAAACTTATTTATGGATTTATTGTGTTCATTCACGTCAGCCCAGGACGTGACTAATCACGTCGACCCAGGACGCGACCCAAGCTCATTCACGTACACCCACGACGTGATTCATCGGGAGTTGACACGTGTCATTTTGAGACACGTGTCATTTTACGGCGCGATGTGTAGAAACTTCGGAAAACCATAACTTTTGACTGAGATGTCCGATTGAGGCGAAATTGGTGGCCACGTGTTCGTAATTGAGAGGAGATGTCGTTGGCAAGTTCCCAAAAAAGGAACTTGGTCAAAAATTTTCCCAAAAGAGGCCTCTAAGTACCTCAAAATCGCGATTTAATTATCGAACACCAAAAAATTCCTTGTTTTCTAATTATTTATTTATTCAATTAGTGAATTGCAAGCTATTTTTTATTTCTCTACTTACTTCTCTTAATTTTGAGCGTTTTGACATAAAATACGCCTCCATCGGATATTTCTATCAAAATTTATGACTGTTTAAAGTTATATCCATCATCAATTTTACAATATAGCAATTGCTAAATGCACCCCAGTTTTTATAACTTTATCCATAAAATTGAAAATGACTAATTACACCCCATTTTTTATTAAGTATAGTTCAATCTTTTCTTTTAAATCTTAAAAAATTATGAATGTTTTTTTTGGCTACGAATAGCCTTCAGGGGTCTCTTCGGGTGCATAGCATTTTTTATTGTTGTGGCCTTACCATTCTTACCGAGTTTGGCACTGTTCTACCAATAACCTTAGCATATCCCTGTTTCATGTTTATACAGATTAAGAAGCCACAGAAATGTAGCAAAAACTGGTACTTGAACTGGGCACTAGGCGTTGTTGGGATGATTCTATGTGTACTGGTTGTCATAGGAGCCATTTGGGGCATAGTTGCTCAAGACATAGAGGTTTAGAAAAGAAACATTCATAATTTTTTATAGGAACAAAAATAAAAAATTATACTGTACATTTTTAAAGGATTTCAGTTTAACAAATTAAAAAATGACAGCATTGTGCTCGCAACACTAATTTCAAACTTTGAACAAAATTATATTGTAAAATTGATGATGCATATAACTTTGAACAGTCATAAATTTTGAAAGAAATATCCGATAGAGGCGTATTTTATGTTAAAATGCTCGAAATTAAGAGAAGTAATTAGATAAATAAAAAATAGCTTGCAATTTACTAATTGAATAAATAAAAAATTAGAAAAAAAGGAATTTTTTGGGTGTTTGACGATTAAATCGCGATTTTGAGGTACTTAGAGGCCTCTTTTGGGAAAATATTTTGACCAAGTCTCCTTTGGGACTTGCCAGCGGTATCTCCTCTCAATTACGAACACGTGGCCACTGATTTTGCCTCAATCGGACATCCCAGTCAAAAGTTATGGCCTTCCGAAATTTTTACGCATCGCGCTGCAAAATGACACGTGTCTCAAAATGACACATGTCAACTCCTGATGAATCACGTCTGGGTGGACGTGAATGGGCTTGGGTCGCGTCCTGGGTCGACGTGATTAGTCACGTCATGGACCAACATGAATGAGCGCAGTAGATCCATAAATAAATTTTAAAATGTAATATTTTCGTAATTTTTTTTTAAAACTGCATTATTTAAATTTTTTTCCCCACAAACCCCTACAAACCCCTTCTTCTCTTCCATTTTGTTTGGAACACTGCGTAAGGCTGCGCCACCACCTCAGCCTCCGTCGTCCACGGTCAGTTCCTTGCATTCCTTTCACTTTTTTATGTGAGTTTCTTTCCACAGTGCTGTTTCATTGTTTTCTTCACTATACGCCTTTGTATTGTTTAACCTAATTTTCCCCCTATTTTCGTTGCCTTTCACTTATATATTAAGCCCACAGTCCAAGATTTTAAACATCGGTCGCGTTGCGGTTCGTCGCATTGGTTGATATCGCGGACAAATGCGGCCGATGCCGTCCCAATTAGGGTCGCGTTGCTATCACGCACAGTTAAAAACCGTTGATGTTGTGGTCCAAATCACCGTTGCAGATCATTTTTAAAATTCCTTGAGCCCACCTTAAAGAACTTAACATAACTCCAAAGAGTTACTGAGGAATGGGGTTACGTTGGTTGATGATGGATAGAAATAGGCAGAAAAGTTATTGATACATGTTGTTTATCTATTATATTCTAAATCTGCTTAAGGTTTTGCAAAGTTTATTTGATAGATTCTTTGGTATCGGAATTTTGGATCAATCATAATTCTGAGCACCGTGGATTTTGTTATCTTAGCACTATCTGAATTCAGTTTCTTACTTGATGCTGTTTGATAGAATTGGCTAAGAATAATAATGGCATACCGGCGCTGCCTCTTGATAAGAGGGAGCCTCGTGGATCGGAGGTGCCATCCGTCTTTCAGTTATGTTCTCCACAGCAATGAGGGGAAGCGCGAATGCGCCGATGAAAAATCTTCTTCAGGAGGGGTTGGTGATTTTACCCAAACAAGGTCCTTTGGAAGCTCTCTTAATGGACAGATGGGGTTCTTCTCGCCTTCCCGAGATAGATTTCTTTCTCCGTGCACCGGATATGGTTTCTGCCGATATATGTCGACGGTGAATCAGGGTTCGGATAAGATTGGCAGTGATTTAATGACTGATGTGGCTGATGTCCTCACTGACACGACCATGGATGCTGTAGCTTCTCAGGCTCCTGTTGTTAACGAGGTTGCTATTGCTGCTGCTGATTCTTTTTTGCCTGTACAAGCCTTGCAGTACGTGATAGATGCTGTGCATTCCTACACTGGCTTAAATTGGTGAGTCTCTCTCTCTATGTGTGTGTGTGTGTGTGTGTGAAATGATGAATCCTAAGGGTATTCCAAAATAGTTCAGAATTGGTATCATGCATGTCAAGTTATCATTGGTCTATTTTTTCCTTTTACCATGTATTTGGGTTTGTACTAGCAATTCCTTTAGACTGTTTGTTTAATTATAACTTGCTATATGTAAGTACTGAAGGTACTGACTTTCCTTTAATATTTTCTGAACCGGAAACTCAGTTATTTTATGTTATTTTGAAATGTATAGAAAATTTAGTTTAGCATTTCAAGCCTATGCTATCGCTAGCAAGGTTGTTCTTGCCCTATTAATATGTAATCTAAATTCTGGGATATGATTATCCAAAGGTGTATTCATTCATAAATCACAAATTCATAAAATAATACATCTAGGATTTGGTGGCACATTAGTTTTGACTGGAAATTGTTAATATTATAGCTTCTTTGTTTCAGGTGGGCAGCCATAGTTCTAACAACCCTGTTGATTCGAACTGCTACAGTTCCACTCTTAATAAATCAACTTAAGGCCACTTCTAAACTTACGGTATATTATGCTACTTGTAACTTCATCATTGTTTCTTGCTAAAATAAAGTAATGGGCTAATGGCAATGACTCTTGCTTGTACCTTTGTCCTTTGGATGTCCTGATTGGAGTAAACACAATTTAAACATTTGGAGGGAACTGATTGCCATTAGTTCCCCTTCCCTTTTTGGATTAAGATCTCCTTAACATGGATTGGAGAGTTAATTCCTTAGCTTCACAAGTCTGTTCCATTGTTTTATTCTGTTTTCCATAAAGGCCCTCAAGCTTGTTATAGTAGTTATATCAATAATGCACTTTTTCCTTATTCTAATCTATCTTGTTACCTAAGCTTACTGTTTTATGATTGACAGTTAATGACTCCTCACTTGGAAGAGATAAAGCAAGAAATGGAGGGACGGGTAATTATCAATTTTTTTTTAATTACAGATGATAGTGCTATGCTATTATATTGATATTCAAGTGAGCTAATGGGGCCTCCCTAGTTCTGTTGTCTTGTATCCATAAATTTTCATTTGACTCAAATTTGTTTAAAGTTTTAGTTGGTTCACCTGTATAGTATCTGTCCTGGTGACCTATGTGATGGAATGGATCCTTTTTGTTGCAGACGTGTTTTAAGTTTTGGATTTTATTACATGTATTTTCAAAAGCAACTTTTTCTCTGATCACAATGACATTCAATTTTCAGACTATGGATCCCGTAGCTGTTGCTAAAGGTCAGCAGCAGATGAAGAAGCTATTTAAGGAGTAAGTGGTTTCTTAATTTGCTTGTAAAAGACATCCTTGACATTATTGTTGTGGTCTTTTTTAATCTATTGTTTAGCTTCTAATAAGTCATCTTTTACCCTCTCAATCTGATGTAATTACTATTTTCTACATTTATATTTAATGATATAATATTATGATGTATTAGTGGAACAATCGTTGTGGTGACTTGTGAACTATGATGGCCATACCTGAAATCATTAAATAGCCAGTGTTCCATTTTAACTTTTATGAACTGCTAATATGGCTTCACTTGCTAACTGTTTTCATTAGATGGAAAATGTTGCATCTGAAGACAGGTGTTATCAGATATTTAAACATTTCTTTGTTTGGTTTTGATAAATGCAGATAGTTAGAAGAGTAATTATTGTTTAATGTTTAAGAACTAAGACTTGTGTGGTTCATGGCTTTTAAGAAAGTGTTTCAAGTATTAAGTCAAACTTCATAGTTCATGGATCTTTGTTTGACTGAACATTATCTTCCTTTGGTTTTGATAAATGCAGATATGGTGTGAGTCCTCTTACGCCATTGAAGGGACTCTTTATTCAAGGCCCTATTTTTGTTAGTTTTTTTCTTGCGGTAAGCTGAGTTTCAACTTTCAACTTGATGTTTTCCCAAATTGTAAGAGTCTGAGGAGGCTTTATATTGTTTATATCCATTCTCATTTCTGTGTTTAAAGATAGATAACAAATATGGCTGAAAAAGTGCCGTCATTCAAGCATGGCGGAGCTTCTTGGTTTATTGATCTCTCAACTCCTGATGCCTTGTACATTTTCCCAGTTTTGGCGGCATTGTCATTCTTAATAACAGTAGAGGTGAACATTTTCTTTTCAGAAACTTTTAACTTTATAATTCTCTTTCTAGATGACTTTCTTTATTCTTGATTGTATGCTTTTAGTCTCCTGTTTTGAATTTTATTTTGTATTCACTTTATAACTGGCCACTTCTAAAGAAATGAAGGAGTTTTAGATTGAGTTGGCAAGAGTGGTGTTATCTGTTATATTTTGGTTCTAATTTTGATTAATTGGTTTCTTTTTGTTCCTCAGTGTAATATGCAAGAAGGGATGGAAGGAAATCCTGTGGCTGGCACCATGAAAAATGTCTCTAGGGGTCTTGCTGTTCTTACAGTTCCTTTCACCATGGGATTTCCAAAGGTAAGCTTTTCTAGCTTAGCCTTCTTTGGAATGAAAAACTTCCCTTTGCTTACACTTATTTTTGCATTTGAAAGTAGTTCATCTGAACTTTCAGTAAAATTTGTTGCATCCTATCTGCATGTGCAGAAACATGTCCCAACACTGTTAAAATGGCTTGGAATGCAAAAGCTACAGTTGGTAGCATTTATTTTAAAGTGCATCTGTGTATTTGTGACCCAGTTCCAAACACACTGTACAGTTTGCTTATTGACTGATAACTTTGCAAGTGTAACATGCTATCCATGAAAGAGAAAGTTTCCAAAAGGCACTTAATACTCTTTTGATATCTTAAAATACTTTTAATATCAAAATCGGCTTTAGCTTTAGATATAATGCAACGTATGCATTGTGTGGTTTATATAGAATGCAGAGAATGAATGAGACCTGTGTGAAACCGTTTCAGGATAATGAACACTGCAGTCAAATAATCTGTAGGGTGCTTTTGGTAACTCCATCATTTCCTCTTTGTAAACAATTTAAACTTAATCGACTTTCATTTTTTGTATGAAAATTAGTGAAATAAACGCAAAAAGGTAAAAATAGCAAATTGCTGTGTGTTTCATATTGGTGTTATGGAATTGTACTGACATCCATCAATTACACGACTTTAAGTCATGCAATTAATGACATGATCTGAATTGCTGACTTGTTGAATTGTATTGAATTATAAGATTCGAACTATGGTTTTGACTGGTGTTGTATGTGAGATTAAGCATTTTATTATTATTACTATCAGAAAGGTAGGTCATAATACTTAAAAAATTAATGTAGTAATTTAATGTTTGAAATATAATAGGAAACCTGAAATATTCTGTATTGACTAAACACACATTCTATTCCAATCTTGAAACTTAAAAAAATGTTCTATTTTCTCTATTTGAAAAGAGACGACTTAATAGTTATGAAAATTATAATATACCTTAATTTCAAGGGTATCTTTTTCAAAGCAAAGGTTTTTGCAATCCACGCCTTATATATGCTATCAATATAGATAGGTTATTGATGATGCATTTTCCATCCACATGTATTGGGTTTATATGCTGTATTTTGTTTGAAATATCTAATGGTGCTTAGCTAATTGAAAAAGAAAAGGGGTGCTTGCCTATTTTCTTTTTCAGCTTTCATGTTTTCTTTCATTTGTCCTTCTATATAATTTGAACTTGCGTTTTTTTATAATTGTGCAGGCAATATTCTGTTACTGGGTTACATCAAATTTGTTTTCACTTGTGTATGGACTTGGTAAGGCTCTTGAAAATTTTCATTTGCAATTTTACTTTGCCTTTTCCAATTTTCACCACTTTAATAAGGCAGCACCTGAATTTCTTGAAATGCATATTGCTTTGGGCATTGATTCCACCATGTGATTCATGATTGCATCTAGGTAGGCTAGAATGTATAATGCAGGTAGTTGAAGAATCCATGGCTCCATAATCTTGGTATTCTTGTTGAGTGCACACTTCTTTATTCATGATGATCCAAAACACTCCAAGACGCACTTACAGTCTGGCTCTCCTAATTTTCCTGATTGATCTAATGTTTTAAACATATCAATGATGTCGAAAGTCTCTCACAATTGTTCATAGCCTGACTGACTGCTATTCAGTTGTTGGTCCCTTCTGTATTAAAAAATCTGCTTGTTTTATGATCTCGACCAAAAATTAGCATAATTTCAATTAATATTTTACTCTATGCAAAATCACAACTATCTCATTAGATATGTTTTGCTTTCTCAACCTTAGTTAGGACTTATAAGACAATTTCTGTCCTCTGCTTGAGTTATTACTTATTTTATTTGTATTTAATTTCACAAGCAGAATATGTAGAGCATTCTGTTTGGAAGATTTTCTGATTCTCAAGGTTGTCATAAATATGGTCTGTTGATTGTAATCAGATACCTGGTTTCCTTATTATTAACCTTTGATAGGATAATGTACTTGGTCCATAGTTGTAGGATCAAGAACAAGATTAGTTCATCTTTTGGATAGCATCTTTGTATACATATTGGTACGCTGTACACGTACTGTAAATCATTCAACTTATCTAGATTCTGTTGATATCATTGGTGGGACTTGAATTGGAGGACTAAAATTTATTTAAAAAGCACTAAATTCTGTCATAAATTTAGTCCACACGATGTAAAAATTGTCTTTATGTTCGGATTGTGAGATTGAAGGACCACATTTATGTCATTTTTCAAAAGAAAAGCAAAATTGAAGTTAATGTTTTTGGAGGACCAAATTGATGTCGCTTTCTATGATGGAGACACTTAAAATGTTAGTTTTTCTGAAATGAAAGCAAAATTGATGCTAGTGTTTTTGGAAGACCAAATTGATGTTGCTTTCTATGATTGAGACACTTAAAATGTTACTTTTTCTGAAATGATGAAATGACCCCGGGGTGGGGTGGGGTTAAACGCGGTTGGTTAAAAAAATAGAGGACCGAGATTTTCTTACCAAAGCGAATAATTGCAGGTCTATAGGACCCAAGTTTTGGGCTGTGTTTCATGTATGAACTAAGTGTCTAATTATTTATGCATTAAAAGGATGTTTTTCCACTCTCAACTGCATAGTAAAAACACAGGTGAACCTTTGCTATGCTCCTTTTAATTTTTTTTTTGTCCTAATCCCTATTTGGTCTCTTTTTTTAATTTTACAGTGCTTAAAGTTCCTGGTGTAAAGAAAACTTTGGGTATTCCTGAAATACCTGTTGCACCACCCACCACCACCAGTGCTACTCAATCTCCCTTTTCTATATATCCAGCTCTAAAACAATCTACATCAGCAACAACAAATGGGTCAAGCTCAATACCAGATGAAGCTTCAAAATATTCAAATAAAAAGATATCTTCTTCTTCTGTTATTAGTCAAAGGCTTAGAAGTTTAGAGAAACAAGTGAAAGGAAGAAAGAAGAACAAGAAGTGAGGAAAATTTACAATAATCCTAAATTATAATATCTATACATGGAGCAATTGTGCTCAGCATTTTGTTATATTTTATTATTCTGGGATGAGGGAGAAATTAGTTCGAACTTTTATGCTTAGGAAGTTCAAACTTTTGCTTATCGAAATTCATGGGTTTCTCAATTCTTGTGTAAAACTTGGTTCCTATCAGAAAGGGGGGCCTCAATAATTTTATATAACTTTTCATCTTTCATTTTAATTTTAAAAATTAATGTGATCAAAAGATGGCTAATATGAGCTCTTATTTGACACAAATGGTATGAGTTTCAACTTTCGTTCAAGTGTGCTTATTTTTATTAGGAGGATACTAGGCAATTATTTTTTTTATTGGACATTGTTTTTTGTTTTTTTTAACTCACATTGTATATGCTGCAGAGGATATTCAAGCTTCAAGCTTGACACTGAAATATGAAGAAGAGTGCTGTGAACATAAACATAGTTTAACAAAATTGTTTTCTTTAATTGAAAGTATAATTTTAAGATTTATGTATATAAAAAACTGAAAAATAAGTGAGAAATAAAGGTAATTTAGATAACTGCCACATATAGACATAGTGATGATTTCTCGGATTTCAAGTATCATGGCAGGTTTAGCATAGGGAAAAGGACGAGTAAGTGCTCTAAATTCACAACAAAAAATTACTACAATCATATTACTTGGCTAGATTTTCACTTAGCAGGTATGGTGGGCCAAATTGTATGACTAGCTAGACTTCTAGGCAAAGCAAAATCAATTATCAATGGATTTGCATTTTTCTAGTAGGGTAAGAGTAAAGGTTAATGCGGTTTCCATCCATATATCTGATTGAGGATACATACATGGAGGACATCAAATAAGTTTTATTATCATTTGAATAATTGTGATGTGAGCATCTATTAATTCTTGACTCTAATTCCTTTTGGGAACATAAATTGAGGCTCTCTTCAATAAGTAAGCTTCACTTACGAGACCGTCTAATTTCACTCACATTTCCCCCAATTCTAATCTATCATGATTGAAATTTCTACCCAATTTACCTCATTATTATCACACTTGTCTACACAAATCTAGAAATTAAATATCTCCATACGAATAAAAAAAAACTCCAACATCTGGGACTATATTTGTGAAGTCTATGGAGAGATAAGGTTGGTATGGTGATGACAGAAAACTAAAGGATGAAGGAAGAAGGGAGAAAAAGAAGTCACAGATTCAAATATCGTTCATCAATATTTTTAACGAAATTAACAAATTAATTTATGCCAATAAAAAAAGATATACAAATACATACCTATATTTATTGGATCACACTTTCAACGTTGTCATTATTGAGTGTAGATTCATTGGTCAGTATAGTACTTAAACTATACACTCGACCACACTATACCCACATTTATGTTTTCTCATTTATTTTATAATTATTTTCTCTATTCGGTCGTGATTTCAGGTGAGATTTTATGCTTTCCAGCACTGTGTTCAAATTGATGCACTGTGTGTAATTTATTATGTTTTATTTATTTTAATCCCGTTGACGTGAAGTTATTGGAATTATGCTAAATTAGTATATTCGTAGACCAGAAATCTCCCCACGATAAAATGAAATCAAACACTATATTCCACTTTTGGAAGCCTTAAATACTATACGTAGTTGCGTGAATCCTCTGGTGTCATCGAAGTTATAGTTTTAAGTGCTATACTGACGATTGAGTTGCTTACTATACCAGTGGCCATTATTGACTTTTACATGAAAATTTAGTTTTGTTCATGAATTGTCAATTATGGTGTACTGGTAAATTAGGTAACAAAAATCCAAATCTGAAGGGACCACACTTTTAAATGTGGAAAATGTGAGTAACACCAATCGGTCAACATAGTTTTTGCGCATTTAGAGATGTTGCTGTACATGTAGCCTTCAGGAATAACAAAAGTAGACTCTTAATTATTATTACTGAGTTGATGTTGAGCTATTTGTGTACTTTTTGAATTTAATTTATTAAATATTTAGTTAAACTTATTTTTAATTAAATAAATTAATTGCAGTAAAAAATTAAATAAATTAATTTTAGTTTAAAATTTAAATTTATCTAACGGTTAATTTAAATTTTGGTAAGTTTGACATTAAAATACATTTGGAGGGGTTATAATTTTGTTCAACTCATTTACATGGAGAATTATAATTCTATTTAAGACTATTTTATATCTATGGATTAACCAATTCAAATTTTTAATAATTATATTTTCAAAAATGACCACTGTCTCAATTTTTTTTATCATTTCATTTATCAAATTTTTATTTTTACTCTCAATTCATCTTTATTAATATTTTGTTTTGTTTCTATTTTTCTTTGTTTTTAGAATAAACATATCTTTTCTAAATAAAAATTAATATAATTTTTTTAAAATAAAATTAATATAAACTTAAAAATATTAAGATTTTTTTTATAAAGAAAAGACACAAATTGAATTACAAATAAGTTCCATCTAAAGCTTCATGCCTCTACTCCCATTTATACCATCAACTCAGTTTATTTTTATGAGAGGATGAGTGATTTTGTAATTAATGGTTAATATTTAACTACATATTCCATTTAATTATTAAATTTCTAACTAACATTTAACCACGTCTTATATTTGATTTGAAATATGAAAAAATATTGAGTTTATATTTCAAGTAAGAATAATATGTAAATATATTATTCAGAAAAAATGTAAATATATTAATAACTAATTACTAAAGATTCGTCTTCAAGAAAATGAAGATATTGTTAAAAACTTCTATAAACAGATATCCATTAATCTTTTAACATACTGATTTTTTTTTTTTTGTACAGAATCACTGATTGTTTTATTTTTTAATAAAGAATCACTGATTGTTAAAGAGTAAGGATGTAACTGAGTGAGTTTGGGTTAAGTTTGAATTGATTTTTTCGTGGACAGAATCATTATTGATTGTTTTTTTTATAAGTAGAATCACTTATTGTTAAAGAGTAAGGATGTAAGTAGGTCGGTTCGAGTTCAGTTTGGTCAAATGTATAATCCAATCTAAATTTGAACGGGTTGATTTGTGTCGATATTATAAGAAAAAAATAAAACTCAATCCAAATCAATTTCAATCATTTACAAACGGTTTGGGTTGAGTCAGATTAATGGGTCAAAATATTTAATTTTGTCAGTTTTTTTTAACATAGTATGTTTATAAGCTAAAAATTTTATTAAATGAATTAAACACAATTGTTTCTTATTAGATTTTTTATTAAAAGAAATTTGTGATGCTGTCACTCCTTCATTCCACTCCATTGACTCTTATTTATCTATCTATCCATGTGAGATGAGAAATTAAGTAGCCATATTCCAGATAAGGAGTTTTAATAAGTATAATTAGGCTGAGTTTCAAACAATTTTTTTTTACCAAAATCAACGAAATATTACTATGGTTACTCTTTATAATTAGATTAAAAATATTTTTAGAAAATCATCTAAAGTGGCTTAAATCATTAAAATCTTTGTTGCTTTGATCATGAAGGTTAAAAATGTGTTGATACTTACTCAATTCAGGTCAATCAGTCTATGTAATCAATAGTATTTGATTTTTTTAATTTATATATATATATATATATATATTATATTGCATATATTAATAATAATAATAATATAATTAATACATATTAACAGGTCAACAAACCGAGTCAATCAGGTAGCAGGTTTAGATATTAAAACCCACAATCGAACCCAAAACTCAACAAGTTTGATTGATTCAATTCGTGTCTTAATAATAATATTATTGAATGTGTATCAATTGGTACAGATAGGATGAACCAAAAATTTGACAACTGGAGGATAAATATGAAAATTAAAATTCATCCCATAAATATATTAATTAACATCAAAATTTATATTATGTATTTATAATTATGTAATTTCACAATAACATAAAAACATATATAATAAAGAATATAGTTACCATTAAAAAAAATTTATATTTACAAAGAAGATAAAACAAATATTTTTATAAAGACCCAAAATTAATTACAAAAGTGAGAATCAATCACCAACTTCACATGCCACCAAGAATCCCGATGAATTTATAATAAAAATTGGGTAAAATATGTTTGAGGTTTATATAAAATTTGAAAAGTATTAATTAATGTTTATGGGGGAAGGAAAACATCTAATAGAGTTATCACTAATGATCAACAAAAATATATTTTATTTTTACATGGATCAAATTAATACAAATTTTTTTATGAGAACAAAATTAATACTTTTTAAAATTTACAGGGACCCAAACATATTTTTCTCTAAAAATTGATATCTATGTTATACATATTTTTTTTATAAAATTAAAATCTAATTATGTTAAAAAATCTATTGCTAAATAAATTATAAAAAAATATGCTACTCACTAAATTATCTTTTACAACCATAGTAGCCAACAATGTTGAAAAATAATTTGCTTTCAAATAATTAGAAAATAGAAGAAGAAAAATGTTGTGTCTTGACAATGATTAAACCATTAAGAATCAACACGGGTTAATATAAGTGGTAACAACTTTATTTTTTAACCAACTAGTTCAAAATTTGAATTATAATTTTGGCTATGAAATAAATTATTCTTGGAGGACAATACTCACGCACTCATAGTCTCAATAGATATTATTCACTACTTTTAATGATATATATTTTGTATCTATGATTAGGAAAAAAAATGATTACATTTAAAAGTAAATTATAACAACCTTTGATGCAACTTGGCATATAATATGTTTTTCTAAGGTTTATTTACCACACATATTTGGGCTCTTGCACTCAAGACAGAAAAAATGGTAGAACTTTCTAAATAATTGTAAGAAGAACAAAGATGACCAGATGATAAAAGCAAAGAAAACATAGAAATAATGATAATTGGAAGATCGAAAATTTGTGACATGTTTAAAAACTTAATTTATCATTTTCTTATATAATGTTTGTAAGTTTTATTTATTTATTATCTATAAAAATCAAAGACATCAACAACTGGGCTACAGTGTTAGACTCCTTGGTAATGTTTGTAAGTTTTGCTCATTAATAAATGTTAATAAATAACCTTTAATTCTCAATCAATAAAGAGAGAATGATCATAAAATCATTGATTACAAATTCATTATTTATAACATTTAGAATAAAAACAACATATTAATTATTAGAAAGAAAAATTTATGATACTCTAATATTTTATCTTGAAAAAGAAAAAAATACAATTTCTATAATAAATATTTCAAAAGAATATAAAAATAAAAAGACAAATGGATTTTTTTTATGTTACACTTAAATGACATTATTTACATTGCTAAACCTCTAAATAAAAATAATTACTTATATATTTATTTCTAAACAAAAAAATATATCAACATCATCAACATCAACAATACATTTAACCCAAATTAAATGGGGTCGGTGATAGATGAACCCAATGATAAATATGAGGATGTTGAAAAAAAAAGTTGAAGGGGAAAGGGAAGGAAAATAAGGAATAAGATAAAAGAAAAGAAGGGGGAATGAAGGAGGGGGGAAATGGAAAGGAAAAAAGACTAAAAAGAGATAATCTGCAACATAAAGATAACAACGAGTTTATCCCTCCACCAATCTTATAGCTTTTCTCCATTCCATTCTAAGACACATTGTTCTTCAATTTATATCTTACTCTATTAAGTTTTGTTTAACTACCTTTCCCTAGATAAGTTTCAGTTTACCTCTCTTTATGTTGAGCTCTTGATAATTTTTTTTTGTTCTTACGGGAGCATCCAGGGGTCGTCTCATTACGTATCAAAATCATTTCAATCTATGTTCCCTCATCTTTTCATTCACCGGTACTATTGCTTCATTTTGTCAAATATCTTCATTTCTTATCTTATTCATCTTCGTATAGCGACACATCCACCTTAATATCCTTATTTATGTCACCCTCATTTAACTCCATATAATATTGGAGGTCTTACAGTTGTTCTAAATAATTTTTCTTTTAGTTTAAGGAGAATTTTGCAGTCACACAAAAACCCAGATGCACTCCGTTATTTCATCCACCTGACTCCGATTCTATGATTTACATCCTCATCAATCTCTCCACTATTTTACAAAATTGATCCTAGGTATCTAAAAACATATTTCTTGAGTACCTCTTGACCAAGTAGATGCACGGGGTCTTGATCACCATCTCTTATCAGCGAAAATTCACACTTCATATACTCAATATTGTTTTAACTAACGTGAATCCTTTAGACTCCAAAGTACTTTTTCACAATTCAAGTTTCATATTAGCATCGTATTTGATCTCATTAGTAAGTACGATATCATCTGCAAAAAAACATACAACAAGACACTTTCTCTCAAATATCTTTTGTTAATTCATCCAGCATTAAGGCAAAGAGATAAAGACTAAGAGCCGAACCTTGATGTACACATACCGTGATAGAAAAATTACTTGATGTTCCATTATAAGCTTTCACACACATGATAATCCAATCATACATATTTTTGATTGCATTTACATACTTTAATGTTATTTTTTTCTTCTAAAAAATCCATCATAAAACTTTTCTTGAGACCTTATCGTATGCTTTCTCAAGATCTATAAATATCATATGTAAGTCTATCTTCTTTTTTCTATACCTTTCCATTAATTATCGCATCAACAAAATGATTTTCATGATACATCTTCCTAAGATAAATCCAAATAGATTTATTGAAAGATTGATCTCTCTCCTCAAATGATGTTCAATAACTCTTTTCCACAAACATATTTTTTCTCAAAACATCAGATATCTTATTTATTTGTTTCTTAAAAAATATATATAACAAAACAAATTGAAAAAATTCAGGGTACATGAATTTTTTATTTTTTTTATTATTATTGGTACAATAATTTAGTGGCTTTGCCAATTACCCAAAACTTTGTGTGAGGCTGGGAATTCAAATTTATTACCACTTTGACCAACCATATATTGAATTCTTTTAGTTTATTTGATAGTTTTTAGTTTGACTCCTAAGTTCAACTACATTAAATATTAATATTTGAAAGAAAAACTTTACTCCTCCTAAGTCTGAAATCAAATATAAGAAAAATACATAATTTAAATTGATTATATAAGAATATTAATTATGTCCATTTAATTTTTTTATTTCACACAAAAAGAACTACATTTCTTAATCAAACCTTAGTTATATTTATTAATAAAGACTATGCTCAAATTTGAACTTAAAGGTATTTTTGGAATACTAACATTAAATAGAGTTGCAGTAGTTAAAATTTAATTTTAGTATATTAAATTTGGACATTTTTTACTTATATTTAAGTTTAGAAGGAATAAAAATGATCTTATAATGATTTTACCCTACTCAAATAAAATTGCTTTTGAATATAAAATAGCCATAGCTACAATAAAAGGTGTACTAACATCTTCATGAAAATGAAGATATTGGAGAACTTTTTTTTTCTTACTAGATTGGAAAACTTCTATAATCAAATATCCACTTATTCTTAGCCTCTCACATTAAATCAGGATACATTCGCTTTATTAAATGTATTTTTTATACTTAAATTGATCTATAAAATTTTATGAAGTTTTTAATTATCGTGTTTTGAATATGTTTTACAGCTTTTATATTTTTTTATAAATATAATTAAATATTTAAAACTAACAGTTTTTAAAGATTATTGACGTAGTAGTAACTTTTATTTTCTCTCCATTTTTTATTCTTTTTCACAAAACTTATATTCTTGAATTTTTTTATTATTCTGAAATATATATCATTTAACAATGGGAATGAATTCTGTAACTTTTGGATAAAATAGAATAATATTATTTAAATAAACACAAAAATTGTAACTTACATGTTTGATAAAGATGGGAGAAGTGGAAGAAATTAATGAAGAAAAAAAAAGGAATGAAAGCAGGTGATGAGAAATATAATGATAAAAAAATGTGTTTTTTTTATTAAAAAAAACAAAATAATGTAGAAATATATAGAAAGATAAATTAAAATAAGTAAGAAATATAATAATTAAATCAAAATGAGCCCACTAAATTAAGTTCAAATTTATTTCTCTACATCTGCTGTACCAAACAATGTCACTTATTTCTATCTACTACATTGTCTCTGTCTGCGGTAACAAACAGGCTGGTAGGTTTAGACTAACATCAATTGATAATGTTGTAACCTGAAGCAAAGCACAGCATTGATCAGAAGTAACTAAAGCCAAGGGAGAGAAGTGAGGACGTGTTACATGCAAAACCTAGAAAGGGACCCACGTTGTCTCTAGCTCCCATCATCTGTCTCTTCCAAACTATAAAGAGTGAATTGAAAATAGGGAATTATTTTCTTTGAAATTTAACATAAAGAATTAATTAAATTTATCTTATTTGTTCATGTTTTATAAACATAAATTTAAGAGAAAAAATAATTATTTTTAATTGGATGACAAAATATATAAAATTATTTTATACTGGGTGGTCACTCAAACTATTTACTTGCACTTTTGTTTCTTGTTTTTATTTTCTGTTTTTTACTTTTTAATTTAATTATTATTTGAATTATTCAATATTGTCCTTACTCTGGACAGAAAATTTTGACTATCATATTTATAGAAATATATGATGATTACTTTATATGTATTAAGACTAGATTATTCTATTTTTTATAATATATAAAGTGACATTTGTTGATTGTGTGTGTGTGATTAACCGTTGTGATCATAATTCCAAAGCCCTAGGGAAAGTAACAAGATTTAAATGTGGAATAGAGGAGTGACCTAGCTAGTAATTACCCATTAATTTAACTATGTATTTAAGTTAATTAGAAATAAAAATTCTAATTAATTAATATCAAACTTTGTGTTTCTATTGTTTGAATTAAAATACAAAAGAATTTCTAAATTTACAATTCAGGTAAACTAAATATGTGAATATATTAATCACTGACTGTTAGAGCGTACGTAAAAATACTATTGAATGTGTATCAATTGGTACAAGCAGGGAGGACCAGAATTTAACAATTGGGTGTCATCCAATAAATATACTAATTAGCATAAAAATTTAGACTATATATTTATATATTTATAATTATGCATTTTTAAAAATAATATAAGAACATATAATAGAAAATATATTTATACAAAAGATAAATGAAGTATTTTTTTAAAGACCCAAAATTGCTGACATTAATTAAATAGGATTGAATTAGTTCAAACTTAAAATATTTCAGTCCATTAAATTTAATTTTTTTATAAACTTATATTTGAGTGTAGAAGGAGTAAAACTTAATCTGTACCCGACTCAAATAATATCCCCTTAAATAGGAAATACCCATAGCTACCATGTAAAGCATATTAATATCTAGAAATGACAACAGATATGGTAGGACATGAATAGAGGCTTTAGCACCGAAAGAGTGAAATTTTTTTTTAATTATCGTTTGGGATATAATTAAATTTTTTATAAAAATGAGTAAGTCGTAATCCCTGTTACGACTTCTAAGTTAGAAGTCGTAACATACATTATGACTTATATATTTTTTAATTTTTTAAATTGAAGTTGTAAAAAAGTTTACGACTTCATTATATATATTTTTTTGACATACAAACTTTCAATTATTTTTTTCTTTTCATCATTACGATTTTTAAAACTTTTTTTTTCTTTTTCTCATTACAACTTTGAAGTCGTAATGAGTCTTACATCTCTTTCTTTTTTTACCTTTTAATTTCTTTTTTTTTTTGTACTTTTTATAATTTTTTTAACTTTTTTCTTTCATTTTTTAACTTTTTATATGTTTTTTACTTTTAAAATGAAAAATAATTTTGTTTTAAATATATTATTTTGTTTTTATATGTTTTTTTAAACTTTTTTTTCATTTTTTGAACTTTTTTTATTTTCTTTTTTAAACTTGTTTTCTTAATTTTTTAGTTTCATTAAATATTTGAATATATTTTTTATATTTTTTAATATTATTTTATTTAATATAGTTTCTAAATTTTTATATATTTTTATTTAATATACTTTACAAATTAAAATACATAATATATATAAGGACACTTTTATAATTTCACAGGTAACAAATATACACAGTATGAATATTATGATACTAGTATCTTACTCATTAACAAGTGGATACGTGTACTCGTGAATAACAAATGTTTATTTAAAGTATCCATCATTTACCCTTGATAAATTTTATTTGTGAATATTTGTGGTTACAATTTTTTTTTTCATCCCTACTAATAAAATCTTCATGAAAATAAAGATATTGGAAAACTTCTATAATCAAATATCTACTTAATTATTCCTAGCCTCACATTAAATGAGGACACATTTGCTTTATTAGATTTTTTTTATATAATTACATTGATCTATATTTTTTTAATAGTTTTACCATGTTTTTAATTATCGTATTTTGATATTTTTGAATTTTTTTAATAATTTTAAAAATTAATTAATATTTAAAACTAACACCTTTTAAAGATTAAATTTGACGTGTGTTTTCTTAGATGGTAAATTTTATTTTCTTTCTCATTTTTTCTTCTTCTTTTTCACAAAATTTATATTCTTGAAAATATTTATCTCCGAAATATATATCATTTATCAAAGGGAATAAATTCTTTAACTTTTAGATAAAACGTAATTATATTAAATAGACAGGAAAATTGTAGGTTTTAGGTTTAGACTAGTTTTAAATATCTTTTTCATTCAAATAATTTAGCATTTTTTTCATTTTTGTCTTCGTAATTTTTTTATTTTATTCATTGCAAAATGTGTTTGTTTTATATTTTGTCCTTAAATGTTTTTAGATAACTTTTTATTATTATTCAAAATATTATCTAAAACTTTTTAAGGATTTTACTGTTCAAAATACCATCTAAAACTTTATAAAAATAAAAAACAAAATAAAAATATTTTATACGGAACAAAACGAAAAAAAATATAGAGACAAAAATAAAAAAAACTAAATTATAGAAAAAAATATTTAAACCTTTAGACTAATATCTATTCGATGGATTGAAGAAATCTCTAATATATGGCTACCGGATAAGATGGGAACTTCTTCCCTCCTGGAGACTAGGTGTTTTGTTTTTAGTTTCTGTTGGTTTGTCTTTTATGTTTTTTCACTCTTGTAATTAGAAAAAGAAAAGAAAAAGAGAGTAACATGCATCTATAATCCTGTAATCTAAAACAAACAAACCCTTAAAGCATTGATCGGAAGTAAAGCCAAGGGAGAGAAGTGAGAAGAACATGTTTCACAAAATGAAGAAACAGACCCACGTGTTCTCTTCCATCATTCCAAAGTAGGGAGTGAAATAGTGAATTCTTTTCATTGAAATTTAACCCATGTATAAAAGAATAAATTAAATTTATCTCATTTATTCATGATTTGTAAATCTAAATTTTTTTTAAAAATATTAATTTGTGATTAAGTGACAATTTATAGGCGAAACAACTATTTAGGAGTATTTTTTTAAAAAATTATCCAATGGAGATAAATTTTAAATAATGACCAAGAAAAGGTAAGTCTTAGGATAATTCATAACTTCTAAGTTTAAAATTATAATTTTTTTTTTACTTTTGCTTTTTTGCTTTTTCTTTTCTTCTTTTTAATTTTTCTTAAATACGATTTCAAAGTTATAATTCTTTTTTATATTTTTGATAGAATTTACGACTTCAAATTGGTATATATAATTTATTTAAATTAATATTTTTATTTAATACTTTCTATATTTTATATTATTTTATTTAATATTTTAAAAAAATTGCATCTTTTTTATTTAATATTTTCTATTTTTTTATATTGTTGTATTTAATATATTTTTTATAAATGAAATACTATTAAAATAACTATATGTATGACTTTAAAGTCGAGTTTGTTGAAATGTATTACAATTAGAAAAAAAAATCATAGAAAATATTCACTAGAATATAAAAAAGCAAAAAAAAAATAATTCAATAAAACAACAGAAAACATTAAATAAAACAATATACAAAAATGTTAAATAAAACAATATATAAAAATATTAAATAAAAATAATAATTTAAATAAAATTATTTATAAATTTAAAGTCATAAGTAATTCACGGCTTCTATAAAATATATATATATATATATATATATATATATATATATATAAATTTATGACTTTAAAATCGTATTTTAAAAAAATTAGGAAGTCATATATCTTTTTCAACTTTAGTAGAAAAGAAAAAAAAAAGAAAAAAAAGTGGTAAAATGATTTATGACTTTGAATTCATAAGTCATGGAATACTTTACCACTTATATTGAAAGAACCTTGAAGAGATTCCTTTGGTTAGCTTTAGGGGTTCCATGACAAGAGTTAGAACTCAAGCTCTTCAAGAGCACATCAAAGTTAACTTGTACCTTTAGATAAGCATGAAGAATCACACCAACTCAAGAAGAACATGGGTTAAATTTTGTATTCTCAAGTTGAATTTAATTCCAGCACTTGTAGTGACAATTGTTGTGGCAATAAATAAGCCTTTAGTGGCAATTGTTTGATAAGTGTAGGTGCACTTGTATGTGATTTTTAGCACCTATGTAAATTTGTAAAAAATGAAGTTTGCAAGTGGCTGACTCAGCCATGAGTCATCATGTGAATAGCTTGCACCTTAAGCTTCATTTCATTCCACTTGCATTTAGCTTACATTTTTTTTAGCTTAAGTAACTTCCAAGACAAGCTTTAGGATGACTATATAAGGCCAGCCCAAACATATTGTATACACTTTTGGCAAATTAATAAGAAATCTGAATTTCTTATGAGAGTTTCTCTCTTGTTCTTGTTGGGAAATCGAGAGGGATAAATATCGGGGAGATTTACACATGAGTAACCATATAAGTGAATTAGATACCACACATTAACCTAAAACCTTAAGGCTCATGTTTATGGGTCTTCTCCTCACTTATATGGTACTCAACTTTTCTATTTCTATCCGATGTGGGACTTTACCTCACACTTGTACTCAACAATCTCCCCATCAAGTGTGAGTATCTTCCACATGGTAGCCTCCCCCTCTAGCGGAAGTCATTTTCAATTCACAAGTAGTGACCCTTAGAGCTTATGCCCTAGTACCTTGTATCGCCACAAGGCTCGCGGGACTTGTTGTCTGGCCTCCATGCATGGACTCACCTGCCAGGAAGACTTTTGATACAACGGATCTACATGTCCATGGTTCAAAAAATGACTTCTTACTTGTCCGAGCTGGTCACTAAGTTGAACCATTGGCTTTGATACCAATTATTGGGTATCGAGCAATCACACAACAATCGAGAAGAGAGAAAAGGGAAGAAGAAAACAACACATAGCGTTTATCCTGGTTCACCCAATGTGGGCTACGTCCAGCTATTCACTATATTCCCTCACACACTCGTACAATTGCACTCAGATTACAAGGAAATATATAGGCTTAGAAACCCTAAGCACTGTAGCTATTCATGGGTTCAAGCCCAAACTACAAATAATTAAACATGAGGCCAACAGCAGTAAAAGGCCTCGAAAACCCGTGCATATCTGCTGACGGCACAATATGAGCCATACCCAACATTCTCCCACTTGGCGAATGCTTTGCATGCTTCTTCAATCCCAATGCAGCTGCACACCATTCAAACTTCTCTGAAACTATTGCCTTGGTCAGAAAATCAGCACCATTCTCCTTTGTGTCAACCTTCTTCAGCATTACTACCTTGTTTTCAATCTTTTCTCTGATGAAATGGTATTGGATGTCTATGTGCTTGGTCCTCGCATGGTATCCTGGGATTTTAGCGAGAAATATAGCACTCTGACTGTAACGTCCCCTCAGCTGGAAGGGTCATTACTAACCACAAATTCACATTCAAGCAGATAATCAATCAGAGTTTAAGCAGTTTGGAAGCATAACTAAAAAGTGACATCATCAAGGGTCACTATCATAACACTGTACACTATAATATGGTGAATATACATCATAGTTTCTCTGTACAGTACAAAACTATACAAATATCCCATCAGGGTACATCAAAATCCATAACCAAAACTAAATACAAAACATCTGAGCAACATGCTCAAGTCCTCTAGCCTAAGGTATCCATTAGCAGCTAATCCTGCATAGGCTTCTTGCCTTGGGATCTCTCTGCTACTCTGGAAGAATCACCTGCAAAACATAGCCCCACACAAGGGGTGAGATATAAAATCTCAGTAAACTCAGGGCCCTTGAAGGTATTTCCTTCCCCTGGTTCACTGACAACAGATACACAGACAGAAACATCATAATTATCATGGTTATCATCAACAATTCATTCAATCAACACATAAACAGTCAATGTACAACCATCTGTCAATATCCATGTGATTCCGATGGTCATCACCATTTATCACCTATCATCATCATCCTGCGGAGGCTTTCATCTAGATATATATGCCGATCCCCACTCACAGAGGATCCAATATATACTAGGACATCTCATGGCAGGACATCACTATCTATCAGAAGCACCCCGAAAATATATAGGTACAACCACGTCTGGAGGACTCCTATATACCGGGCCGGCCTCTATCATGAGCTACAACTCATATCCTGTCTCAATACAATTCGCCTGAGGAGGCTACATCTGTGAATATAGGAACACCTCACTAAAGAGGCTACCTCTATATTACAGGAAACATCTCATGTCAGGCTTATATCCATCACATGTCATCTATCCTATTACCATAGGATTCCACAATCAATCATGCTTACCACCAGCCAAACAAATCATAATCACCCATCTCTGGGTTCAGATCAAAAGGCAAGCATCACAATTCAAATCACAGTCATTACCCTCTCATAGGGCACAATCATCACTCCTCAGCTAATCAGATCTATAACCAATCAACAACATGGCATAACAGCACAACAGAACCATCACCTCATATGGGTGCATGGCTGAACACAACGAAGGAATTACATTCAAGAATCAAGAGTTTACCTGCTCTAGCCAAGTCACCGGCTCTCCCGGTCTCGTGGTCTACACCACCGGAGCTCTCACGCTCACGTCCTATATAAAACAAGCATATATCACATTAAATACGATCCTAAACCGTTCAAACGAAAGGAAACTATCATCCTTTCTCTAAACATATACTAATCACTGTACAAGTGATCTCAGACCCTTCACAAGGGTCCTACTTAGCCTACACAAGGCTTCAGAGCCTCTATTAAGACTCTAACCAGGCTAATATAAGGCATATCTCTGCTTACAATAGCCTAAACCCAACTTCTCATCATCACCAGTTTCAACCGGTCAATCTCATCTATATAGTCTCCTGAGCAACTTTGTCAACTGCTCTAAGGTTCATACTAATCATAATACTAGTCTTTTATCTCTGCTCATACATACTCAGAGCCAAAATCAAACTTCATCAGTAATGATGATTCAAGGCTCTAACTTCCTTAGAACAGTCCTCTGAGCATAAAACTCTACAGAGTCCGAGCCTAATTACGGCTCTAACACCTCCAAAAACACCCCTTAAGATAACCCCAAAATCACAAAATCCAAACCACAGAACCAACAGTTAGAGCTCGAATTTCTTACCTCTGTGATGTTCAGAAACACCTGGGAATCGCTTTCCCTAAGGTAGCTTGCTCAATCAAGGCCTCCTTTGCCTCTAAATTCCGAGCTCTCAAAGGTTCTCTCAGAGAAATCGAATCTCACTGTTTCTCAGCTATTCTCAAGAATCAATCGGGGGTTTTCTCTCCTCTTGGGGTTCTAATCACTTTCCTAGTTGGTTATCAAGTGTTTAGGTCAAAGGATAAGCGGGTATGAAGCTCTCCAAGTCATCAATGGAGGAACAAGGCTTTGGGGAAGAAGAAAACTGATTTTTGACCCCCAAAATCGTGAAAATCCCTTTATATAGGGTGCCTGCCCGAGATTTGGCGCTCTGGGCGCCAATTTCACGCCTCCAGCGCCAAATTCCAGTGAAAAATGGCCTTCTGGACATTTCTGGCCGTCGCTAAATCCGTCGCTAATCCGTCGCTAATTCCGTCGCTAACACTTTTTGTGACGGAATATAGTTAAATTTAAATTTTCTTTCTTTTTCTCTTAATTATAAACCTAGGTTATTACACTGACTATCACACCCAACAGTCACATCTCCTTGTGTAAGGCCAAGCTCTTTACACAATCTTTGCAACCAAATAACTTCCTTGACAGCATGTGTCAAGGCCATGTACTCAGCCTCAATAATTGATAATGCAACGGTCTTCTGCCTCTTGCTCATCCAACTAACAACTCCACCAAATGAAGAAACAACATATCCACTAGTAGACCTTCTACTATCAATGTCACCTCCCCAATCTGCATCCACAAAGCACTCTAGCTGTAATGGTGGTTGCTCCCTTGAGTCTTTCACGCCTTCATAGCAAAACTCAAGGTTAGATGTACCATGAAGACAACATAATACTCGCTTCACTGCCATCCAATGCTCCTTTCCTGGTGTGGACATAAACCTACTCAATACTCCCACTGCTTGGGCAATATCAGGACGAGTACAAACCATAACATATATCAAACTTCCAACTGCACTAGCATAAGGAACTGATGCCATCACTTCTCTTTCTTCTTCAGTCTTGGGACACTGGTCAATGGATAACTTCACACCTTTAGCCTAGGGAGTCTGCATCGGTTTACAGTCAGTCATATTGAATTTCTTTAGAACATCTTCTATGTACTTCCTCTGACTCAACCATAACCTTCTTCTATGACGTTCCCTTTTGATTTGCATGCCCAAGATCATACTTGCAAGGTCTAAATATTTAATTTCAAATTTCTTTGCCAGTAGACCTTTTATAGTACTGATCATCTTCAAACTGTTACCAATAAGTAGCATGTCATCAACATACAAGGTTAGAATAACAAAGCTATCTTCTACCTTTTTCACGTAAACACAATGATCAACATCACAACGGTCTAACACAAGTTTTGACACATAAGAGTCAAAATTCTGATACCACATCCTGGGAGATTGCTTTAGGCCATACAGAGACTTGTTAAGCTTGCACACAAAGTCCTTTTTACCTCTTACTATGAACCCCTCTTGCTGCTTCATGTAAATAACCTCATCTAAATCACCATGAAGGAATGCAATCTTCACATCCAACTGCTCCACCTCTAAGTCATATGTAGCTGCCACAGATAAAACAAGTCTTATGGAATTTAACTTTGCAACAGGTGAAAATACATCATCATAATCAACCCTTTCCATTTGTGAATATTTTTTTGCAACCAAGCGAGCTTTGTAACGTTCTATCTCCCAATTAGCACCAATCTTCTTCTTGAACAACAACTTACAACCAATTGCCTTTCGATCTGTAGGTAGTTTCACCAAACTCCAAGTTTGATTCTTGATCAGAGAGTTCATCTCTTCGTTCATGGCTTCCTCCCATTGTTTGTCAGCATCTGAATCCCTAGCTTGCTTTACAGTGTTGGGTCATCATCTGTGATACTCAAAGCATAACTGTCAGTGATACAAAGATTATAGTTTTCAGGTGTATACCTCTCAGGCAGTCTTCTCTCCCTTGTGGATCTCCTCAACCACTGTACTTCAACTTCAGCCTCAATATCAGAAACTGTATCAGAAATTGTACCTTCCATCTCGTCATATTCAACAGCTTCAGAATCTGAATTTTCCTTTCCAACCTGTGAGCTATCAACATCAAACTCTACTGTCTGTGGCTTTTCAAGAGCTTTTGGAAAAATCTGATTAAGCTTTTCTTCCCTGAATACAACATCTCTGCTGTAAGTTATACTTTTGGTTTCTCAGTTCCACAGCTTGTACCCTTTGATACCATCCTTGTACCCAATAAAATAGCACTTTTGAGACTTACTGTCAAGCTTGCTTTTTTTTCTCCTTGGGTATGTGTACATATGCTTCACAACCAAATACTCTAACATGAGAGATGTTTGGCCTTCTTTTAAATAGTGCTTCAAAAGGAGTTTTATCCTTCAAAGCCAATGTAGGAGATCTATTTTTCAAATAACAAGCAGTAGCAACTGCCTTCGCCCAAAACTCAGCTGCCAAGCCTGTACCACTTAGCATGCTTCGTGCCTTTTCAATGAGAGACTGATTCAACCTCTCTGCCACCCCATTCTATTGAGGTGAATAGGGCATTGTCTTTTGCCTTGCAATACCACTAGCCACACAAAGTTGATTAAATTTTGCAGAACAAAACTCTCCACCATTGTTAGTTCTCAGCACCTTGATTTTTCTGTCAAATTGATTTTCTACCAATGCTTTAAACTCTTGGAATTTTTCGAACACTTGATTCTTGCTCTGTAAAAAATATAGCCACACATATCTAGAATAATCATCAGTAAAAGAAACATAATACCTAGATTTTCCATGTGATGCTACAGGTGTAGGTCCAAACACGTCGCTGTGTATCAAGTCAAGAATCTCTTTAGCTCTTCCTCCAATGGACTTAAAAGACACCCGATTTTGCTTGACATGTAAACAGTGCTCACAAAACCCGAAATCCATTAAACAGCTCAGAATACCTTTTACCAGCTTCTTTGATGTTAAAGTCTTTAGACCTTTCCCACCAATGTGACTCAGCCTCTTATGCCATAGCATTGCAATGTCTTCCTCCGCATGCTCAGATATACAACCATCACTACTGAACACTGTGTGACCCAGCAGTTTCCACAGTTTTCCATTACGCTTTCCTCTAGAAATTACCATAGCTCCACTAGTATGTTTGCATGAATATTTATCACTACTAAAATTTATACCTGCATCTGTCATACTGCCAACGGAGATAAGATTTCTGGTCAGACCTGGAATGTGCATTACATCCGACAGATTCTTGGCTGTTCCATCTTTCATTTGTAGCCTTACCTTTTCACGTCCCACAATTTTCAGGGTCGTGTCATCTCCCATTCTCACTGTACCACCAGAACATGTTTGATAGGTGTAGAACCACTCCCTGTGAGGTGTCATATGGAACGATGCTCCAGTATCAATTATCCACTCGTTGTAGTCGCTATGAGCTTTTGTCACTACATACAGATCTCCCACGCTATCATCATCGTCCTTTTTTGTACCAGAAGATGATGACTCATCTCGTTTCTCAGGACCCATACTTTTATTTCTGCAATTCTTTTTTATGTGCCCAACCTGCTTGCACTTCCAACACCTTGCTTTAGATTTATCACGAGATTTTTACCTTCCCCGAGATTTGTATCTGAAACCTGGTTTTGATTTATCAGTATTCCTCCCTCTAGCAAACAGAGCCTCATTAGCAATACCCTCAGAATCTACCCTTCTCATCTCTTCAGATAATAGGGCAACAACAACGGTCTCTAAGGACAGTGTGTTAACACCAGTACCAATAGAGATAATGATATGCTTCCAAGAATTTGGCAGTGAACATAGCAAGGTGCATGCCTTATCTTCATCATATAGGTTGACATCTACAGATGTGAGTTGTGTACAGATAATGTTAAATTCATTTAAATGTGCAGAAAAAGAATCACCTTCAGACATCCGTAGATTGTATAGTCTCCTTCGCAAGAACAACTTATTCATGAGTGAATTGCTCTGATAGAGGCTGCCCAGTTTTGTCCAGAGATCCTTCGTGGTATTCTCGGAGGTCACATTCACCAGAACGTTGTGAGCAAGGCACAACCAAATCAGGGTTCGTGCCTTTCGATCGTTTTTGATCCAAGTCTGCAACTCATTTGATCTTTTAGCTGCAGGTGGCGCATCGTCGATCATGTGCCAGAGTTCCCTGTCAACGAGCAGGGCCTCCATCTTCAATTTCAATAACTCAAAACCCTTTCCTCCAAAATTTTCAACCTCGATTCATGATTGGTTGGTCAACATCCCTCATCGATTGATTTTGCAGGTTTCTTAATGTCAAGAAAACCCTAAAACAGCGAAACCCCAATCGCAGAACCTTAGCTCTTGATACCAATTATGGGAAATCAAGATGGGTAAATATCAGGGAGATTTACACATGAGTAACCATATAAGTGAATTAGACACCTTAAGGCTCATGTTTATGGGTCTTCTCCTTACTTATATGGTACTCAAATTTTCCATTTCTATCTGATGTGAGACTTTACCTCACACTTGTACTCAACAATTCTTGTGCAAGAACTTCTTGGATCTTATCAATGACTTCTCAAAGTTATTGTGGCGATTCTTCTTAGACTCATTGGAGAGCTTCTCCATGGCGTCATCCACCTCATTCCTTGGTCTAATTTCATCCTCCATTGGTTACTTTCTTTGGACCTCATTCACGCCACTCTTGCTCCAAAATCTTGAGTAAGAGTTTGAATTCTTAAAGTGTTCATAAAGATTGAGTTTCATTGCAAGGTAGATTGGGAAAATCAATGTCTAATGAGGTTAGCCATACATCATATGGACTTGATTGGTGTGCAGGAAGCAATGAGGGAAAGAAATGTTTTCAACGCCAGACTAGCAATCTTAAGGGAGAAAGAATTGGAAAAGAAGTACTAACACATTCTAATGATGGACACATCTATAATGTCCGAAAGTAAACTCCAAGACCATCAAGCCTTTTATAAAATAATTAGGCGTAAACTAGGTATGTAGTATTAATTTGTTGTAACCGTCTTTTAATTTGTATTTTTAGGAATCATGTTTGATTTGTCTTTTTTTTTTTTAATTTGTAACCGTATTTTAATTTGTTCAATATTTTTATTTGTGAAACTTGACCGTCATAAAACTAGCCATTGCATAAGTATAATTTGCTTTTTAATTGTTCAATTCTCATTCATTCTTGTACGTCTTCTTCAAACAATCTTCCTCTTTCACTCATTTATGTAATCAATCATTCATACAATGGATCCAAAAAAGGACCTCAACATAGTTTGGAAACAAATTATTTATGAAACACTTGACGACAATAGTGATGAACAAACCATGAGCTGCTCATGTGCGATGCAACAACAAGTAGGCAACAATAGTCAACACAGAAGGCCTAGAATAGTGATTAATCACAATTGTGAAAATGGACATCTACGATTGGTGAATGTCAAGTTCTAAAAAAATTTGATATATACAGAAACTCAATTCTGATGTAGGTTCCGAATGTGATGACAATTGTTCATTCGAATTTTCAACGCTCTTAGTAATCACAATGAGTATTTTCAAATGAGATCTGATGCTGTAGGTAGAATAAGTCTCTCGCCATTGCAGAAGTGCACTGTAGTTATTTGTATACTGTTATACAGATCACCTATCGATTGTGTGGATGAATACGTTAGAATTGGCGAATGCATACAACTCAATGTTTACAAAAATTTGTAAGGGGTGTTAATGAGAAGTTTGGACAAGTGTACTTGAGAAGACCCAACAACAATGACATCAATTTCCTACTACAAATTGGAGATGCACGAGGGTTTTTAGGTATGTTAGGTTCTATTAATTGCATGATTGAGAGTTGAAAAATTGTCCAGTTCTATGGTAAGGCCAATATTATAGAGGTGATCATCACAAATCCACAACAATATTTGAAGTCGTCGCTTCACAAAACTTATGGATTTGACATGTATATTTTGGAATTGCAAGTTCAAACAATGAGATTAATGTGTTAAAGCAATCGCCTATGTTTGATGACTTTTTGCAAGGTTGAGCTCCTCCAGTACAATTTACAATTAATGGAACTCCATATAATATATGGGGTACAATCTTGCAGAGGATATTTTTCCTGATTGGGTTTGTGAAGACCATATCAATGCCACAAGGTCCTAGAAAAAAATTATTTGCAAAATGTCAATAAGCAGCAATAAATGATATGGAACAAGCATTTGGTGTGCTTAAATCTCGATTCGCAATTATATGTGATCCATCACGTGCCTGAAACATGGATACAATGAAGCATATAATTTTGACATGCATTATATTACATAACATGATTCTCAAAGATGAACGAGATACATTCAGTGATAATATCGATTTTGATTATAATCAAGTAGACAATAACATTTCAAATGTTGAAATATTTCATGGTATTCCTCCTAACTTTGCTACATACTTGCAAATAAAATACGTTATGCATATTAGAATTCATCAATAACTTGGCAAAAACTTAAAAATAATATAATTTAAATAACTAATTTGACATGTGGGGTTGGGGGGAAACAAATTTGACATTTGGGGTACTCAAACACGCCCAAATTGGGCATGCCTCCGTCCATCGCTAATTTGGTCGCTAACACTTTTTTACAGAATATTAGAATCTTTAAAAAATCCGTCTCTAATTCGGTCTCTAATTCAGTCGCTAACACTTTTTTACATAATAGTGTTTTTTTTAAAATGTGTTGCGACCACAATATTGTGATTTTTTAATTTTTTTAAACTGAAAACGTTTAAAAATTTACAGTATAACTTTGGTAAATAAATATATCAAAAAAAATTATTTAATTTGGACTAATTTTTTATTAACTTTGTTGTTCAAATTAATTACTGTACATAATTAAATATGCATATAATTTTTAATTCACCTATGATTGTTTAAGTTGATGTTTTTATTTTTACATCTTAATGTCTGCAAAAAAATTAGCCAAAATTAGGTGTACGATATGTTTTTCAAACGGTCATAGCCCAAATTAGGTGTATGATATGTCCTTCAAACAATCATAACTTTTGATAGAAATGTCTGATGGAGGCGTACGATATGTCAAAACGTTCAAAATTCAGAGAAGTAATTAAAAAAATAAAAAATATCATTAAATTAACTAATTAAATAATTAAAAAAGTAGACAAAAAGAAAATTTTTGGATAATTGAATCTTAAATCCTAATTTTGAAGCACTTAGAAGCATTTTTTGAAAAAAATAGTTGACCTTTGGGGATTTGCCTAGGCCTTCTCCTCTCAATTTTGAGCGTCTGACCACCGGTTTTGCCTCAATCGGATATTCCAGTCAAAAGTTATGACCGTTCAAAGTTCGCTCAATAATGCGCATCCTTGACACGTGTCACAATCAGGTAAAACACCCCCAATCGAGGCGTGTTTAAACATGCCCAAACCAGGTGTGTTTGAGTGCACCAAATGTCAAATTTGTTTCCCCCCACTCCAAATGTCAAATTAGTTATTTAATTTATATTATTTTTAATTTTTTGCCTCAATAACTTTAAGCAGACCATATTTGGGAAACGTTACAATCACAACAATAATAAAATTTAATTTTTCTTTAGCATTAATGTGTTGTATTTTTTATTATTATCAAATTTATGTATTTTTTATTTGTTTAACATTTAGTCATAAATAAAAATTAAATTTATGCTTATTTTCCTATTTCTTAATAATATTTATAAATTTTTTCTTACATGTTTTATTAATTAAATTTAATTACTTAATTAATTATATTTAATTTAATAAATATTTAAAAGTGAAATTCATGTGATACTTATTAAACATTATATAATATTCCAAAATGAAACCTACTCTTGTAGAAAAAAAATGATTTTTTTTAAACATCTTCAATCTTATATCTTGTGTGATAATGTGAAATGTACTTAAAAAAAATAGTCTAAAATTGTAACTTTAAATCTCTCATTAAAGAATGATGCTATTAGGTATTCTTCCATCAAGTTCCAATATTAAATTTTGGTCCTTTTAATGGCACTCCATTCTTGAAATGGACATCCAAAACCCAGTATTAAAAAACTCACATGTCAGGACTGTGGTAACGTCGTTCTCTAAATTATTGGTACTCACGCTGTCACGCATGTGTATACCTACTCCCACGATAAAGTCGCGCACATTGAACGTCAATATTTGCGCAGTGTTAAAATCCATTTGTTTCTTTCTTGTATGCAGACTGTTTTTTTAAATACTTTCACAATTTTTAATATATTTATTTAACTATAATTTTAAAAAAACTAGAATTTAATAACACTAAAACTTTCATTATTTTAAGAAGTTATTGTGAATATTTCTTTTTAAAAGAATTCTAATTATAACTATTTTAAAATAAACATATTTTCATACTTTTAAATAAATAAAAATATTTTTTGCATTACATATTTTTTAAAACTATTTAACATAATTTTAATTTTTCAACAAGTATCTAACTTATATTTTTAAAGAAATTTCAATCCCAATGTGCCGAATGCATGTCCTTTTTTTAGGAAAATTTGCTGAATGTTAATGACAACTTTGTGTTTGCAACCAGTACGATCACAAGTAATAATACGTTGAAATTTAACTTTAGTTTTGTATCATTCAACCTTCCCTTTTTAGAGCTCGACCTGTGCCTCTATGCAAGCCTTTTGCTGCAAGAACTCTAAATCTGTCTGTATTGTGTTCTATATCTACTTTCAACTTTTTCATATCATTCAAATACAAACCCTTATAGTAGACGACACATTGTTACCACTTAAAGTACCACAATTCTTTAGAAGATTGTTGAAAAGATTTGCATAAAGTTAATTGGTTGGTACTAGGATCAAATGAAATAATCACAGTGTTCCATTATATTTACCACATCTATAAAACTTTCTACCCAAATTATCTTTAGACCCACGACATTTTCATCGGCCACAATTTTGGTGAATCAATCAAGGACATTTTTAATATTTTTGAGTAAAGTATATAAATTAAATTTTAAAGAAATTTCAATCCTAATTTGAGAACAAGTTCTAATATAACAACAACCATAAAATTTTGCTTTTTGATAACTTATTAATCATAAATTTAAATATAAAAAAGTATATAATATTCATATTTCTTCGCATGACACATGACAAATACTTAAATTTTTAGTCAGAAACATCTATAAAATGTGCATAACGAGGAACACGTAAATTTTTTAGTGAGAAGCCTCTATAAAATTTGCTGTACATTTTCAATCCCAATTTCAATGTCAGTATCTATTATTTTATAAAGAACAGTCTTCATATAACTTCACTATAAAAGGGAAACAAAGATTGTAGATCGATCATGAGCCAAAAGAAGATCGATCATGGCTTATATCCTTTCTCTATCATCTTTCTCCCTCTCCGATTTCTCTGCACCTCTTCCCATTTCCATTTGTTCCTCATCTTCCGCCTTCCTAACTTCCCAAATACCATGCAAACCCACCAAACGTAGCAAACCAAAAGGCCATCATGTTTCCAAAGTGTCATGCCACAGTAACCAAAACACCACCCCAACACCAAACCCAGAAGAAGAAAAACCATCGTCATACAACATTATGGGAAAACATAGGAGGGATGTTCTCCTTGGCATTGGGGGCCTTTACGGTGCTTCTGCTCTTAGCAACACCAACCCTTTAGCCATGGCTGCAGCTCCCATTCTCGAGCCTGACCTAGAACATTGTTGTATAACTGATGATGTACCTAAAGGGGGCATCGAGGCACAACTCTATTGTTGCCCACCAAGATCTTCTTCCCCTCCTATAGATTTCAAGTTGCCTAAAGGAACACCACTTAGGGTTAGACCAGCTGCTCAATTCGTCACCGATGAGAACCTAGAAAAGTATAAGTTAGCCCTTAAGTGCATGAGAAAACTTCCCTCTGATGATCCTCGAAGTTTCAAGCAACAAGCTGATATCCATTGTGC
>CM023953.1:9106241-9134865 GCA_013407115.1 Glycine latifolia
GAGACTGGGCCAAGTTCCAAGTTTCCTCTCACTTTGTTGGACTCAAAGATAACCCTACTTGTTAAAAGGCCAAAGCAATTGAGGAGCAAGAGAGACAAGGAGGAAGAGGAAGAAGTGTTGGTGATTGATGGGATAGAGTTTGATGGGGATGATGATGTGAAGTTTGATGTGTATATTACTGATGAAGATGTCGAGGAGATAGGACCAGAGAGCACAGAGTTTGCAGGAACCTTTGCGACTCTGGGTCATTCCCATTCGAACATGAACATGGATAAGAAGATCAAAACTAGCTTGACATTGGGAATAACAGATCTGTTAGAGGACTTGGATGCTGAAAATGATGATAGTATTCTGGTGACGTTGGTACCACGATCTATAAATGTAACCATCACAATTCAGGGCATAAAGATAGAGTTTGAAAAGGAGTAGTGAAAATATGTTGTTGTCAATTACTACTTAATTTTGACAGGCGTGCTTGGCCATGTGTTTCCCACATGCAAATAAGTTTAAATTTATATCAACATGTTTAGCAATTTCAGAGAAAAAATTAAATCATATTTTGATTACTTATACCGGGTAGATATTCTGGCTATCCGAATACCTATATTATCCTAAGTTCAATAACCTCAAAAACCATATTCTTATTCTTTAGAGTATTCATGTATTCGGTTAGGTCAAGTATTCAAAGACTCCTTCCTCTCATATACTTAAGTATTCAACTTGATCGAATACATAGCAAGATAATAATTCATTTCAATATAGATAAAACCCTTAAGTATTTGGTTAAGTCGAATACATGAATACTCATTCCCTCCCATATAGGAGAAACTTTTGGGCCGAATATCTAGATACTCATCATCCCCCTTAGATAATTTCCACATTAGGTACCAATTAGGTTGAGTATCTAAGTATTCCTAAGGAGAATACTCATAACCTATATAATCCTTAATAATCATCCTCATGATGGTTATCTAACCACATCATTGCTCTAATGTTAATTAGGAACAAATTACCTAAAATGGCAAAGGAATGCAAGTGTCCATGAATCTGAGGTCCATTAAAATATGTATAAATAGTTATGATTTTTTATAGGTAAATCAACTTTTCACATTCGTTTAACACTCTTATTTATTGATCTTGATCGAGATCTTACTTGAGCGTTATAATCTCTTTTACAAGTATCAACCTACCTATCAACTTGTAAAATAATAGATTGTGTAGAAGGAAAATACCAACAAATAAAAATTTATTGTATGTTTCGTTTGTTGTTAGCATAGAGATTAACAAATGTTTGATCCAATGTAGAATATATATGGCACGTTTGGTTTTGAAAAAAAATTTCAATTTTCATTTTTTTAAAACTATTTTAATTTAGATTTTCAGAATTTGAAATATTGTTTGGTTTGGTTTGTTTTTTATTTTTTGTTTCAGAAAAAGAAAATATTGAAAAGTTTTAATTGTATTCTCTCACATCTTTCATCCAAAAATCTAATTACAACCCTAATGATTCATAGATGTGCTTGGAGCTATTGGAAGAGAGATGGTGCTGAATGCAGTTGCCCTTCTTCACTCCCTCGATCCTACCCCAGCAATTCAGATGTGCTTGGAGCAATACGACGCTGCTTTCATGGACACAAAGCTCTCAAAACACACTTCCATCTTCGAGCTCCGCCTCTGGGTTGCATTTGCATCCTCGTCCAATCTGTCATAGTCATCACCCTTTTCTTATCCTCTCCCTTTGCCTCTCCTCCCGTCGCTACCACCGCCACAAGCAATGTCACTCCGCTGTGCCGCCACCGCTGCCGTCCACACGCTGAAGGTCACACATGGGAGACCAAGACGCATGTGTATCAGGTGCCATTGTAGGTGGTGGAGATGCGTGAAAGAAATGAAACAGGAGGCTGAAGTTGAAACCATATTTACAAGATTTGCCCCCATGTTTTCATGTGTTTTCATTTTCAACGTTTAACAAAGAAAATGCTGGAAACAACTTCCTGGCACTTTCAAAATTGGGCATATATTGAAGAACTTATTCAACAAAAACATATTTAAAATTTTAACCAAACGCATTTTCAGTCCCATTTTCTATTTTTATTAAAACTAAAAATAAAAACTTGAAAATCAAGCGTCACCTTAATTTTTTCAATTTTGTATTCCCTCGGTAATGTTTATAATGAATTTCTTTAAATAACCAGGATACCTACTTGTTTATTTCTTTTTTTGAAGGAAGCATACCTACATATATATATATATATATATATATATATATATATATATAAAGTTAATCTATATATTTAAGTTTGTATAATTTCAATTGTTTTAACAAATAATAACTACATAATTATTCTTCATTCATTTGTAGATAGAACTAGCTACACATTTAACTAACCGTTCAACATATTTAAAGAAGTTAACAAAGAAGAGAAATCCATACTTCTAATTCCCATTGAGTGTACCATACAATAAATGAACACGCCTAATAATATTTAATGGTTTTGATATTAAATTAGCTTTTAACGATATTAATAGAATTTGATAATACATCAGCCAAAAATTGTAATTTTCAAATAAATTAGTCTAACTTTATAATTTAGATAGTTGTACATAAGATAAAGTGTATCCAGATCTATAAATATCCACAAAATATCCTTAAATAGATAGGATAAATACTCATTTATTGAAAGGGGCATAACAGGTATTTATCCACATATTTTAATGGAGATGAGTACATTAATCTAATTACTAAAAACATAGTATTCAACACTAGCTAACTTTGTTGATCTAGTCTGGTTGTGTGGTTTTAAATCACTCCCTTTGTTACTTTTATTACTCTCTCCATCCTATGATAATTATCATGTAAGAAGAAAAAATTATTTCAAAATAATTATTATTTTAGTTTTTTAATGTAATATAAATTATTTTTTTCATTTATATCCTTTATAATATTAATTATATGAGTTAAAAAAATGAATTAATGATGATGAGTAAGGGTTCATTTTGTAAAATTATTAGTATTATTTTTTGTTTATTGATTTGTCTTGATATGTTTAAAATAACTTGATAATTATAATTAGATGGAGGGAGTATTATTTTCCCTATTTGTAAAAATTATAGACCTAGACCTTTTAACCTTTTTTTTTCTTTTTTAAGAGACATAAATTTGAACATAAGTTTTGCAATAATATTTAATATTTATAAATAGTGTTTATAGATTTTACTTTTGAATCATATATTGGTTTTGATATATAAATAACTTACAATTACAAAATTGTATAATAATTATTATTAATGTAATCAATTTAATTAAGCATTAAATATAATTTGGTCCATTGAAATTGATTATTTTAAAGTTCAACTTCACAATTATCTAAAATTATAAAATTTAATAAACATGATGGATTATGATTTGTAGATAATTTTATTTCTTAGAGCATCTTTAGTGGTAGATCTTAAATTGGGATCTTAGATCACTTTTTAGTAGACTCCATAGTGCCAAATAATATTTAAGATCTCTTCCATTTTGTTCTTTAGTGATAGATCTCATCCTGAGATCTTAAGGAGAGAGAAAAAGGAAAATAAATTATTCTTTTTTGAACAATGTGCAGATCTTAAGGGTTCTTCTACAAGAACTCATTCTCCATGTTGGAGATCTCTCTAACTCCTTTAGTGGGAGATCTAGTGAAGACCAGATCTTGAACTCAAGATCTTGCACTAAAGTTACTCTTAAACATATATGCATTTGATTTCTAATTGGTACATATTAAAATATAATTATAGGATGATGTCAATGCTTTAAATAAATCTCTCAGTAGCTCAAGAGAATAATCCTTAGTTTTTAGCCAATGGATACTCTGGTTGACAATTTTGTTTTCCAAAATTCAGCTAATTTGATTGAAAATTACAAATTTATCAATGTCGTATTGTTAAAATATTTTAATATAATTAAATGCTAATTTAATATCACTAGGACCGGTTTACATTATTAGGTTTGTTCATTTTTTTATTATATGGTTCTCAATAGAAATTAGAATTATCTTTTCTTCGTTTCGTTTATTAAATGTTCAATGGTTAGTTCAATGTGCAACTAGTTCTATCTAAAAATGAACCAAGAAAAAGAGAAAGAAGTTTGAAATGTAATAAGTGATTGAGTGGAGAGATGTAAACCCAAAAAATAATATTTTATATGTTATTAGATGAATTGTTGTGTGTGTATCACATATTTATTTCAATTATTAATTTTGTTTAATATTTATAATCATGCAGGTTGCGGAAGGCATAATTCGTGATAGTAGTGGTGCTATCCTAGGTTGTTTTGCATCCTATTTTGGTTTTAACACTGCTTTTCAGGCAAAGTTTCTTTAGTTATATGCTTTCCATTGAACATGCTCAACATAGAGGATGGTCTAAATTGTGGATAGAATGTGATTCTCAGCTTCTCATTACAACTTTCTTTAATAGTTCAGTGGTCTCTTGGGAGTTTCAAGGTAAAGGAACTGATGTTTTAAAACTTTTTTCTCATGGTTGCGTGATAAATTAACTTCTATTGGTGTTAATAATCAATCTACTTTTATTTAATGGGATTTAGTTCCTCTATTGTCAGGGAAGACTTTTTTACGATATATAGTAGGCTTACCGAATTTCACGTTCTGTTAATTTACCACGGGTTTTGGTGTGTGGTCCCCATGTTGATTTTTTTTTTTAGTAAACGTGCTGGGATGCCAAGATTCTATTGTGATGCTTTGCACTTCATAACCTTTACATCAAATAAACATTTATAAAACTAATCAGTTTATAAAATATAATTTAAAATATAAAATAGAAAATAGAAATATTTACATTAACTTAATACATACATACATATATATATATATATATATATATATATAATAAATTGCATCTTAAAAAAATTACAAAATTTAATATATATATATATATATATTGAAATATACCTTAAATTTTATTATTCTTTGAAAATTAGTTATAAAAAAAATTCAAATTAGAAAATAGAAATATACACTAATATATGTGTGTGTGATAATTTATCTATTAATTTATATCCTTAATTACTATTTTAAATTTAACTATATATATAATCCTTGCTTTTAATTATTATTGTTCATCAAATTTATTTTAAGGTAGTTAAATCAAGAAAATAAAATAGACTTATTTATATTTATAATAATTTATATATTTCAATTCCTAATTCGCCAAATTCGTATCCTTAATTATTAATTAAAATAATGTATTGTGAATATATTTTTATTTAACTACTTATTTTGTAAAGGACTTTTGTTGAAAGAAGATGCTTGAGGGAAGCACCGTGCCTAACGAAGTCCACAATAGTACTATTTCTAGCTTTGATGGACTATACGGTGGGGATAGAGGCGATGAAAAGGAGTGGAGAGAGAGGGGGTTGAGAGAGAAAGAATTCAACACGAAAGTTGAACAATATAACATTAATGATCAAGGATAACATGAATCGAACGGTAATAAAAAAAAAGGGTCTCCATAAACCACTAACAAATATGACTCACTGTAGCCTTTCTCTCCCAATTTTTTGAAAGTCAATGTAAGTTTTTTTTTTTTTGTTAACCTTGGACAATCTTCACAACTTAATTATAAAAGGGCAATCTCGTAGATCGATCATTATGAACCAAAAGAAGATAGAAGAATAACCTGAATAACATCATGGCTTCTATCTTTAGTCTATCTTGTTTGTCCCTCTCCAATTTCTCTACACCACTTCCTATTTCTATATGTTCCTCATCTTCCACGTTCCCACTTCCTCAAACACCACGCAAACCTACCAAACGCAACAAACCAAAAGGCCATCACGTTTCTAAAGTGTCATGTCACAGTAACCAAAACAACCCAACACCAAACCCAGAAGAAGAAAAACCATCACACAACATTCTAGGAAAACATAGGAGGGATATTCTCCTTGGCATTGGGGGACTTTACGGTGCTTCTACTCTTAGCAACACCAACCCTTTAGCCATGGCTGCTGCCCCTATTCTCCAGCCTGACCTAGACCATTGTTGTATAACTGAGGATGTACCACCTAAAGGGGTCATCGAGGCACAAGTCTATTGTTGCCCACCAAGATCTTCCTCCCCGCCTATAGATTTCAAGTTGCCTCGAGGAACACCCATTAGGGTTAGACCAGCTGCTCAATTCGTCGACGATGAGTACCTAGCCAAGTATAAGTTAGCCCTTAAGCGCATGAGAGAACTTCCATCTGATGATCCTCGAAGTTTCAAGCAACAAGCTGATATCCATTGTGCTTACTGTGATGGTGGCTATAAACAATTAGGGTTTCCAACTGACCTCGACTTCAAAGTCCACTTCTCTTGGATATTTTTCCCTTTCCACCGTTGGTACCTGTATTTCTATGAGAGAATATTGGGGAGCCTGATTGATGACCCAACCTTTGCTCTTCCGTATTGGAACTGGGACAATCCTGATGGTGGCATGGTATTGCCTTCCATTTACGCAGATGAAGACTCCCCTCTTTATGACCCTCGCAGGAATCCAGACATCACACCAACTACTCTCGTAGACCTAAACTATGGCAGTGGCAAGGAACCAAGTGTAGAACAAAACCTCGGTGTAATGTATATGAGTGTTGTCTCTGGTGCGAAACGCGCATTGTTCTTCCATGGAAAACATTTTCATGCTGGAAAGCAGCCAGAACTAGGTGGAGGGACCGTAGAGCTTGGTCCTCATACTGCTGTCCACCGTTGGACCGGTGATCCAAGACAACCTAACAAAGAGGACATGGGGAGATTCTATTCTGCTGGAAGAGACCCCGCTTTCTATTCTCACCATGCCAACGTGGATCGGATGTGGAATATATGGAAAACAATACCACGTGGAAAAAGAAGGGATTTCAAAAACCGTGATTGGTTGGAAACCACCTTTTTCTTCTACGATGAGAACAAGAACCTTGTGCGTGTGAAGGTGAAAGACTCCCTTGACTCGAAAAAGATGGGGTATGTTTACCAAGATGTAGACATTCCATGGCTAAAGAAAAAGCGTACACCCAAAAGAACTAGAAAGGCTAAGAAGGTGGCGTTCGCACAACAATTTGGTGGCATTGGTGCCGCAATGGCTGCAGAGACTGGGCCAAGTTCCAAGTTTCCTCTCACTTTGTTGGACTCAAAGGTAACCCTACTTGTTAAAAGACCAAAGCAGTTGAGGAGCAAGAGGGACAAGGAGGAAGAGGAAGAGGTGTTGGTGATTGATGGGATTGAGTTTGATGGGGATGATGATGTGAAGTTTGATGTGTATATTACTGATGAAGATGTCGAGGAGATTGGACCCGAAAGTACAGAGTTTGCAGGAACCTTTGCGACTCTGGGTCATTCCCATTCGAACATGAACATGGACAAGAAGATCAAAACTAGCTTGACACTGGGAATAACAGATTTGTTAGAGGACGTGGATGCTGAAAATGATGATAGTATTTTGGTGACATTGGTACCACGATCTGAGAATGTAACCATCACAATTCAGAACATAAAGATAGATTTTGAGAAGGATGAGTGAAAATATGTCACTCACAGTTACTACTAAACTATTGCATGCTTGTTGAGGTTTTTCCAACATGCAAATGAGTTTAAATTTATATCAGCATGTTTAGCAATTTCGAAGCAAAAAAATAAATCATGTTTCGATTACTCAATATGGCAGTAATATGTTGTTTTATTGGCAAATAAAATTTTATTGTATGTTTTGTTTGTTGTTGGCATAGAGCTTAACAAATGGTTTGATCCAATGTAGAATATATATATATATATATATATATATATAAGATAAAGATGTTCTCATAAATTTAATATTATATATCATTTTAATAATATTTATTTATACCTTAGAAGTACTTTGTGTATACTTAGTTAAAAAGAAGTACTAGTAAGGAACCCTAACTTTTACTCTGGCCATATGGTGAAATTTTTTAATCAAGAGGTAAGAGGTTTTGGAAGGACAGAGAGAAAGTGAGATTGAGAAGGTTAGGGTGACAGTACTTCACGTCCCTTCTATTAAGTGGTTACCCTTCGACTCTAAAAAATGCTTATATTTCCTTTTTCTTATAGGTACTTTTTAGATTCGAAGATCATTAACTGATTGTTGAACTTAATTAGAAGAGAAAATAGGACCCATTTAATTTCTGTTTTTTTAAGGTAACCAGAGAGCACGGAGTTTGCAGGAAGCATTGCGACTCTGGGTCATTCCCATTAGAACATGAACATGAACAAGAAGATCACAACTATCTTGACACTGGGAATAACAGATCTGTTAGACGACTTTGATGTTGAAAATGATGATAGTACTTTGGTGACGTTGGTACCACGATGTGAGAATGTCACTGTCACAATTCAGGACATAAAGATAGAGTTTGAAAAGGAGTGAAATTATATGTCACTGTCAAGTACAACTTAATTATGGCATGCATGCTTGGCTAGGTGTCCAACATGCAAAAGTTTAAATTTATAACAAGATGTTTAGAAATTAATTTCAGAGAAAAAATTAAATCATGTTTTGATTACTCAATGACAAAGTAATATGTTGTTGTTTTATTGGCAAAACAAATTTGATTGTATGTTTCATTTGTTGTTGGCATAGAACTTAACAAATGTATGATCCATTTTAGAATATCGTATTTTTTCAATTTTTTTTTATCCCACAAAGTGTATAATGAATTTCTTATAAATAACCAAAATAGCCACTATATATATATATATATATATATATATATATATATGCGCGCGCGCGCCAAATGATAAAAACCATTTTTCATGGGTCAGAATTCAGCATCCCAGTAAGTATATATAGAAAATTCAAAGAAAAAATCGTAGAAGAAAAAAGAAAAAAGAAAAATGGAACGAGGCAAGAAATTGAAAGAACAATGTCACAATCACTAGAGATTGATAAATTGAAGAAGATTCACTATTTTAAATTAGGAAATTAAAAAATAGAACCAATAGTATTCCTAAGTATCAAGAAAGAGTTTAAAACCAACATTCTGCAAATTATGAAGACAAAAAAAAATCTAAATTTAGAGGACAAGAAACAAAACTGACTCTAAGTCTAATTTATAAAAGAGGTTGTTGCTCCCTAAATCTTGTAATATGTACTAGGAACCCTAGCTTTTACTAGCTTTGACCACGTTGAATATTTTTTTAACAATGATATTTGGACATTCCTTTATTTTAAATAACTTGTCTAGCTACATCTTTTATTTCTTTTTATCTCTAACTTTTTTATTTCTTTTTTCCTATCACATTATATCACTTATTATCCTAATATTTTTCTCTTTTTCTCTCTTTCATTAAGTGTCGCATAGGATTTTGGTTGTCCAAATATATTTATCCAATTTTTAAATTTATTTCTTATCTTTAAAAACACGTGTATCTAGTAAAAAAAAACCATCCCTTAACAAAAAAAAAGAGAGAGTAAAAAACCAACCCCTTTTTTTCTCCAAACAAACTAAACTCAACAAAAACTAACTACAGTTAAACCAAACTAAGACAATTAAACTAGTTGAAATTGAACTGAAATAAATCAAAGATCAATTAAATGTCAATTAGGCCAAACGATAACCTAAGCACCCTAGCCATGTAAGGTGTCACCCATTGCGTGAAGGGTATTAGGTTAGTCATCACATCATATATAAATGCATACCTAAATCTCTAAGCTAGATGAAGATGTCCGGACTAAGTTAATTACAAACTTAAACCTTCTACATTATGAATAGGCTACCAACACCTAGTGGTCCACAAACCTAAAATTCACTTCTTTCCTTCTTCTTTTACTAAAATCAGTTTTAATTTTTTGCTTTGTTACGATGAGACCGAAATTTTACACAAAGTTGAAGGAAGTAATGTTACTATGTGAGCGTCAGAATTTTCCTGAGTAAGAAAGACATCTATCATAACCCGTAACATAAAAGTATAACCATGGGTATTAAGTAATGTGTTCCTCGCATCATCTTGTTTATTTTATTTTTCTCTTAATTATTATTTAGCTATTTATTTCTTAACGGAAAATTAATTAAATCGATTCCCCTGTACCTATTTCTTTTAATCATTACTAACCCAGAACCATCTCTTTGTTTCTTTGTTACTATTTATCTTCAAGTTATCGTTTTTTAATTCCATTATACCTCTAATCTTATAAAAACTCTGTATTCTGTTTTAATTATATTTTTTACTATTTGGAACATTGCCGTATTTATTTTTTTATTTAGTTCGTTCTATGCTTGGTTTTTAACTTCTTTATTTAATTATGATGAAACACTTCTTTTATTTATTCTATATATAAATCTCTACAACTCTACTGTAGCTCTTTTACCATTTATTTATTCTGCTGTTAGCTATATATTTGATAATTTTGATGTTCAACTCCATCCATGACTATCTAAAGTTGAAGTGATTCATTTAAAAATTACAATTTAGCACTGATGTTTGATTACATTCTTTTAATATTATTATAATAATTTCTTATTTAATATTATTAAGTATGTTCATTTTTAATATGTTGCTCCGCGGAAATTAGAAGTATCTCCAATATTGCCTACTTCAATGAAATTTGCTTTTAGAGACTGAATATTGGTCTCTAAATTTATAATTGGTCGTTAATCAATTAGTGACATAATAAGAAACCAATTTTAGTAAGTAACTAAATTTTTGGTCGCTGATTTTATATTCCAATGTGATTTAAAAACCGATTAAATGACTGGTTTTACAACAATAACAACAATATTATTGATGTAGTTACTGATTTTATAGTGACAAATTTAGTGACCAATCTTATAGAGACAAATTAGTCACCAATCTTATAAAGACTAATTTAGTGACACAAGTTATATGATTGATTTAGTGACCAATCTGTGGTGAGAAATTCAAAAACCAAATTTAAATTGACTGACATAGTGTCCAATTTTATGTTTATTGATTTTGTGATTATACTCTCTAACGATGTACTAACTAATTTAACTACCAAAAACCTAGTCTAAATCAATCTCTAGGTAGTGAATATCTTGTGTACAGATTCCATGATTTCTTCACATATCTCCTATAAGTTTTTTTTTTATATTTATGTTTTATTATCATGTTATTTGTATAAAGTATTAATCAATTTTAATGATGATTAATCTTTATCGAAAAATCTGGTTGGTCATTTTTTATGAAGTCTCCCCTCCATCAAAGTATATATAAAGAAAGTATTTAATAAATGGATACATGTGTACATAACCTAAGCTTTCACCAAATAGCTTAAGTTTTCTTTGGAGTTTGAAAATTCAAATCTAGATCTCCTTTAAAAAGTGAAATAAAGCTTAGAAATCTTGATCAATATTTAAATATCATGCCAAACCCATGTGTGTAGTGTTAGGCAAGAAAAACCACATTGTGTCGAAACTAATAATGAGACAATTCATACCCTCGTTTAATCCTTGGAAACTCACATGACTTTAGGACCTTTAGGAGGACAGATAGATAACTTAAATTCTTCACGTGCATTCACAATTAAAATACCTACTAATACAAATGTCATGAGTAGGGATGATAAGAAATCACATAATTGCATGCATTTGTTTTGATTTTGACAAAAAATACCCATTTTGATCATATAGGAATATGGATATTACTCGTGGCGGTGATGGTGGCCATTCAGTTATCAAATATTTTAGTAGACATGCATATTTGAAATTTGAAAATAATATAAGATTAAAAGCCCTTGAATTTCTACACGAAAAAACACTACCTACATTAATGATAATTGACCTTCAAAAGTCTTTCACACAAAATCAGAAAGAATTGATGGTTGCGTGAAGAGTATTTACTAATAATAGTAATGTTAAAACTAACCATAATAATTTGGCTAATATATTTTTTAGCCTTATATTAACTCAATTGTTTCATTGGTTATGACAACCGCGGTTACTTTTATTAAGATTAAGATTAAGATGAGTAAGGTTAACTAATGTAAAATTGTAGAAAATTAGTTCAGTTTGTTGATTTATTGTAATAGTTAAGGTTATATTTAGTAAAAATCTTGTAAAATTAATTATGTGTTTGTTGTTTTTATGGTAACAATTAAGGTTATTATCATTTAAAAACCTTAATTTTAATTTTATGTGTTAAAATAGTAAAATAAAATTAAAAATGATTATTTATTAGAAATCAGACATCTAAACAGTTATAAAGGAAGAAAAAAAAAATAGCCCCCTTTTATACTTTTCTCTTGATTTATGTTTGGAGTTTTTTTTTATGTTCAATTATAAAAAGCAAGAGCAAAATAACTTTGAAATAAACTTTTGTTTGAATGATAATTATGATTAACCCATCAAACAAGTGTAACTTTTGATGAAGAGTGAACCATAATTTGAGTGTTCAAACACCAAACCAAGCACACCCTAATGATTCAAAATACCTCTCCCACCGTACGTAGGAGACCTATCCTTCTTTCTCCTCTTAGAATTCGTCCATGTATGGACATTGCTCATTAAAATAAATAGAGGGTTGATTCATATAATATCCTATCTCAGGTCTCGTCACCCTCATATTTGTTCTCATGCTTTTCCCACTCATAAAACCACAATCGTGAGGAAAGGACCAATAAACGAAGCAACCGAGAATGTAAGGTAGAAATTAAAGAAAAGTCTCTACAATAGTATTTGACATGGATTTAGTCGCAATATAAAAAAACAAATAGAAACATTTTCCATTGTTGCAATAAGAAATGTGACATACGGAATTGTTGCCTAGTCAATTGACATGTAATAAAACCTCTATCTCAGAGTAGAGGGCAGGACAACAAACTACATTCCCTCACAAACAACAAACCGAAAAGAAGCTTCAAAAGAAGGGGGAAAAAAAGGTTTCACACCACACCAACACACCTTATCCAGCATCAATAATGCTCAAGGATACACAAATATGAATATTGTTATATATCTACATACTCCCCAAGAGGTAAAAGCTTTATCTTTATGCCCTTAATTGTGACAGGATAATTCCCATATCTTGGAGCCAGGGTTACCGCAATACTCTCATCGTCTTGTGCATGCAAGTTTTTCAACAGATATGTTATTGTCAATCTGAGAGAAGCTGTTCTCCTCTTGCTTTGGTGTCCATGCGAATGAGCCAAGACCATAAAGCAGGAGATTTACTTTTAAGGGACATTTTTTTTTTAATTACCAGTTAGAGGTTGTTTTTAAATTTTTTACTGAAAAGGAGGAAGTCGTAATAGATATTACGATTTTTGAAATTGAAGTCATAATACTATTTATAATTTCTATTTTTTTAATAAAGTTGTAAATTCTTTTACAATTTTGGTATAATTTTTTTTTACAGCTATGACTTTAAAATCGTAAACTAAAGTCGTTATTACTTTTACGTCTTGAGTTGCTTTTATTTTATATAGTTTTTCATATGATACGACTTTTAAGTCGTATGAGTTTTTTTTTTTGAGGAGTGGTATTTGCATGTACAACTTTTTTTGCTTTTTTTTATAGTAGTATGCTATGATGCACTGACACTTCACTTTTTGTTCAAAATGAGTGTCGGACATCGACACGCTCCGACACGCGTCTGACACGCAGTTGACTTTTTAGGACATGTTGACCAGGGGGACACGCGAGTTTGACCGAGTCAGACACGAAGTCAACTTTTTCGACACGTTTCGACAAGTTTTTCGACACTTTTTTTTTAAATTAAAATTTTTAAAAAATTATATTTTTTTAAAAAAAATTAAAAAATTTTTAAAAAAATTAAAACTTCAGAACCCATTCTTTTGGAGGACTTATTCTTTTGTACATTCCATGAAGAGGAATAAGATCATTCCAAAACGTGCTGAAGACTTGACTTATGTGCATAACAACCTTTGACTCTTATCAAGAAAGAGTCCAAGTTATGAACAAGGAGCAAATCAAATGTGGGACATTACTGGAAATACATTTGATTCACTTGATAATGTTGGAGATTTTCAAGTTGTCAGTCTTTCACTTGATGAGTCAGAGATAGAGGCTATGATTCTTCGAAATGGAGATGAAATTAATTGAAATTGTTAGTAACACTTTATGGATGTTTTATTATTTTTGCTTTATATTTATGTTATGAAATTTGAATAATTGAATGATTATATGACTTATTTTAGGTTGTTTTATGTATTAAATATAAATTATATTATATTATATATATATATATATATATATATTAAAAATATTATTTAATATCAAAACGTGTCCTAACGTGTCGGTATTTTTTAGAATTTACATGTCAGAGTATCGTGTCGCGTGTCACGTGTCGGTATCCGTGCATCATAGGTAGTATGTTGGTGTATGATTTCTTGTTTTTTTTTTTAATTTCTGTTTTTTTATTTGATTTTTTTACAACTTTTGTTTTCTTTTTTTTAATTGCTAGTTTCGTAATTTTTATTTAAAAATTATAATTTTTTAATATCAAAATTTACAAATTAAATATATGTTTTTTTATATTTTATATTTTGTATATATTTTTATATGTTTTTATTTAATGTTTTCTATAATTGATAATATTTTTTGATGTAATATATTTTTTAATTTTGTATGGTTTGATTTAATTCTATTAAGATATTTGGCATATTTAATTTTGGTTATATGATTTTATTTAATATATTTCATATTTATTATTAATGTTAAGATATTTATTTGACAAAATTAAATTTATATGAAAATATAAAATTAAATTTTTTAATATTAACTTATAATACATTAAATAATATTTAATAATACCTTAATTTTTTTAACTGTTATTTAAATATTATCAACACAATAATGCAAAAGAGTTATATTAAAATGAAAAAAATTAAAATATATTACATAATTCTTTAAAAAAATATTAAAAATGGGATGATATCTCACAACGAATTCTTTTAAAATTGCGTAGAGCTCTTTTATCTTGGATGCAACAAGTTATATTTAAATATAATTTTATGTATTATAAGATAATATTAAAAAATTAATCTTATATTTTTATTTAAATTTAATTTTGTCATATAAATATCTTAACATGCATTAATAATAAATATAAAATATATTAAATAAAATAATATAGTCAAAATTAAATATACCAAATACTTTAACAGTATTAAATCAAACTATATAAAAACTAAAAAATATATCACATCAAAAAATATTATCAATTATAGAAAATATTAGATAAAAATATATGCAAAATATAAAATGACAAAAAATAAAAAAATATATTAATTTGTAAATTTTGATATTAAAAAAATTATAATTTTTAAATAAAAATTAAAAAACTAACAATTAAAAAAAAAGAAAACAAAAGTTATAAAAAAAATCAAAAATAGAAATTAAAAAAAAAAAGAAGTCATACACGTACGATTTCAAAAAAAAAAACTTATACAACTTAAAAGTCATATTATATTAAAAGCTGTATAAATTAAAAGAAACTAAAGTCATAAAAATAAAAATACTTTAATTTACAGTTTTAAAATTGTAAAACAAATTATATCAAAGTTATAAAAAAAATTACAACTTCATTTAAAAAAAATAAAAATCATAAATAATATTACAACTTAAATTTCAAAACTCATAATATCTATTACTACTTACACCACCATTTGATAATAAATTTAAAAACAACTTCCAAATGTTAATTAAAAAAAATGCCCTGAATAGTAAAACTCCCCCATAAAGCTTCCTGCAAACTCCGAATCCTCGGGTCCTATCTCATCGTGGCCTTGGTCGTTGATAAACACATCAAACGTCACATCCTCACTCATGTCATACTCAACTTCCATCACTAACACCTCCTTTTCTACCTCGCTCCACGAGTCCTCCTCCTCCTTTGCCTCTTCACAGTTGTACGTTGAATGGAATTCAAAGTGATAAGGAATGACAAAGGTTGTGGAAGTGGAACAGGGATAGGGAGAGGAACCGAATATTTGGGTATAGGACGAGTACTCAGCCATGGCGTGTCAACATATTCGTAATCATACCCTAGCTTTCTGGAGTCAAGACAATCTTTGACCTTCACACGCACAAGGTTCTTGTTCGATCTCATCATAGAAGAGAAAGCTAGACTCCAACCAATCATCATCGGTGAAATCTCTTCTATACCCTCCTGGTATTGTTTTCCATATGTTCCACATCCTATCCACGTTTGAATGGTGAGCAAAGAAAATGGGATCTCTTGCGGCCGTAGCCAACAACCCTATGTCCATATTGTTAGGTTCTGTGGGATCACCAGTCCATCTATGGACATTGTTGTGAGGACCTTGTTCTAGAGAGCCAGAACTAAGGTTATTAGTTCATTTCCAGCATGGTAGTGTTTTCCGAGGAAGAGGCTAGGGAATCTGTTTAACTACGACTTGCTTGAACATTGTAACCTCATTGATCAGGACTTGCTTAATTGGGTCATGATCGGTGGCCCCGTTGGCTAGGTCTACAATAACAGGTGGTTGATGGAGGCCATTCTTGAGAGAGTCATAGAGAGGGGATTTTTCATCAATGTAAATGGCAGGCATTGGCATGCCTGGGGGATTGTCCCAGTTCCAAAATGGAAGAGCGAAAGTGGGGTCACCGATCAAGCTCCCCAAGATTCTCTCATGGAAGTAGAGGTACCAACGATGGAATGGCGCGAATAGCCAATTGCAGTGGAGTTGGAGTTCATGATCACACCATGACAGTAGGCACAATGAATATTTTCCTGTTGCATGAAATTGCAAGGGTCATCGGGTGGAAGGGCTCTCATGATCCTAACGGCTTCCGTGTACTTGTTTAGGTATTCATCATCGACTCATTGAGCAGGGTGTCGAAGTCGAAGTCTTTTGTGTTAAGGGAACTCGAAGTCTATGACTAGGGGTGGAGGGCAACAATTGGTATCTTTTCCACCCGACACTAGTGGTGGAACACAGTTGGTTGGGTCTGGAGGGAACACCGGAGCACCAAAAGCTGGGCCGATGTTGTTACCACTAAGTCCTCCAAGGCCAATCAATATGTCCCTCCTATTTCTAGGGTTAGGGTTGTTACCATTGCATGCAACTTTTGAAGCATGATGGCGTCCATGTTTTGGTTTGCTAGGTTGGCATGTTTTTTGAGACGATGGAAACATGGAAGGAATGGGAAAGGATGCAGCGAAACTGAGGAAGGAGGAAAATGATGGATGTGATGATATAGAAGCCAAGGCTAATTATCTTTTGCCTCTGCTCAAAATGATCCATTGCATTGCCCTTTTATAGTGAAGTTTTGAGTTAGAAAATGAAAAAGATAATACTATTATTAAAATTCCAATTTTTTGGTACCAATTTTTTTTCATGCTAATCACATTTATTTAGTGGATAACATGCCTCGCCCCGTAAATTTGACCCCAAGATGATCATAATTCAAAAGGAAATCGTTGTTCAACAATCAAATAGTTATTATATGGTTAAAATATAATAATAAAGATAATTTTTATAAAATTAATAATTCTGCACACTATATTATAAATATTTTAATAAATAATTAATATTCATATACTATAAATTATCAATATTAGCATATAAATAAATCATAAACTATAATGCAAAATTATTTAAATATTTTGAGCAAATATACAATAGAGTGTACATTTTTTGGTACCAAGGTAGTATAGCTAGCGGAATAGGGGATGCTTCTACGTATGCAGTGGTCAACATAACTTTTGGATCATCGATGGAGCATGTTTTTTACTTGTTGTGGTCAGTTTTTCCTGCTGCGTAATTTACTTTAATTCTGTCATAATTGTTATGAAAAACAAACAAATAAATAAAACATCATGTCTCCAATCGATGTATGTAGTTCCAAAATAACTGGATAGTGACATGGATATTTTTCATCTATGATGATGACGATGATTCAACAAGAAATCGTTGTGCAATAATAAAATAATTATTATATGGTTATATGTATCAAATATTAGTACTTTCTCTTCGCGAATTAACAAGTGAAATGAGAAACAAAGGTGAAACACGACTTCTCTTTGCGAGTTCAACACCTGCTTAAAAAAATGTGTTGCAATGATAAAACAATTGAAGATTCAACGGAAGAATAATTTAACTCAAAGTGTTCCTGTTTCTTCCTTAGATCTTCATCAGTAACCTTATATATGCGTTGTGGTTACAGCTGCGGCTCCCTAATACACAAGAAACGAAGCAGCGCAATACGCAAAATGAGAGCAATTTCCACAAGCTAAGGTAAAAGAGGTAATCTAAACAATAACGACTGTAAAGTAATTTAAATTCACAAGACAAATAAATTTTATTACTGGGAACAAAATATATTCAAAAACTGCATAAAAATATTTATATAGAACTCGTAGGTGTGCATATATATTTTCTATAATACTTAACTTTCTTTAATCAAACTTCAAAATCTACTAATTGAGGTCTGGATGATAAGTCCTTACTTTATGTTGAGTCTGAATATCATATCATATTCATCCTACATAGTAAACTCGATCTCAAATCATATATGCATAATTAAAGCTTACCAAGTTAACACCGTGTAACTTTATATGAATTTTCCATACTTGGACAAACAAAGAGAAAAAGCAATTAAGATTAATAATTTTAAAATATAAACATGAGTAAATGTACCTGCAACAGCAGAAGCACCAGCCAACATAGCAGAAGCAGAAGCAGGGGGAGCCATATCAAATTAACTGCATTCAAACAATGGATGCTACTTTCCAAGCCAAGAACATTTATTAATCAATAGTTCAAAGTGAAACTCAACCACATCTAACACAATTCTTAAAACATATTCACTTTGAGTCAACATTTAAATGTAAATCAGATCATTGAATATTGCCTGGTTTGCACACAATGTGAACCATAAACTTAACCGAATCCATGCAATTTGAATTCAAAACAGAAATAGAGAGAATCCACTTAAAAAAGCATAAACACGAAGCTGATTGTTATAAAGGAATGAATTTGAATCTGGGAATGAGGAATTATCGTTGAGGACGAACTAATGCTTCCGAGAGAACCAAAGTCATCTTACTAAAAAGATGATACATGATTATTTTCATAGTTGCCTCTGCAAAATCAATTTATCAGATACATGAAAACCAAAGAATAATTAATGCATGTGATATACCAAATTACCATGCTTAGGGTTCCACTCAACGGTTCTTCGATGACAAATTCTAATCAATTGTTCTTCATCATCGTAAGTGACTCTATCCAAATTAGTGTTTCCAAAATCGAATTCAGGTTCAACCAACCTGGTGAATCTCCCGATTGAGGTCAATCTACTTGAACAGTGAAGATTTCAGATCCTGCAAGCAGCTCTCGAAAAATTACAATAAACGATTGATTCAGTGGTTGGGGAAGGTTGAAGGAGAAAAGAGGAGAGAGAGGTTACAGGCTTAAATACTTCCAACTTACATTTCTAACAAAAATTAATAAACTAACATTTGTCGATAAAATAAATAAATAAATACATAAGCTATTCTACGCCGGTACCATCTCCAGTGTTTGCTTCACATTCAAAAGCACCTCTCACACGTTGCGAAACACGCAATCACGGAAATCTGTCTCACAAAACTTAAATTTGGCATTACTGACGAACAACTGAAATGAGGAAAAGAAAGAAATCAAGAACTGAAACTCAAGTTTGCACTGCGATTTGGTCATTTTTGGATTTCTAACAGAGTCAAAGACAGAAGAGAGAAGAAAGAAAACCTAATTTATCCATCGAGTCCGACTTAGAAGAATGATCGAATCAGAGAGCAAAGCCAACTTACTATTCTCAGTTAATCAGTTAATTTAAATGAGCAAGAAAGTTTCCCGCAGCAAATTCTCAGTTAATTTAATTGCTGTTTTCCTACCACTTAAAAAAAAAATATTAAATATTCCTGCGAAATTTTTTTCTGCAAGAAAATCTGCAGAAACCATAAAAAATTCCCAAGAATTTTTTGCTGATTTTAATTCGCAATTTTTTTTTCAGAAAATTTTGCAAGAAAATTAAACATTTTTAACCGTATTATTACATTATAAATTCTATCATATTTATAATTTTTTTCTTTTTTACTCTTAATTTCTATAAGTATTAAATAACACATTGATATCTATTAAACATTTTTTTATGCCAAAGAAGAATAATATATAAATCACCTTATATTTTAAACATTTTCACTTACACTTTTTTATTTTTTCTCTCTCTTCGTATCATATTAAAAATTCTAAATTCGATCAATACTTACAATTTTTTTCTATTTCTATCAAATCATAAACCCAATCATCATGCTAAATATTTATGTAAAGTATCAGCCACATAATAGTATAACTCTGGCGGAATAGGGGATACTTCTACGTACTGTGGTCCACATAACTTTTTGATCATCGATGGAGCATGTTTTTACTAGTGGTTAATTTTTCCTGCTGCGTAATCTACTATAATTCTGTCGTAAGTGTTATGAAAAACGAATAAATAAAACATCACGTCTCCGATCGATGAATAGTTTAAAAATAACTGGATAGTGACATGGATATTGTTTTCCTCCATTTTTTTTATCACAACTTGAAAGTTTTAAAGATTATGCTGCACAATTTAAAAGTAACAAGATTTAAATATAAATTACTAATTACTAATAATTAAAGTATACCAACACAGTGTGACAAACTCATATATGGTAGCATATATAATTCTTAAATTTAATTAGGTCAGACGTATGAAAAAAACATGTATCGAAAGATGTTAGACGATCCTTAATTATATATTAACGGATTCATGATATGACATTAATGAAAAAATTGATATCCACTTATTTTTAGACTCACATTAAATTAGAATGACACTCGCTTTATTAAATATTTTTTATGATTAGTTGATCTATAGATATCTATAATTTTATCAAGTTACTTAAGTCCTTCAGCTTTGAAATATTTTGACAAAGTCTTTATAATTTTAAATTTCATAATCAAAATCTTTAAACCAACACCTTTCCTAAAGATTTTAAACATGAATTTTCTTGATATAACTTCTATTATTTTTCTTATTTTTCTCAAAATTTATATCCTTGAAAATATTTGTCTTCAAAATTGTAGCTAGTACGTAGGTTTAGACTAACATCATTTTCATTAAAAAAAAAAACCAAAGAAGTCATTTTGGTAATCTGTAATCTATAACAAAGCACAAGAATGATCAGAAGCAAAGATAAGGGAGGGTACATGTTACAGGCAGAACCAAGAAATATACCCTCGTGATCTCACCAGTCACCATCATCAGCCACTTCCAGAATAGTCACTTGCTCTTGATTGAGAGTTGAGACCTAACACAAAACTGAGCAAGTTATTACTGGGATTGCCATCAGCCATTTGAATCCAATTGAAGCCACAAGACCCACACCCATATTGAATGTCGGTTTTAGCAGCTTTGAGAGAATGGGACTAGAATTTTAGCATAAAAAATGGGATATGTAAAATCCAATTGCAGCCACAAGACCCACACCCATATTGAATGTCGGTTTCAGCAGCTTTGAGAGAATGAGACTACAATTTTAGCATAAAAATTGGGATATGTAAAACCCTTAGTTAGTGTGCGTTTGATTTAATGTTAGATTGAACCAGTGAATATTTTCTTGCATGTTTTATAAGAAATAAAAATTTATAACTTTTGATTCAATGGTTGTTTGAAGGTGTCTTAATATTAAATCAAACGCATAATAGTAGTTAACAAGGTTCAATAACTTTAGTTTTTAAGGATTTATTGTTACAAAATATTAAATTTATATATAAAAAATGAATTTAATGTTTGAATTATAAAGACCTAATTAAGAATTTGATCGCAACCAAAAAATTAAAAATTTGATAAAATTATAAAAAAAATTAAAAATTAATTTAATCCTTTATTTTTTTATTACTACTGATTTTTGCTACTTTAACTATAACATTGAAAGAAGTATATGAGATGGTTTACATTAATGAAATTCTATATACCTTTAAGTACATAATGTTTTGTTTTTTTTCACTAGTATAGTTTTTATATAGAAACTATTTAACCATGTAAAAACTTTAGAAATTCATCATATTCATTGACAATCTTAAAAGGTTGGTTGAGTGATATCATCTCTCTCAAGTTGCAAATGTTACTTTCCACTTGTCTCTTTATAATGACTTAAATATAAGTTTTTCCATAGTGTTAATTATTTGAATTAAGCATTGTAACTTTTCCTACCTTGATTGACATTATCAATATTTTCATTATTGCTTTTTGATTTTTGTATTTTTCAACTTGTCTCAAACATGATCAATGCTACTTAATAATTTTAAAAAAAAAACCTTTTTTTTTAAATTAGGGTAGACTAGATCGATATATACTATTTATGAGAATGAACAGTAAAATCTGAAAAAACTTCACAATTAATTTTTTAAACTTCTAGTTGAGATTCTAATATTTGTCCATCTTGCATTGTGTAAGTTTAGCCAGCATTTAATAAAATTTCTTTGCCTATAAAAAAGAACGTCCACTTTATAATAAAAATATATTACTGTATTACAAATTTATTGAAGGTCATTTTCTCATCTTTATTCTACCACTTAAGTTTTAGAATCCCTACAATAGATGCCACACTGTAGAACCTAAGCCGCCAGTAGTTTCATTCATTTATAAAGAGACAAAATACAAGTTGTGGATTCTATCCTTCATATTAATTTATCTAAAATATCTATACACATTAGTCCAACTCGTGCCATAGCATAGCGTTAAAATTCATTTGCTTCAGTCTTCCTATGAAAAATGTATATTTTTCAAAAAACTTTAAAATTTTAAAATATTTTTTAAATATGTTTATATATATATATATATATATATATATATATATATATATATACACACACACACATTATAGAAATTTAATTTATTATAAGATACTATTCTGAATATTTTTCAAATAATTATATTGTAACTATTTTATAAAATATTTTTTTCATAATTATAAATAGATAAAAATATTGTTTTGCATTACATTTTTTAAAAAATATTTTTTATTGCATATTTTTAAAATTTGAAATAAAGCATCTAAATTGTTTTGTCAAGAAATTCCAATCCCAATTTGCTGAATGTCAATGTCAGAATTTTTTATTACATATTTGTAGATCGATCGATCATTAGTTATAAGCCACAAGAAGATTGGATAATTACCCGAACAATATCATGGCTTCTATCTTCCCTATTTCTCGTATGTCCTTCACTGATTTCTCTGCACCCCTTCCCATTTCCACTAGTTCCTCATCTTCCACCTTCCCACTTTCTCAAACACCATGCAAACCCACTAAACATAGCAAACCAAAACGCCATCACGTTTCCAAAGTGTCATGCCATAGTAACCAAAACAACTCAACACCAAACCCAGAAGAAGGAAAACCATCACACAACATTGTAGCTGGAAAAAATAGGAGGGATGTTCTCATTGGCTTTGGAGGACTTTATGGTGCTTCAACTCTTACCAACAATAACAACAACAACCCTTTAGCCATAGCTGCTCCTATTCTCCCTCCTGACCTAAAAACCTGTGGTCCGCCAGACTTAGCAACTGGTGCAAAACCTGTTAATTGTTGCCCTCCAATATCTTCTACCATCATAGACTTCAAGCTCCCTTCTTCTGGAGCACCCCTTAGGGTTAGACCAGCTGCTCATTTAGTCAATGATGTCTACATAGCCAAGTATAGGGAAGCCCTTAAGCGCATGAAAGCCCTGTCACCTAATGACCCTCGAAATTTCACCCAACAAGCTAATGTCCATTGTGCTTACTGTGATGGTGCCTATCACCAAGTAGGGTTTCCTAACCTTGACCTCCAAGTCCACAACTCTTGGCTATTCTTCCCTTACCACCGTTGGTACCTTTATTTCTATGAGAGAATCTTGGGAAACTTGATTGGTGACCCAACTTTCGCTCTTCCCTTTTGGAACTGGGACAATCCTAAAGGTGGCATGACAATCCCTTCCTTTTACATAGATAAAAACTCACCTTTTTATGACCCTCTTAGGAATCTTAATCACCAACCACCAATTCTCATAGACCTAGACTATAACAGAAGGGACGATGATGATCCTAGCGCTAGTGAAAATGTAGATCCCAATGAACAAATCACTAGCAACCTTTCTATAATGTATAGGAATGTTATCTCTAATGGGAAACTCCCAAGGCTTTTCCTTGGAAGCCCTTATCGTGCTGGAGATGAACCTGAACCTGGTGCTGGCTCTTTGGAGAACGTTCCACATGCTCCTGTTCACTCTTGGACTGGTGATAAGAGAGAACCTAACCGTGAGAACATGGGAATCTTCTATTCTGCTGCGAGAGACCCCATTTTCTATTCTCACCATGCCAACGTGGATAGGATGTGGAGCATATGGAAAACAATACCAGGTGGGAAAAGAAGGGATTTCACTGACCCTGATTGGTTAGAATCCGCATTTTTCTTCTACGATGAGAACAAGAACCTTGTGCGCGTGAAGGTGAAGGATTCTCTTGACACAAGAAAGTTGGGGTATGTTTACCAAGATGTTGACATTCCATGGCTCAAGAATAAGCCTAAACCTAAAAGATCTAAAGCTAAGAAGGTGGCATTGGCACAAGATTTTATAGTTGGTGCAGTACAAGCTGTTGAGACTACATCAAAGAGTGTTAAGCTCCCTTTAACTTTGGATTCAAAGGTAAGCACACTTGTTAAAAGGCCAAAGCTGTTGAGGAGCAAGGAGGAGAAGGAAGAAGAGGAGGAGGTGTTGGTGATTGATGGGATTGAGTTTGATAGGAATAAAGCTGTGAAGTTTGATGTATTTATCAATGATGAAGATGACAAGGTGATAAGACCTAGTAATACTGAGTTTGCGGGAAGCTTTGTGAGTGTGCCTCATTCACATGTGCACAAAAACAAGAAGATCAAAACTTGCTTTAGAGTGGGATTAACGGATTTGTTAGAAGACTTAGAAGCTGAAAATGATGATAGCATTTCGGTGACGTTGGTACCTAAATATGGGAAAGGACTTGTTACAATTCAGGACATTAAGATAGAGCTCGAAACGGAATGAAAATATGTAACTGTGAACAACTTCATTATGGCATGCTTGGAAAGGTGTTTCCAACATGCAAACAATTTGAATTTTGTATTAACATGTTTAGTTTAGAGCACAAACCATGATTTTATTGCTCAATGGCAAAAGTCTATTTTATTGTTTTATTGGCAAAGAAGATTTTATTGAATATTTCGTTTCTTGCTAGAGTTTAACAAACTTTTGATCCAACGTAGATTTTGTTTTCTCGTAATGTGTATTAAGAAATTCTAATATAATAACAAATACCCACTTAATATGTATGTAAATTAATAAAATATATATTCTTATAATTAATATTATTTGCGAACCTTTAAAATTGGTTTTATTAACACCTAAACAAAAGCTCATATTGTTAGAATCATACACATTTTTAAAAATAAGTAAATTTACTCTAACACACTTCCTTTTGAAAATACATTTTTGAAAGAAAAGAAAATTCTACCTAAAAGCAATAAATAAGACGATAAGGTTATCAAAAACAGGCTAAATACAAATTAAATCAACTTTGCATAAATTGTTTTAGGAAAAGATCTTTCTATATTTACCTAAAAAGAATTGACAGTAACCCTATAAACCTAAAAAAAGGGTTTATTTACTTCTCTATTAAAAATAAACTGGGGATTAAATTATTGAAAATATTTAATTATAAACACACCCTAAAATGGGGCCTACCAAAGATTTCTTAACTGATGTCGCGTCTTATGTTAGGACAATGAAAGTATGATGATTATTGCAGCGCATCCCAGCAATCTCAAATAAACCAATGACTATGCAGCAATACATGCAGCCCTAGATAATGTGATCGAGTCCAGCAAATGAAAGGAATCTTTATATCTTATCATTTTCTCTTGACTAGATAGAAAACGAGAATTGCAAGCATACTTGTGAAAATCGGTCCGATCATTGACCCGGTCAAGGGAGTGGGTCACTGGTTCAGTGGTCCAACCGGTGGGTCAGTAATTGACCCGATTTGAACCGGTCTATATTAAAAAATTCAAAATTATATTATATAGACGTATATAATTAATATTATTTGATTAATAAAAATTCATCCATAATTATATATTGAAAAATCAAAAATAAAAATTGAAGTATTAAAATTGATAACACAAGTAAAGTATATTAAAATTAAAAAGGACTGTAAATAACAACTACTTAAATGAAAAACACAAAAGCCTATTTCAAAAAGTTATATGGAAACTGCAGAAGGCAAAAAATGGGTACAAAAAGCAAATTAGGCCCAAATCAGAAAACGCTACACTATATATTCTTCTTTTCTCCTTCCTGAGCCTAATTTGCTGTAGCTTCCTGTGCCTAAGAGCAAGAACGCGTCTTCCTTCTTTTCTCCTTCCTGTGCCGATTTGTAACAATATATATTCTTCTTTTCTCCTTCCTCGCTCTTCCTGCGCCTTCCTTGTCTTCCATTCCAACGCTTATTCAGCAGAAGTTTTTCTTTTTATTACAGTCCTTCTCTTCCTGCGCTGAAGCTTTTTTTTTTTTCTTCACCAACCCGGTTCGGGTCCTAAAAACCGGCCGGATTTCCGATTCTTCCCAAAACTGGCCGGATTTCTCTGGGCCAAACCGGGCCACATGCATGACCGGTTCATTAGCCAACTAGGCCTGGTTGATGCTCCGATTCCCGGTCTAACCGGTTCGACCGGCCGGTCCGAACCGATTTTTACAACTATGATTACAAGTGTTAATTAAAAACTTAAAATTATGAGCAATAAGACACCTATTTCACAACTTGATCACATAAAAGGACAATATATATTGTACATTCATTATTATGAGCCACAAGAAGATCGGATAATAACAGATTACATATAATGGCTTCTATCTCCCCTCTATCCACTGTGTCCCTCACTGATTTCTCTGCACCCCTTCCATTTCCTACGTTCTCAAATATCATGCCATAGTAATCAAAACAACTCAACACAAAACCTAGAAGAAGGAAAACTATCACAAAACTTAGGAGAAAAAAATAGGAGGGATTTTCTCATTAATATTGTTGGCTTGGAGGACTTTACGGTGCTTCTACTCTTAGCAACAATAACAACAACCTTTTAGCCATTGTTGTGTTAGTGGGCCTCCTCAAGTGGGTTCAACCACTTACTTTAATAAATAAATAAATAAGAGAAGGAAGCGATATATATGGGAAAAGGTGCTGCACCCTAATTTTTTTTCGTTCTTCATCTTTTGCTGGTGCCTTCACATACGATAGTGGAGAAATTTTGCTCACTTTGCAGTATTGGTTGGACCTTATTTGTGCTATATTTTGTATGAAATTTCAATCAGTTGTTCCTAAAATTGTGGGCTTTCATTTGGTATACTCAGAACTTTATTTCTCTCATATTTTCGTAGAAACTATATTTACCTTATTGTGAGTCTCTATTTGAATATTGTTGCATTGTTGATTTTCACTATTTTAAAATTGAGTAGACATTTATTTGTGATGATTTAGTTGATTTTGATCCAGTTTATGATACAAATACGCCTGATGTAGCAGATTTTGACAATCATGATGATGCCCCTAGTCATATTCCAGATGATCCAGTTGAGAATATTAATAATGATGATGCTGGTAATTTTGTTGAATCTGGTGTTCCTTTTAGAAGGTCTTCTAGACAGCATTTGCCTTCTACTCATTATTCATCTGATGAATATGTGCTCCTCACTGATGGGGGAGAACCTGAGTGCTATGAAGAAGCTATGGAAAATGAGTACAGGAAAGAATGGATTGTAGCAATAGAGGATGAGATGAAGTCTTTGCATGATCATAATCATACTTTTGAGTTGGTCAAGTTGCCTAAGGACATGAAAGCTTTGCAAAATCGGTGGATTTATTGGTTAAAGATTGGAGAAAACAATTCTGCTCCACGATACAAAGTGAGATTAGTTGTCAAAGGTTATCATCAGAAAAAGAGTATTGATTTTGATGAAATTTTCTCCCCTGTTGTTAAAATGTCTTCCATTCGAGTTGTTCTTATTTGGCAGCCAGTCTTGACTTAGAGGTTGAGCAGATGGATGTGAAAACTACTTTCCTTCATGGTGATTTAGATGAAGAAATTTAAATGGAGCAACCTGAAGGCTTTGTGGTGAAAGGTAAAAAGAGTTATGTCTGCAAGTTGAAGAAAAGCTTATATGGGTTGAAACAAGTCCCGAGGCAGTGGTACAAAAAGTTTGAGTCTGTTATGATCCAACAGGGATTCAAGAAGACTACTTCAGATCATTGTGTTTATGTGCAAAAATTCTTTGATAGTGATTTTATCATTTTATTGCTATATGTTGATTGTTGGTCATAATTTGTCTAGAATTAACAGGTTGAAAAAGGAGCTTAGCAAGTCTTTTGCGATGAAAGTACATTGAAAAGCCAAAAAGTTGTGGTTGTCACAAGAGAAGTACATTGAGAAAGTACTTCAACGTTTTCATATGGATAAAGCTAAAGTGGTAAGTACACCTCTTGCTTCACACTTTAGGCTTAGCGCTAGACAAGCTCCTTCTAGTGATAAAGAAAAAGAAGACATGCAATCT
>CM023953.1:9134965-9151210 GCA_013407115.1 Glycine latifolia
TCTAGAATTAACAGGTTGAAAAAGGAGCTTAGCAAGTCTTTTGCGATGAAAGTACATTGAAAAGCCAAAAAGTTGTGGTTGTCACAAGAGAAGTACATTGAGAAAGTACTTCAACGTTTTCATATGGATAAAGCTAAAGTGGTAAGTACACCTCTTGCTTCACACTTTAGGCTTAGCACTAGACAAGCTCCTTCTAGTGATAAAGAAAAAGAAGACATGCAATATGTTCCCTATGCATCTGCCGTAGGAAGTTTGATGTATGCAATAATTTGCATCAGGCCATATATAGCCTATGAAGTTGGTGTTGTCAGCTGTTTTCTTTCCAATCTTGGTATTGAGCATTGGAAAGCTGTGAAGTGGATGTTGAGATATTTCCGTGGTACTTCTAATTTGTAATTGTGTTTTGGAATTGGGAAGCCTATTCTTTGTGGTTACACTGATTCTGACATGGCAGGGAATATTGATTCTAGAAAATCTACTTCTGGTTATTTGATTACTTTTGCAGGGGGGCTGTGGCTTAGCAGTCTAGGTTGCAAAAATGTGTTGCATTGTCTACAACTGAGGCTGAGTTCATTGCTATTATTGAGGCATGTAAAGAGTTGCTTTGGATGAAAAAATTTATGCAGAAACTTGGTTTTGAGCAGCAGAGGTATATTTTGTAATAGTCAGAGTGCTATTCACCTTGGCAAGAATCCTACTTTTCATGATAGATCTAAACATATTGATGTGCGATATCATTAGATATGTGATGTTTTAAATTCTAAGTTACTGGAACTTGAAAAGATGCATATAGATGGTAATGGCTCTGACATGATGACAAAGACATTATCAAAGGGGAATTTTGAAGCTTGTCGATTTATTGCTGGTTTGACATTTGCCTCCACTTGAGTCGTAGGGGGAGTTTGTTGGTGGGTCTCCTAAAGTGGCCCAACCACTTACTTTAATAAATAAATAAAAAAGAGAAGGAAGCAATATATAATGGAAAAGGCACTGCATCCTAATTTTTTTTCATTCTTCATCTTCTGTCGACGTCGTCACATACGAGAGTGAAGAAATTTTGCTCACTTTGTAGTATTGGTTTCACACTCATTTGTGCTCTGTTTTGCATGAAATTTTAGCCAGTTGTTCCTAAAATTGTGGGCTTTCATATGGTATACTGAGAATTTTATTTCTCTCATATTTTGGCAGAAGCTATATTTACCCTGTTGTGGGTCTCTATTTGAATATTGTTACATTATTGGTTTCCAATATTTTAAAAGTGAGTAGGCATTTTGTGAGGTTCTGTTGTAGAAACTCTTTGTTGTACTCTTTGATATTTTACATAATGGATATTTTTCTGGACTTGGCCCCGTGGTTTTTTATCCCTCACACTGGAGGTTTTTCACATTAAAATTGATGGTGTTCTTCTTACTATTATATCTTTATTTTTCTGCACTCTTGAATTTTTGGATTACCGTATATTACGCTTCTCACAGTTTCACTCAAGCGGAAAATATTTTATTTACCACTACATATTTGTGTAATTTTTTCGTTGCGCATACGTGCCTTTCCCAACACATTGCTCCAATTCTCCCTCCTCACCTAGAAACTTGTGGTTCACCAGAGTGACCAACTGATGTAAAACCGGCCACCATTTGTTGCCCTCGAGTATCTTCTATCATCATAGACTTCAAGCTTCCTTGTCACATTCCCATTTTTCTTTTCTAATTATATGAATATATTAATTATTATTAAATATTTTAATTTTTCTTGTTTTAATTAAAATAAATAATTTGGCAATAGGTTGTGGATTTGAAAATGAGTTTTTAGAAAACAAAATAATTTTGTGAGTCGATAGTCACGTGGTTGAACTTTAGGCTCCGTTAACCCAACTTGTTATCAGAATTATAATATAACTATATATTTTAGGTTCTTAAAAACGTTGTCTTTTTCTTTAACTCACTCTTTTACTTCTTTAATTTGAAAATTGTGTCGTCTCAGCTGCGAGCTAAAGAGTGAGAAATCGTGACGAATCATTAAGTTCCTTACACCATTGCTGCAAAACTGCAACTTTCGAGACAAGGAGAAGTGAGATTATTTCATAACTATGGTCAGACCATCAGAGGTAACAAGGTTAGCCCTAGACCACAGTTGGTTGTGTATGTTTATGTTTTATTTGTATGTTATGTTTTAAGTTCAATTGGATGTGTTATAATTATCTAGAAACGCTTTTATTAATTTGTTGTGCTAATTTAACTACATGAGTGTTTGGTTATAATTTTGTGTTTTTTTCCGTTTTGTGTCATTTAAGGATTTTAATTAATTATATTTAATCATTCATTTACACTAGATGTAATTTCTAAACGTATTTTAATTATGTGTATTCGCTACTGTGATGATCATTGTTGTAGGAATATTTCACTAATTTTGTAACATTGTTGGCTATCCTGCAAGTGTTTTATGATTAGTACAAATAGAACGAAAGCAAAAAGCAATAAAAGGAGGGAATTCATCGCGTCTCCAATATATGATGTATAAAAATATATATAGAGCAAACTATAAAGTAGTGAAGATACAAGTTAAGCTTCATACTTCAGTAGAGTTTCCTGCAATTAATTTTCAAAACTCTCCAAGCATGACTAGCTCCTATCAAAATTTAAAAAATTAGAAATCCAAATCGCCAATGATCATTAATATACAAATGGCTTTGACACTAAAAAGGGGGTTCATCATAATGGAATTGCAGAAAGAACCTCACCATGTCAATTTTTACTCCATATACAAAGCATAAATCCAAATATATATATATATATATATGTCATGGTTGGTTTGGATTCGGATTTGTATTCGGGTCACTTTCTATTTCCTGAGCCAATTCTCTTGTTAGCTTGTCAGCACGATCATCAATGCCACCAGCGAATGTGTAGATCCTGAATGCAAATTGGAAAGATTTCCAAAGCATTGGACCACCTTCCTTTTTAGGTGCATCATTCTTAGCAGCTGCATTGCGCTTCTCCTGCATTGAGTTTAGGCAAATGCAAACAATTAAAGTCAATTTCGTTTCATGGTTTGGTCATATAAAGTGGGTGTTTGTTTCCTTTGTTCTAACTACAATATACCTTAAGTGCTAACTCCATGCAATTGGAGGAAACGTCCACCAATGCTTCCTTGATCTTTACAAGAATGTGGAAGTCGAATTCGATGTTGTGACCCTTAAACTTCTTGGACTCTTCATCTTTGGTTCTTTCCAAAGCATCTAATTCAGTTTTAATCTGTATTTTTTCTCGTTTGGGTTAGAATTTAGAAATTAATGAATGTACAATGACACTGCATGAGGTAATCAAATGAATTTGATGATTTTTTTTAATACCTTGGTGAAATAACGCTCAATCTTTTCCAGTTGCTGACCCATTGGAGGCACTATTTTCCAATTTTGAAGCTCGGTAAGTATTGAGTTCAACTTGTTGTACAGTGCTGCTGCCATTCTTAAAGCTTCCAACTTCTTTGTGGGGAAACCTTCAAACGGTGATAGCACCTATATGCAGCAACAGAATTGCTTACCATGGTAAATGAAAGAACCAAGAGCAGCAATGAATGAAATTGAATGAAAATCATATGGAAATTAATTTTCTAAAGTCACCTGTGATTCATCAGTTAGGTTCTCAAGAACGGATTCAACATCTCTGTGGAACTTGCTCAATTCTGTCATGTCCTTTGTCTTGAAATTAGTAATGGTAGATCTCAGCTCCAAGATTTGCTTTGTGTACTTTTGAACATCTTCTTCTATTTGTTGGAAGTAAGAGGATCTAATTAAATAAAGGAAAGATAGACCAAATACTTTAAGAGGTGAGAAATTTGGTTCCAAGACTTGTAACATATAAAGCATGAATACTTAAATATGTTTCACATATTCATGGACATCGATTTTCTTCGAAACTTAACTTATACATATCTGTAAAGTATCCAAGCTTTTAAAAAGAGTCAAGAAAATCAAATACAACTATGTATTAGACATAGAAGCATGTGAAAAATGGAGTTATAAGATTAGTTTGTTGGTAAAAAAAAAAAAGGATGAGAAAAGTAAAAAAAAAATTAAAAAATTAAAAATTAAAAACTAAAAACTAAAATTTGCCCATAAAAAAAAAAAGATAAACATTTGAAATATAGAAACATAGAAGCATTGTTCTTGTTGTTGTGCATGGTTGAAAAAGCATACCTTTTTGTCATCTCTGCTAGAGCATCAGCCATTCCTTGTTTCCCTCCGGCGCTTGCTGCTCCAATACCACCTTTTTTCCCAGCAGAAGATTTTCCATTGAGGCTAGACCCTTCTACTTTTCCCTTTAGAGTTCGATACAGGTTGCCTAACTGTGTCGATCTTTTCAGTTTAGTAGTTGCCCTAGCGCCCAAGGATCTCCCTCCTCCAAGAGGAGGTGGCGGCGGTGGCGTACCTCCTTTTGCACCACCCAGCACGGGTGGTGGAGGTGCGGGAACTGATCCACCTTTCAATGGAATGGGTGGTGGAGGTGGTGGAGGAGCAGCAGCAGTTGTTGCTGAACCACCTGAACTTATAGACCCTGGTGGTGGTGGAGGTGGAGGTGGAGGCATCTTAATTATTGGAGCAACACTTTGCTCCAATTTTGGTGCTGATGGTGGAGGAGGAGGTGGTGGTGATGGTAATGTTACATTTGGCTTGATCATGGATGATGATGCAAGAGGTGGAGGTGGAGGTGGAGGTGGTGGTGGTGGAGGGGGAGTAGCTTTCACCATTATCATGGATAGTAAAGGAGGTGGTGGAGGAGGAGGTTGTGGTATGCATGGTTTAGGAGGGGCTTGTTGTGTAATGGGAGGTGAAGATACAAGTACTTGTTCTTGTTGCTCAAGAGGTGTTTGTGGTGGTTTAGGAGGAGATTTTGGTTGAAATTGTCCTGGAGACAATGATAGCCTCACTTCCCTAATAGCTTGAGGTTTGTTAGTTTTATGATCATTGATTATGCTTTCTAACTCCTCCTCAGTTGCGTCCAAGTGAAACACTAGGTCTTCTGGTGAGTCCTTTCCATGAATAATATTTGAGGCCTTGTCATCCAATTCTGTGGTGGGTGCTGGTTCCTCTTCTATCTTGTGGATTTGTGTTGGTGACATCTGAAAAGACAAGCGCTTTACATCAATAGGGTTCAACTTTCCCACAGCTTGAACTCTGAGAGACAGAAGAAGTGGTGAGGCACAAGAACTCCTTGGACTGTCTCCTGATCTTGCTGAGTACTTCATCAACTCTGGGAGAACAGATTTGGGTGTGGCAGGAGAAGAGGAACAAGAGAAGCTGCTATCTGAAAAGGAGGTTGATCTCATTATATGTTTCCCAAATGAGCTTGAACGTGGGCTGAATTCTATCTTGTGCTCATCTTCTTCTGTCAATTCTATGTCAAACCTCTCACTTGCTAACTTCATCAAGGAATCTAGAGTGGTCAACATTGTCTCACCTGCAAAACAAATCAAACAATGTCTTGGACTACTAAAATTATGAATTCTGACTTTGTCTTCTTTTTAATACACCATTTGACAAGCTATATACTAATGACATACATACCCAATTGACGCATGTTGCTATTATCCTTGCATAATGGTAATACAATATTGAGTTTATTCATCCAATCGTTGTTCATCATCCATGACTCTCCAAGAGACTTCATAGCCTTGCAGAAGTAGGCCATAGACTGTAGTAAAATAGTCCACGTTTAGTATTTGCGAGTTTAAGGGTCCATTTACTTTGGAGAAAACATTTTCTATTTTCATTTTAATTACAAAACGTTCACCTTACTTTCAATATATTTCTTGTTTATAAAGATTTATACACGAAACAAAAAAAAACATAACAAAGTTGTTTTCACAGTTTTCTACACAAATTTTTTAGAATAAGAACTGATTGAAAACAAAGTGACAATTTTGAAATTAAAAGTAAAAAAAAAAATCAAAGGTCCTAAGATTTCAGTATGATATATATAATTTGAGGTGCAGCAAAATGTCCAAACCTTGTCTATAGGCTTGTCCTTAATCTTTGACACTTCATTTTTTGGTATGATCCCTGGGTAAAGCCCTTGCAGATCTTTCAGGGTTTTCATTACCATCTGTAGTGTGACAGATTAAATTAAGTCAAATGTGTGAAGCAGGCAAGAATAGTGAGGGATTAATGCATGCTGTCATTTCTCTGAATAGCTAGAAAGAAATTATGTATAAAGCACCTCACGTAAGGAAGCAGAGCTGTTACATGGAGCTAGGTCCATGATGTCTCTGAATGCCAAGATCTTCTTATGGATCTCCACCATTAGAATCAATTGGTCTGCTCCAACAAATGACAGCTCCAAGGACTCTTCATTTTCTTTGCTCTTAGCCTTTGCAGATGAAGACCTCTTAGGCGTAGAGCCTTTCATTGCCTGCAAGTGGTTATACGTTATGAAGGGTGTGCAAAGGAAATCTAATTATTTATATTGTTTCATATAGCTAATGTTTGAAATTCCAACATCTTCTACACCTCTTTCACTGGTTAATTACATGCCATTAAATTCATTCATGATTTGATCCGAGCATTTATATAGAAAAAAAAAATTGACAAAGCAACATCTTCATAACTAAAAAGTCAAAAACCTAGTTATCCTTCACCAATCAAACCCGTGAACAATCGTATAAACCTAAAGTTGGATAAAGAAAACCTATTCCAAAAGATGTTTTCCTATATATATAAAACTTGGAATGGTATCCCACCAAACAAAACCCTAAATGTTAAGTCCATGAGACAAGCATATCTATACATTTGCTGTCTTCACGAAAAATGAGAAAATTTAAAGATAATATGTTTAGTCAATTTCGTCCAGTCATCTATGCATAAGCTTCAAATTAAGGAACCAAATAATTTGAGATGAAAACAAGACTTGAATCATGGGACATAAACCGACATGTTATACCATACATGTTATATAAAACGACAAAATAACAAATAGGGAAGTTCCAAAATCCCCATATTAACATTCGAGTTTGATAATAAAAAAATAGATATTATTTTTACTTTAGCAAATTGCAACTAGCTAGCATCAGGTCCCTAATAGATATAGACACGGGAAAATAAAATATGGGCTAACAAGATAAGGTCATGAAAACAAGAAAGGTTGCAATTTTACCTCAAAAATGTTTGCCTTGCGACGAAAGAGCAATGGCTTCAAACCGCAGAAACCAACGGTTGCCATGTTTTATTGATAATATTGACTGGAAATTAATCCTGGAACAGAAGAAAAGTGATGTTGATGCCAACCAAAACGTTCTTCACAAAAATGTATATAATTAATCAAGCTAAAAATGTTGGTTTAGAAGAGAAAACAAAAAAGATATCTAAAAATTTGATTCTATGGAACAAATAACGAGAGAAATTAATGTTCAAACCTTTGAAAAATGAATATCCAAATTAATTGGGTTGGTGATAGAAAATTTGAGATATGCATGCAATTAGGGGTTATTCTAATGTCTGACGATGCGGAAACCAAGATGAGAATTACAATGGAACTTTCTCAAAAGAGAGAGCCAAGGAAGAAAATCGAAAGAGGAAGGAATATAAAGGCTCCTTCCCCCTCCTGTCTTGCTGATTAGTTTTAGTCGTTTTCGATATGGTTTAGTGTTTATGCTTTGTGTCTTCATCATCAACGGCTAACTGAATATAGCAGGAAAGTTTATATGCTGGTTGGAATATGTCTAAAAATAAGAGAATGTTAAACTTAAACAGCTTCAATTCCTTCCCTTCTAGATTAGGTGCCACATCATTGGAATTATTAATATATGACTTTGGACTTTCTATATTTAAGTATCCTTTCTTTTGATTCTAATCTTATATGTTTCATTAAATAATTATCCCCCATAGTATTTCTCAAGTTGGTGAATAGAATTATTTTTTAGTCATTTCCTTTGTTACGAACTTAATAAATGGGCCTACTATAATGACCCGTTATCGTGAAGTCTATTATGGATTTGTTAGCTCAAAATCTCGATAATAACTAATCTCAACAGCGTGGTTATCAAATAAGATCTCAACAAGCAGATATTCTAATCTTAACAACAAGATATTAGACCATATATATCAAGAGGATATATCGGATCTGAAAAGGAGGTGACAGTAACCAACCTAGAGGTAACTTCCTTATATATATATGAGGTATGCTCACATGTATGATCGATGCTCTCTAATCCTAATATATACCATGCCCAATATTCATATTGTTGTGTACGGTGATTCGCTTGATTTAGAGGTATCTTCCTCATAGATACCTTAAATAAAGTTATTGGTCAAAGATTAATTCAATAGCTATTCAGCTATACATCGTTGTTCTCAACAACAAAACATCCTGATTAAGATGTATATATCTTTTTATATGCATAATAAATCAAGGATAAATATTTATTTTTGTCTTTGAATATGTTAAGCGTTAATAAATTTGTTTCCGAAAGGTGAAAATTCAAATTTTAGTTCTCGAAAGTGAAAAAAAAATGCAACAAATTCATCAATCTGTTATCATTAATGAAAGAGTCTACGTGACACATAGAGACAAAAATATTACAAAAATGATTGCCAACATGACTACTGAATAAATTAGACAAAAATGTCAATAAGTTATCATTAGACCAAAATGTCAATAAAAAAAATGTCGGTAATTTTTCATTAGACCAAAATATCAATATTTTTTCATTGGACTAATTTGCCAGATCCCAAATTTCATTTCATTTAAGGGTAAAATAAAATTTAATTTTTATCTTTTACTTTTTTTATCGTTACAAGCGTAACATTACAATAAATACTTAAAAAATAGGGAAGCAAGCATAAGTTAAAACAAATATAACAATAAGTATAATATTGATTAATCAGTATAATTTATCTATTACTATAAAATTTCTAATATGACAGTATTTTATTCAAAATATGATACTCAAACAAAAATGCATAACCATTAAGTTAATCCTTACAAAAAATGAGACACAATTTGATTTTGTCGTTACCTATTTCTGTCACAATAGAAACTTTCCAAAATAAACATTCTACCAATGTACAAAATTAACATTGTTATAGTATACTAATCATTTTTATGACATTGTCGTTCCTCTGTGTCACATAAACTCTTTTATTAACGGATGAATGAATTTGTTACATTTTTTTCACTTTCAATAACTAAAATTTGAATTTCCATCTTTTGTGGATGAATTTATCAGCGCTATATATATTTAGGGACAAAAATAACTATTTACCAAATTAATTATTATCTTTCCTTTTTACCCAAAATCAAATCAATCATTATCATTATTTTAAAAATAAAATAATTGTATAATACAAATATTTATATAGTTAATTAATATAAAATAGTTATGTGTTAATTTATTACATTTATTCTTTTTTTAAAGTAATTTTTGTTCAAGACATAGTTGTGAAGACATGGACATTTCTTGCTTGAGATATTTAAATCTTAGCTACCCATATATACAATATTACTTCCTTCTATTGGACCTAAACACCGTTGACGACATGCATTGATTAGTACTGTACACCTTATATAGCACGCTTGCATGCATGTGTGTATGTGCTTCTTCCCTCAAAGTTTTGGCCAATTATTCATTCTAGTAATAAATTTGTTAACATATTTAAAAGGCTTTACTATAAAGTAAGATTTTTATTCAGGTAAAAAGGAAAAAAAGAAAAATCAACCCATTCAGTTCATGTAGATACCCTTCACAAATGAGAGGGATAACTCCTTTGTTAATTAATGTAATCCTCCAAAATTTATATGAACAATCTCATATCCATATGCCAAAGCCAATAGAAATTTTTGACATGTGTTTTTCAAGCACTCTAGCTAGGTGATTAACATTGATAGTAAGCCTGAGCATTCTATTCTTGCCATTAATCAATACTTTAATGATTATAACAGTTTTATTGATTCAAAGTATGTCCTTATATCATGATATGCCTTGTGCATATATAAATACACATGTACTAGCAAGTCTATTTGCAATTAAGCCAAGAAATCAAAGTTAAGTGTGTTTCTTAGAACATTTTTAGTTGTAAATTTTAAATTAGAATTTTATATTAATTTTTGTAAATTTTATAATGTCATATAAAATTGAGAATCTTTTTTATTTTTTTTCTTTAATATTAGATTTTATTTTAAGATCTTAGGAACAGAAAAAAAAATTATTTTTTTTAAATAATATGCAGATGTTAAAAGATCTACCAATATATAATATAATATGAAAGATGCCTTAGATTTTTTAGTATTCTCTCTCCTGAGTCATGGTGTCCTATCTAATATTTGGAGGCCATGCGTATGTATAATTTGACAGAAAAATTTTAGGCTATATCTAAAACCGTTTGTTTTTAGACAAACGCTGGGCTTTATTATTTCCATCTCTATTTTTACTAAGTTTACCCCTAACTTTTTCAAAAATAAATTGACAAAGTTATCCCTAATTTTTCAGTTTTCCTTCTTATTTATTTCTCTTATAAGCTTGTGGAAAAGTTTATCCAAGCAAACTTTAAGAGAACATTAAAATGTTAAATTATATTATATAGGAGGAATCAATAAAATTCCTAAAAAAACAATTCTAAAAGAGTTATTTCTCATCTTCATTTTTTTTCTTTTATTCTAATAATGGTCAAAGATATATTACTCATTAGAGCGGTATGTACATTATAAGAAAATAAAGTTTGATAACGGAAGAAAAATCTTTTAAACTTATTCTTTGATTAACATGATCCCTTCTTAGCCATATAAAGCTTTCTTATATGTAAAAACTATTGTTGGATTTTTTTTATTTTGAATGCTATTGTTGGATTTTGTAATGTAAATAATACAGAATATTAGATAGGACACTCAGACAGAGATATTGAGTTACAAAAACAAATGACATTATTATTAATGAAACAGTGAAGCATTTCATGAAGCCTTAAACAATAATGAACACATGAAAGAAGGTTTCGTCCCATTATTGCTAAAGACGTTCTTTCGTTGTACACAAGGAATAATTCTCATAATGTAAAAATCTATTCACGTTTTTATTTTTCTTCTAACATCTAAATTCAACTAAGAAAACAGTAAATTATACTTTTTGGTTGAAAAACAAACATGATGTAATTATTAATTTCTGACTAACAATATTGCTACTTTATAAGTTTTCGGTTGAGCACATTTGCGGGGACAATCTCACGGTGTCTATTTTCTTCATTCAGAAAATTCGATTTTGATGTTCTTTTTTTACTTGAAAATAATTAGGTCATTTCATTCATAATCAACTGAAAAATACAATGAGGAATGCGGTAATGGTAATTGGTAACTGGAGACATTTTGATGATCTTAAAAGAATCGAAGTTCCTCACCATTTGAAACTAACTTGACGGAAGTTTATATATGATATTTTTATTATGTTAATTAGTATAATAGTTAAAATAAATTATTTAATATAAAATTATTCAAAAACAATAAATTAAATATTTTAAGTGATATAATGGTTAAAATAAATATTGTAACATAAAAAATATAAATTATAATAACAAAAATTTATATTATTTATCATTATTAATGTTTTGATTTATAATATTAAATTAATAAAATAAATAATATAATCATTAAATTAAGAATGTAATATATAAATATCCAAAACATAATATAAAAAATAAAATATATTAGAGTAAACTAATAACCTATTATTTCATATTAAATTAGCATAATTGTTACGTACTTCTTTTATTTCATTAGATGTATCCTTCATATTTTCGTTGTCTGTGTCAAGTTCTTCATGGAATATGTAATCTGAATGTTGCTTGTGTCATTACTAATTCACACTGAAGAATTTTACAATCAAAATATTGTAAAAAGAATCTATTAAAGCATTATATGGGGAGTAAAATAATTAAAATACCATTATCTGGAAAAAAAAATAGTGTGCACGTTGTGAAATAAAATAGGGGATCTAGACGTTAGATAAAAATATGAGACGAACAAACATATAAATAAATAAAAAATAATAAAATACTGATTTATTTAAAAATGGTAAATATGAAACTTGATAAATACATTGAAAATAAAAAATAAAAAAGGAAGAAAATATAAAAAATTAAAATTTAGTGCTTTAAGAAACTTTATTTAAAGTAATGTTTTAAAAAAATGTTAAAAATTATTGAAAAATTACTAAAAAAAAAACTTATTTATCAAACAACTAAATAAATTTTTCCGCTAATAAAAAGAAATTAGCTGAAATAACTTAGCAAGTATAGCTTACAGAAAAAGGTCGAAATTGGAGCCGCTAATTAATTTTCCTTTTGGAAATTAATTAAATTACTAAATATGATGCACAAAGAACGTAACCCCAACCAATGATTTCATGCGTATAATTAACCAAGACAAATCCAAGGTTGTTTAATTATTGAATATAATTCATGATTCATACTTCTATCTTTGAATCAAAAGAAAGAAACGTATTATTTTTTATTGTTTATTACAGACCTAATTAAAGCTTTTATCTAGCTTCTTTCGTTCCATTCTTGGATTAACTGAACACTTTGGAATTTTCTTTTAGCCGAAAGACTAGTTGGTGTGTGTCTGATTGGTTTTGCAATTACTTTATCAGTTATGCTTAACTAGACAAAATTAAGAAGTTACATCAATCTAGATCCCCGCGTTTACGAAGACTCAGTGCAGCCAGTAAGAACACAAACTCGTCCATGATGCATGAGTAAGCCGTCACTCTCAGGAGAAAATAGTATATATTAATTTTGAAATCATAAACTATGTACGAAAAGAATGTATAGTTTATTTTAGTGATATTTTAGAATATTCTATCACTGTACAAAAGAATGTAAAGCTTATTTCATGATCAAAAAAAGAAAAAGAAAAAAAAAAGAATGTATAGTTTATTTCATGATCAAAAAAGAAAAAGAAAAAAGAATGTATAGTTTATTTTAACATCAACGTCTTCTGTTATCTTTTCCGCTATGATCCATTCATTCCCTTTCGAAGGATCCATGTTTTTCCCAGATTTTCCAACTTGTACAATTTTCATACATGAAGTATCACTTAAAAGTAATTTTTTTGGAAAAACTTCTTAGATACGAAAAGTAGATCGGATACTAAATAGGTTTTGCTAAAATATACAGAGCTGAGTTTGAGATAGGAATAGCAATGAATAAATTATATAACAGTCATAATATAAGAGAATTTGTGAACAATGAAGTCAAAAAATCTATCATGTAAGTCATAATTAGTTAAAAATAAATTTGGTATATATACAACTTGTGTAGGTGATTGAATTTTTTGGTAGCATAACTGTGATAAAAAAAGATAGAACTTCAAAATGACCATTTGTTGTAAGACAAAATATTTTCAGTTATGAACTTAAATTAAAGAAAACAACGGAAAAATTAATGCAAAATTAATGTTATGCTAATAAAATTTTCATTTGTTTAGCTCTTCTATTTTAATTTACCCAAGTAATATCTTTATTTCTCTCTATTTTGTTATGCATCTTTTCTCCACTCTGAACCTTCATCTTCCACTCAATCATCAATTGTATTACTTTTATTCATTTCTATTTGTGTCAATGCTTACTTTTATAGAGGTCTTGTATCAAATTTCACAATTGAACATTTCATTGATCATTTACCCGTTCACTTAAATTTCTGCAATAAACATTAGTTTTCATTTACTAACTTTTTTAATCAAATATAATTGAACTATTAATTATAAATAGGAATAATATTAACAAAAGATAAACAATAACAACCAAAAATTATATGTGAAAAAATTCTTTCCTATAAGATAATACCGAACCGACAGAATCAATTGGAAAATTTTCATATGAAAAGTAGTCTCAAAAGTGTCATAAATTTAAAAGTAAAATGAAAAATAAGGAAACATATCCAAAAATGTCATTTTGACATTTGATCAAACACATAATTTGTACCAAAAAACCAGTATAGAACAAAATCACATAAATATTTAAAAAATTCTTCAATTTTCATTTATTCTTATAAAGACCCATTTAGTATCTTTTTCCACAAAATACTTTAATCGATAGGCCATATCAAATAAACATTTTAAACAAATTTAGTCCATATTCACAATATTAGAGAAACTTTGATGAATGAGAAAAAAACAAAGAAAATAATTAGGTCAAAACAAAATCAACCAAGAAAATAGAAACTAAGAAAATTGTTAACCTTTGTTGCTACATATCACTATAAATCATGAAAAAATTATGAAGAAGTTGTTGTCACAATGGCTAGCATAGACATCTTCAGTGAGGGTTGCGATGTTGAACGGTTAACAGAGAAATAAAAAGATATTTCACTGGTTTATTTTTAGAAGAGAGAGAATAAATTGAGTGAATGAAGAAGGTAAGAGAAGAGAGAAAAAATGATGAGAAGACAAAGAACATCAAAGAAGAAAAACGTTTCAGAATTGAGAAAAGAGACAAGATGATAAAAAAGATATTTGAACACACATAATTCTTAAAAAGGTAGTTAAGACAACATATTATGTAGACTAGAAATATATTTAAAAAATTGCAAGATCTAACATAGTTTATTAATGACAAAATGAATGTGCAGCAAAAATAAGAAAAAGAAAGAAGTGAAGTTCAATAATGTTTTTTTCTTCTTGTGATAATATACTTATGTTGAAATCAGACCATAAATAATTTATCCACTTAAGGTTTTATCTTTTGTCATGTTTGTGTAAAACTGCCAATAATTAGACTCAGCCAATTGATGTGAGAACCAACAACATTGAGAAATATGAAGGGCCAAAAGGAGAAAATTGTGGAAATCATAACATTAAATGAAAGGAGACCACTGCACTCTATACAATTGTCAAGTAAATTAATAAGAGAAAGAAGGAAGTGAAATTCAATAATAATTTATTTTTCTTGTGATAATACACCTCTATTGAAATCAAGCATTAAACAATGGATCCACTTAAGACTTCATCTCTTGTTATGTTTGTGCAAACATGTCAATAATTAGACTAAGTCAATTGAGATGAGAACCAACAATATTGAAAAATATGAAGGTCAAAAGTAGGAGATTATGAAAATATAACATAAAATGAAAGGAAATCAATGTAGTTTTCTAGAAAGTTGTTAAGTAAATAAGAGAGAAATTATTATATCACCAGTGGTTTAAAGTCTTTTGGGAAGGAAAATTAAAATAATATTGAGATTTTGTATTTTTGTAACTGGCTAATAAGATACCATGCTTAAACAGGTAATATCACTGTCATAATGTGTGAGAGGGATGAAATAAATGATATAACGAGTGAAATCACTACACTTAGCAAGTTTTTAGACAATTGTTAAGTAAATAAGAGAAGAATTATTATATCACCCGTGGTTTAGAGTCTTTTTGGAAGGAAAAATTAAAATAATATTAGGAATTTATATTTTTGTAACTGACTAATGCGATATGCTGCGTATACAAGTAATATCACTGTCTACGCGTTAAAGAGATAATGTGTGAGAGGAACGAAAAAATATAGATTTTCTTATAAAGTTTAAATTTGGAAATATTGAAATGTACTTATTAAGAACGGGGAGCAATTAGAAAATTGATGTCCAATTACCATTTCACCTTTATTTTTTGTCAAGTGTTAACATTGTGTGATGATGTCCAGTTATGTAATTTTGCTGATACTCTCTTTTCAACCTACACATATAGATTAATTTCAGATAATAAACTAAAAATATAATTGTAAATTCCTTTTTAAATCATTTCGAATAAATAACTATAAAAAAAATTGTGTAAGAAAGATACACAAATATTGTTTTTATCATTTTGTTTTGTATATCTTTTTTTAATTTTATCAATTTCACCCTAAAAATATAGTCTAACTTTGTTTTTTTTGTCCTCTACAAAATTTTAAATGAGTATTATGAATCCATAAAAGTGTGATTGAGAAAAAAAAATAACGTTGATTAGATTTTTTAATAAAATTAATCATTATTTATAAGTAAAATTAATGAATATTTTATATTAATTTCATGATGAAAAAATATAATTGATAAATAAATTTATTTTTTATAGAAAAAATGGACAAATAAAATTAGGGAGAATAATAATTTCTTAAAGAAAAGAAAAGTATAACTCACTCTAATTTTAATCCATTAAAATTCAATGATAGAAAATAAAAATGAAACTCAATGCTAAATACACTTTATTTTGTTCACTTTTTGAAACTCCATCATATTGAAAAA
>CM023953.1:9152367-9171640 GCA_013407115.1 Glycine latifolia
TTTTATTTTTAGTTTTATTTAATATTTTTATATATTATTTTATTTAATATTTTTATGTTTTGGTATATTATTTTTATTTAATATTTTCTATATTTTAATTATTTTTGCCTTTAATATTTTCTATATTTTTCTCTAATATTGAAATTTGTTTTCTCAATTATAGTATATTCGAATGAGTTCAACTTTAAAATTGTACATATAATTACATCTTCATTTTATTAGCATATTAAATAAAATAATATAAAATATATAAAATAAAAAATATACAAAAATATAAAATATTAATTTAAATAAAATATGTAACTTTGTATATTACTTTTAGCTTTATTTAATATTTTTATATTATTTTATTTAATATATTTCTATAAATATAACACTAATAAAATGAAGCTATGGTTATGTATATAACTTTAAAGTTCAGTTTGTTGGAATGTATTACAATTAAGAAAAAAATCTTTAACATTAAGAAAAAACATAAAAAAAATTAAATAAAATATAAAAAAGCAAAAAAATATAGAAAATAATAAATAAAAATAATATATAAAATTATTAAATGAAACTAAAACTAAAAATATTAATTTAAATAAAATTATTTATGTTTTTAAAATCATAAATAATTTACGAATTGAAACTCGAATTAAAAAAATAAAGTCATAAAATTTTTTATGACTTGAATAGAAAAGAAAAAAAAATACAAAAATCATAAAATGATTTATTTTTTTGAATTTAAAAGTCGTAAAATATTTTATAACTTATTTTATTTTTGAATATTTATTTAAAATTTATTTCTATTTAATAATTTAGAAAAAAAATTAGACCTTTTAAATCGTTTTGCCGTCAATGCGTTTATATTTGTAACCAAAAATACTAATGAGCTTATAAGTCAATCAGTTTTAGGTCATATCATCAATAAGATTGAAATGTAATTGGTATTCGAGATCATAAAATGCTTAAATAACTATATATAAAAAAATGCATAATATTTTTATCAAGTAAGTTTTAACTATTTAGTATGTGGATTTTAATTTCATCATTGATTATATAATTTTAAATTTTATCATTATTTTTTAAATTTCTTTAGATTATTGTCTATATGTTAATGTTGAACTTTATGTTTGTTTTTGTTAACACACACAATTTCATAAGTATATTTGAGGAAGAGAATAATTTTTTCTTTGGAGAACTTTTATTCTCCTAGGCCCTTCATCATGGGTCTATATATTAAATTTTAATGTTTAGTTCAATTAAAAATATATGATTACAAATATAATAAAACAAACTAAGAATATGTATTAAATAAGAAAAGAGCTGTCAAAAGGAAAAAAGCAATATAAAATGAGAAATGGATGAGAAGAAAATGTACAATAAAAATAAATGAAATCAAATAAAGTTATTTGATGAAAATAATAAAATGTTACTATCCTAACCTATTAATTAGTAAAAGTTGTGTGAACTTTTGATTATATGAACTTAAGAGGATACGAGGATGTTCTAATACGTCAATCCATAAACGTTATGTAAACTTATGAACTTCATGTAAATTTAAGAAGATGTAAAAATATTACATGTTATAACCCTTATTACAATAATACAAACTACTATTTATAAACAATATTTTCTAATTATTCATAACTTTCCAAATAACTTTTAGAAACTTTAGATCATTATCTTCACCTTTAATGACTTTTATCTTCAATTTTTTATCATTGATTATACTTATATTTTCAATTTTTATCATTAATATCTTTTATTCTCTTAATATTTTTAAAATTTTTATTTCTTCTATTACTATAAAATTAGTAAAACATTATATTTTGACAATTAGTGAAAATAATCTATTAAAAAACTAATTTTCAATATTTTATCTAAGTATTTTTCGACGGTTCCGTGCACGCGGTACTTTATTGTAATTTTTGCATAGTGCTTCTCCTTTTTTATATATTCTATGAGCAACAAATAATAATACTAGTATATCATACCATCAATGCGCTTATATTTGTAACCAAAAAATCAAGGAGCTTATAAGTCAACCAGCTTTAGGTCATATCATCAATAAGATTGAAATGTGATTGGTATTCGAGATCATAAAATGCTTCGCTAATTATATATATATAAAAAATGCCTAATATTTTTTATCACGTAAATTTTAACTATTTAGTATGTGGATTTTAATTTCATCATTTGATAGTGATTATATAATTTTAAATTTTATCATTTTTTTAATTTATTTAGATTATTATCTATCATATTTACTATCCCAGATTTTTTATATAAAAAAACAAGTTTTATAGTATATTTTATACTAAACTTTATTGTTTATAAAAAGGATAGGAAGGAATATTATTTTATATGATATATTGCTTAAATATTTATTTAAAAACAACGCAAAAATTTATATAATTCTTTTTATATATTAATTTTTTTATTAATTCAACCATTAAATTAATTTTTTTTATCAAGTTAATCATGTTTATAGTTTTCTATAAAACTTTATCAGATACTTTATTAAATAATTTGAATTTAACATATAATATACTTTTAAAATTATACAAGCAAATATTATGGGAGTCTTTGTTTGTCACTAATGTTTAATTTCGATAAGGAAATCTGAATAATTACCTATAATGTAATTTTCTGTCTCAATAATGGCTTCTTTAATCTACAAAAGATTAAACTCAATTTTATTTAAAGAGATCTAATCTAGTTTCATTAAGATCAACTGTATTATTTAGGGATTATGAGTTTGAGTATTAGATTACATCACTATTAATGTTTGATAAGTTTAAAATTTAATGTTAAATAAAATCAAAATATTTAATGATTTTTTTAGAGAAATTTTTTTAATGATTGAATTAATAAATTTAATATATAAAATTTTTATTGCAAAGAATAATTTTTTATCTTAAAATAACTTACACCCTTCTCTCTTTTAAAAGTTAATAGTAAGGGGGCATGATTAAATTAATTTAATAACTAATAAGTACTCGAAGTATGAAATATGAAAAATTAATCAAGTAATTTAAGATAAATGATTAATGTACTAAAATTAAGATTAAATTATTTGAGTATTATTTAATTTTTATCTTTAACAAAAATAATTATGATTTTATTTATTTTTGAATTAAACTTTGAATTATTTATCTTTTTTTTTTATAAATCGAAGGGTTAAAAAAAATATAAAAAGCTTAATAATAAAAAATGATGCAAAGGATAAAATATCGCAGTCAAAAGAAAAGGACACAATACTTTTGACGTGCAAGATGGACAGCTACGTTAGCCGTTAGCATCACATGTTTATTTTTTAGAAATTCTTCTTCCCTTTCTCTCCATTTTTTCGCCTTCTTCTTTGGACAATGCAACTTTTGCAAGTGCATGAATTTGTTACTAAATTTTTTCGTTTCCTAAATTCTACCGCTGGAATTGAATCAGTTTTAAATAATATTTGGCTTTTGAATTTATTCCTCCTCTTCAATTTGTGGGTCTTTGTTTTCTGGAAAATGTGTAAAACGTTACGGTTGTTAATAAATTACATATTTAGTGGCAGACATTTCATTCTCATTAAAAGTCTATTGTTTCCTTATGTCCCCTTGAGAACACATCCCGCCAAACCCAAGAAAAAGGAAAGAAAATTTCTCTGATTTTTCCTCTCTTAATTTGTGGTCAGTCCAAATTCTCATATTGACCTTTGAATCTTGCAGGTCACTCTAATCATAAATAATTAAGCCGTTCAATGATAAAAAAAAATAAAATAAAAACTATAGTTATGTTCCTATAAATCAATGATAAATATTTTTATGTACCTTTATATTTATTAATCATAATTTATTATATTTAAGACTTTATCTTTGTTGTTATAGATTTCAGGAATGATATTTAAGTGTCAGAAAAGTAGAATAGTAATATGTAGTACTTACGATTTACTTTTTTTCATTACCATAGGTTTTAATAAACTAGCATATAAGCATTTTTTTTAAAGGAACTAGCATATAAGCATCAACCTTTTAAGTTCTATCCGATCAAATTAACTTATAAGGAAGTTAAAAGAACTTATAAATTCCTTGAATACCTTACCAAATACGTTGTCAAGAATACTTTATCCTCCTAATCATCACGTGCAAGTAATATAAAATAGATTTAATACATCAATCGGTCTTTGAATGTTTTGGAAACTTTTAATTAGGTTTCTAAACTTTAAAAATTGATCATTGGATTCTAGATCTTCTAAAAAATTTATAGTTAGGTGTTCTTGAAATAGTTTTATGAACTTCCTGATGTATTAACCTATAAAAAACATATAAATGATCGTATATCACCATAAAAAACTTAATAATTTTAATAAGCATTAGTTAATACTAAGCTAAAATACAATTTCACTGTTTTTTTTTTTTTTTTCAGTTTGGTCTCTTTAGTTCTTTAAAGTGTATTTGATAGACCAAATTGATTATTTCCTTAGTTTTTCTAACCACAACCTGTTGCTTGATGCATGTAAATAAATATTTTTATTTTTTACATAGATTGTAATTAAATCAATATAAAAATGTTTATTTACACAATTCTGACGATCAAACTGATCAAACTAATGAATTTGATGGAAATAATATGATTGTAATGTTTTTAAACTATTGAAGGACCTAATTGAACTATTTAATGTTTGGAAGAGAAGATAAAATGTATATATTTAGAAAATTGTTTATGTTAAGTTTGTTTCATAAAATAAAATTCTTATTTAGTAATAATGGTGTTTCTTGCGTGATAAGGTTTGAATGATACTTTGCGATAAATGATAAATCTCTTGATTTGAGAAACGTATTGGATTCATAATCCTATACTTTTCACCTATACAAACCTTGAAACATGAGGAAGATTCTCAAAGCATGAAAAATACTACTAAGTTGTGTTTATCTAATTAGTCATGCTAACAAAAATATATTAGCACATTTTCACTCTCAGACGGTTGAAAGCATGATCCAAGCTTTTTATATAAGATAATGAGACGAGTTCAGGTCCTGGCTCTAGAATTGTTGTCTTAACCTATGTGGAATATTGTTGAAACTCCGCATATTCCTGTTGAACTAACTACTTTTGTCACACTACTCTAGTTTAGCTAGGGTGCTAAACAAAAAATTTGTTTTTTCATCAGAGAAGTTAAAGTGAATATATTGAACAGAATTTCAGTTTCAGTAGACTTTGCCACACATCACAAATGAGACACGTAATTGAGTAAGTGGCACTTGTTGAGGGTATTAAGTAATTTGAGTTATTAGAAGTTTAGATGGTGATGGCTTCTTCAGTTCACATTGAGCAAAGATATGGACAAGAAGGAATCATCACAATCAAAACGGCATATATTTTTGCTTTATACAACTACTTTTGGAACTAATGTGCAAGTTGGAACTGGCAGAAGAGAGATTCAAAAGGGACATTGATCGTTAAGACCTTAACTTATGTCTGATTCAATGTCAGAGGAAATGGCAAGTGAGAGGTTTTACTCTGTATCCCAGAGGTTGCAGTCAGAAGAAGCAAAACAAGATATCTATTTGAAAGTTAACAAACCTCTTACCCTCAAGGTAGATTTCCCCATTTAATTTTGATAGTTGTTTCATGTCTTAGGAGTTGTTAATAAATTGTAACTAGCACATGTTATGATTTTTTAAGTTGAACTTTTACTCTTCCATCCTAATGATTGGTATGAAAATTTTCTTTTGTTCGGAGTTCAAACTCCATATAATTCATGAATATCTTTTCAACTAAATAGTCTAAGCACTTTACATGTCATCTAGTTACAAATCGTCATATATGGTATGCTTGTTGATTTTTGCTTAAAAATCATACCAACTGATGATTTAAATCACATAATTCCAAAGGGTACAGTTACATAATTTGAATCTTTACTTGATATTGAAATTCGGAGCAGAAAGTATGTTACCATGAAGTTGATCAAAATACTTGTTTGTCTGATAAACAATATGGGTCTAAAAGCAGGGTGGGGTCTCTTCTTTGTCTGATTTCTTGCATGGGAAGTTTTTTTTTGATGAATTAAGCATATTCTCGTGTACTTCATTTGGATGGTATTGGTTTATGCAACAATTATCCTTTTTGATAATCAATCTAATGATGAACATAGGAAACAAATGTTTCTTTATAGTACAACACTTCATATTCTACTCTATTGGTCTTTATTGCAGTTTGAAGATGTTGTGCATAAAATTAAAACTAGCAAAGGGAAAGGCTTGTTATGCTACAACAAAGAGGTAAGTTCTGAGGAGACACTGGTCCTGAAAGGGATCAGTGGTGTTATTTTTCCAGGTGAATTGTTAGTCATTTTAGGCCCTTCTGGTTGTGGCAAAACAACTCTGTTAGCTGCATTGGGAGGCCGGCTAAATCACAGTATCACTAGAGGAAGCATAACCTACAATGGCACACCCCTCTCAAAATCAGTGAAGCAAAACCTGGGATTTGTTGCTCAACAAGATGTCTTCTATCCTCACCTATCAGTCAGCGAGACACTCATCTTTTCAGCTCTTCTTTGCTTGCCAAATAGCGTATCTAAAGAAGAGAAAATCTTAAAAGCTCAGGCAATTATGAATGAACTTGACCTCACTCATTGTAAGGACACTATAATGGGAGGGCCACTCCTAAGGGGAGTTTCAGGTGGAGAATGGAAAAGGGTTAGCATAGGTCAACAACTTTTAACTAATCCAAGTGTCTTGCTTGTTGATGAGCCTACTTCAGGTCTTGACTCAACTACTGCTAGAAGAATTGTGCTAACTCTATGTGAGTTAGCTAAAGATGGAAGGACTGTCATAATGACTATTCACCAGCCTTCCAGCAAACTGTTTTACATGTTCCAGAAGATTTTACTGCTATCAGATGGTAGAAGCCTGTACTTTGGGAAGGGAGAAAATGCAATGAATTACTTCGCCAGCATCGGTTATGCTCCATCTGTAGCTATGAATCCAACTGATTTCTTACTTGATCTCGCAAATGGTACGAAATGCTGTAAACATTAACCTTTCAAACATGCCTAGGAAGTGGCATCCTGCTTGGTTACATTAAGACTGGGGTGACTCACTCTTTACATTCAAATATTTCATGCCACTGCAACATCATATAATCATGTATATCCATATCAATGTGAGCATTTAAGGACCAACTTTTAAATAAACAATAATATGAAATTAAGTATGATCTATTTTTAGAACTGAATCCTTTCAAGTCAAGCTGGATCAAAGACTTCTCTGCATATAGTTGATATCTTTGAGAAAAATACAAAATAAATTGTTGAAATAGTTTAAGGACCATTCTAATCTAAGCTAATGCACCAGTTAGAAGATTTGCTCCTTGTTTCTCTTTTAGATTTCCACTATCATTAGTATATTCATTAATTAGAAATCATCTCACAACATTTTAGGTATTTATTCTGAAAATTTGGAAGAGGATACAAATGCTACAAAACAGGTGTTATTATCTGCTTTTGAGAGTAACCTTGCAAGCCAAGTGAAGATGGAACTTCAAATTTCCAGGGATTCATTCCATCACAATTCAGAAGATGAGATATTCGGTCAATGTTGCACAACTTGGTGGCAGCAGTTTACTATATTACTAAGAAGGGGTTTCAAAGAAAGAAAGTATGAGCAACTTTCACCCCGCAAAATCTGTCATGTTTTGGTCTTATCATTCTTTGGAGGCTCTCTCTGGTGGCAGTCTGGAGTTGATCAAATGCATGACCAGGTATTTATATGATATAGTGGTACAGTACTTTGGCATAATAAAATCCAATACATTTTCTGATTATTGTTTCTTCTGCTTTGTAGGTAGCACTACTTTTCTACTACACACAATTTTGTGGATTCTTCCCTATGGTCCAGTCTATTTTTACCTTTCCTCGTGATCGCGAAATGATAATAAAGGAAAGGTCCTTCTACATGTATAGACTCTCATCTTACATCATAGCAAATAATCTTGATGACCTTCCATTGCAGCTAGCCTTGCCAACCCTTTTTGTCACTGTTACTTATTGGATGGGAGGGCTAAAAGCCAATGCTTCAATTTTCTTTCGTACTCTAGCTGTTGCTCTTCTCTATTCTTTGGTATCACAAGGTTTTGGGCTTGCTATTGGAGCATTGCTGATAAATAATCAAAAAGTGGCTGTTATAGTTGGAAATGTGGTCATGACATTGTTTGTTCTAGTTAATGGCTTCTTTGTTCGAAATACGCCAGCATTTGTGTCCTGGATAAAGTACCTATCTCATGGCTATTATTCCTATAAGCTCTTGCTAGGATCACAGTTTAACGGTTATGACACTTACCATTGTGGTCCAAACGTCACTTGCTCAGTTGTGAACTATCCTACAATTAAGCATGTAGGCATTGACGAGCAAGGTTTGTCTGTTGCTGCTTTGGTGGCTATGCTTGTAGGCTACAGACTTATTGCCTATTTTGCCCTTAGGATTGGCACTAAACTTAACTAGAGCCCTTCTACTGTAGATGTCAAAATTTCGTTTAATAAGGAAATATTGGTTAGCTAAGGATTATTCTGCTGTTAAGCATAACAACATTTTACTTTTATTGCATTATCTTGTTTTAAGTTGTATTAATATAATCTTTGTTAATGCAATTGGAAATGGAATCCAATCTTTCAAATAATTATTGATTGAGGATGGTAGCAATCAAATTGGAAACGGAAATAGTGCATTCTGTGAAGTATTTATCAACAATTACAGTATCACTTCTATTTTCAGACTCAAAATATTAAAAGATGTTTTATGTGTAGTGTGATGATGTGTGTTCTTATGAAATAACACCAGCATTACTGCGTCACTGTATGTAACAGAACAGTACAAAATAGAAACTACAAAGGTTCTGTCTTAGATGATTTATTATCATTATGAATTAGTATGTGCAACACAACTATTGCTTCGTTGCTTAATTATAAACCTCATCTAGAGTTTTAGAAGTTTATTTTCATTTATCTTTATTGTTTGGGATCAGAAGAAACTAGTTCAAGTAAAGGATTCAGCATTTACAAATGGAGTTGGATACTTCCATCTATAAACCAAGAACATAGTGACACAACTTTTGTTTTTTTTAGTCACGAAGATCCTAATCACATTAAGAACAAAATAGTCTCCTCGGATTACAGGCAATGTTCAACATTTCTAAGGTATGCCAACCCCCAAATGTCCTCTCAGTCAACTAATCTAACAAACTAGTAGTTTGGTCCACCTAAGTTGATGTTGGTTACTTTCTCACCCATATAATTTATGTAGCTATTAATAGTTAAACAAGTGACAACATAATAAAAGCATGCTTCATTGTATTTAAGTACTAAATAATCAAATACTGTTAACTTGATATAGTCTAGTGTTCGAAAGTTATGCAAAAATATAATATAGTCAATATACATAGTTTTATCATTGTATAAATAAAGAATATATTTTCAAATTCAAATCCGTTAACATAACCAATTAATTATTAAAGTTCAACTTTATTGCTATATCAGAACTTGTCGTAAAAATATCAAATACTGTTATTCTTGTTTTTTTTTTCTTAGTCCAAGTGTGTTACACTTTCCCAATTAGACCATATAACTATAACCTAATTGTTTTTATGTAATTTGGACCACACATAAAACATACATGGTCCCTACCCTACTACATTCAAAAGAAAAAAGACATATTTGGTCCCGGTCCCTACGAAGTTCTAAATCAACAGCCGCAACATCCTAGGCCCAATATTGTCTCCAATGGTTCGCATGTGTCCTAACCTGCCAAACTGAGAGCGAATCTTGCTACTCGCTCTGCACTCTTCATATTATGACATTTTCTTGAGTTATCTATTGGCCTAAAAAGGGAGAGAGGGTCTTCTCTTGAGTTATCAAACTTACAAGGCCACAGTAGCACAAAATGAGTGTTCAACAGTTTGATATGGTTTGACTTTCATACAAAAAGTCACCGTATAGCAATAATATTACGTAGTTCAGTATACTTTGATTTGAATGTAATGTAAAATCTAAACAAAATTAAATCAATCTTTATTTCCATTTTTTTCCCTAATTTTTTAAATTTATTTTTATGTAACTTTTAAAGTTACTTTTATTTAACAACTAATAAAATAAATGGATCCAGTGCAAAATTGAATGACCACTTGTGTTCTTATCAGCTTTTGAAAATGAGATTTATGTGTGGTGCGGGTTAAGGAAAAGAATTGAATTTTATCGGGACATAGCAAGAAAAACAATATCTTTGAGTTCAAACTCTAGATTAGAATATTCTCATGTTAATTAATTCAAACGTTTTGTGCTAACAAGAAAAACAGTGTAAGTATATTAAACATGTAATTTGGTTTTAACAATATAGAAACAAAAAATGCAATCAAATTGAAATAAAAAACAATGTGATAATTTCAATTTTTTGTTTAATCGACTTTTCAGTTTCTTTTTTGTTAGTTTGGTGGTTTAGAACAATTTGATATTTCTTGAGCATCCCTATCAAGCATCATCGATATATATATAGACATTTATCTATTGATTAAACATGGTGATGCAGTCGATAATGAGTTTGATTTGAGAGGAGTGGAGAAAAGAGGGTAGACATTTTTTTAAAATTTGTGGTTTATTTCTAATATTTGAGGGGATGCGGGAAGAAATAGAGGGCTTTAAATTTCTTTCTTCTCATGTTTGTCTCTCCTCAAATATTGGCTGATTTAGATGAGAGGAAAAGTGGTTTATAATTTTAAACTAAATAAATTAATTAAACTATGGCAAAATTATATTCTGTTTCTCAATTCCTTTATTATTATTTATAAGGATATAATAGTAAATTATCCATATTTAACTTCCTTACAAGTTACATCTCCTTACGAACAAAAAAAAAAGATTTTGCCCTTCTCTCTCTTGTCTTCTCTTGAGTCAAACCAAACAATGGTTTACTTCTCCTCCCTTTCTTTAGGTTGGCCTTAGGGAGTCCGAAAGAAGCAAAATCAAGTGCTAAAGGATTTTATTGGATGGACTTTTGATGTAATTTAATTTTTATCTTAATTGAATTAATTTTTTAAACTCTCGGATGATGTCGCACCTGTATGTTGTTACTTGTTATACAATGGAATGATTGTTTAATGTAAGGTTTTTTATGTGTAAAGCCATTAATGAAAAGAAATATATATCTTTAGTAGCATTTTATCTTCAATTTAATCTCTTTAATTGTAGTTAACGTACTGACACAATTTTGAGTTTCATATTACATAAATTATCTTTATGATAATGATGGATTATTGATTAGCATAATGTTGTGAGAAGATAAATATTTGATACTTTAGTTTCAAATTTTGAGTTCATGTGGGAGATTTTTCACCATGTTTATTAGTGATCGAGCTTGTATCTTTTGGATAAATAATCTAAAAAATATATTATTTGGATTTTTATTATTATTATAATTAACAACCAAAAGTCTTTTTAATGCAGTTACATAATTAGAACTTATACTTAATATTTCTCTTAAGTTAAAATAATCTTGTATCAATTAATTTATTAATTTACGTGTTTGGTGATTTGGACATGCAGATTTGCATGGTTTGTTTTACAATTTCTCTTTTTCCACATAACACAAACTAATTATATATTTGTTTTTTTAAAGTACCAAAAAGCTTCCTTTTCTTTTATTTATTCCTTCCCTTTCATGGCAAAATTGTTAGTATGGCTAGTTAGACCTGGTGAAACGTATTATGATATCAGTGCTATATATAACAGTAACAAACTTTGAGATTTATGTGGCTTGTTTTCATCTAAGGTACTTGGATTTGCGAGTTAAGTCAAGCTTTCACAATCATAACAACTGAATGAGGTTCCAATAGCATCATCTCCGGCCTCTTATAGAATGTTGAATGCCACGGTTGCCAGAAATAAAGATGCTTTGATAGTTGTTTTATCAACGCGGGAGGAGGGTATAATTATAAATCCTCATTTTATTTCCATATTAGTGTTAAGTAAATCGCTATTTATTCTAAAAAATATTCTAATCACAAAAAAGGGTACTTGGTTCTATGTCACCGCCATATCATCCTAAAAGATTGATGATTACTCTTATGTGACTTGTATCAAATAAGATAGTTACCGGCCTTGTCAGAATCATTCTACTTTAATGTTCTCCCAAATGATTTGCCATTTATTCCATATACTTAGAAATAATGTAGAGAAGACGTTACTAATGTATCAAGTTTATCTGGTTTTAGCTCATATGTACATGCATCAATATTTCTTTTATTCTCAAGCAGCAGATTTGCCTTAACGTCTAAGTAAAGGCATCAATATTACTCTCTTTTTTTTATATTTATAGATAGCGTATATTTACCATTAGAAAAATTATTAAGTGGTTTGAGACAGTTATTATCCCAGGTACTAAGTTACACATAACATATAATTAATTAAGTGTAATTAATTATTTTTTATAAAACAAAAAAAATTGAGCATGTATTTTATAGAGATTGACTAGAACCATGAACACATGATGATTTTGAACAAAATTTTGAGGCTTATTCAAATGAAATAAAATCATTTTTGTTCAAAAAAAAAATCTTTTTAAATATTTAACAAAGTGTTGCATGGCTTCTAATTAACTCAATTGTATAAAAACTCATTTACCAATGCAAAATACAGATCACGTAGGTGTGCCATATATATATATATATATAATTCTTCAAAACTAAACAAAAAATAATCACATATTTTATAAGGATTATAAGTTTTCTTTTAAAATCTCATAACTAAAAATTATATGTATAATTACTGCAGAATTACATACATTATAGTGTTTCCCTTGTTTTGAGAAATTATTGAGTTTATTTTAGAATCGATTATATATTTAGTCTTAAAATATTATTTTAAAAGACTAAAAAACTTTAGTTAAAACCTCTTTTATTTTGTCTATATCATAAATATCTTTCAATGAAAGCAATTTTGCATACTCTAAAACTTGAATTTGAAATTTATTAAACTTGAATAATCTTACATCCACGTGTTTATTAGTCAAAACTTCTTTTCTTTCATTTTTTTTCATTGATGTTATCTTTTTTAACTTTTATACATAGGAATAATTTGGACAACTACTGAGTAATAATGAATTAAGATCTACGTGTTTGTTGTGATTCGTACTACTATTTCATAGATTTGAATAGTCGAAAAAAAACATAATCTTGTACATCCTGAAAACCTACATCATCTACCATCCGTTATTAGTTATTACACATTAATTAAAAACCATGACCCATGCACAACCAAGATCGCAAGAAGAAATAATAAGGAAGACAATGACAAATAATAATCGAATACAACAATATGTGATCATAAAAGAGGAAGCTCGAGCACATGTACACGTTCCCATCAACCCTCTCTATCTATCTCTATCTTCCTACCTGTGAAACTGAACTAATAATATGGTTGCTTGTTTGCATAAGAAACGCATGACATGAAAAGCGTTTCATTTCTAAACTCCCCAAACCCTTATTATTATTCATTCCCACAAAACCAACCTCATCATCCTCATTATCGTTGTGTGGTCCCCACCCCATGTGTCACAAAAACCATCTGCATCCATTAGGCACATTTATTGTATAGTTGCATACACATACGATATTGATCCCAGTAATTAATCCAAAGTCCCATATCATCTAGCCGCTACTTTTTCTCCAAATATCACGAAAACGTACGTAAGTTAAGAGCAAAGGAAGGGAAGAAGCAAATGATAAAATAAGAAAAGGCTCAAATGAAAGAAAAAAAAAAAGTTTGTACTACAATGATGCATGAGACGTACATAGAAAATTTAGCACAGAGTAGAGGTTTTTTTTATTATGGATAGAACAGATTCATCATCAGGGTCTCATCAGCACCACCCACACCTTCCTCCAGGGTTTCGGTTTCACTCCACCGATGAAGAGCTCGTGGTTCACCACCTCAAGAGAAAAGCTGCTTCTGCAACCCTTCCCGTCGCCATCATCGCCGATGTTGATCTATACGAGTTCGACCCTTGGGAGCTACCCAGAATGCTACTCTATCACACCCCATTTCATCTTTTATCCATTTTTCAGATATTTAGGTTTTAAAATGTGATAGTGATAGTTTTCATTTTTTCAATATCGTGAAAAATTGTAAACAAATGTTACTCATGGAATAAAATTGTGATCATTCTAAAATCCTTGATGTTGTCACTGAAATCATTATCACAGAAATTTTTTAATAAATCTTTTTCAAATTCACGGTTGATTTTTAGGTTGCCTAGGTTTGTACAAATGCTGACAATATCTTTTGGTTAAAATTAATTTTAAAATGGTATAATTTATGTTCAGAAATTATGATTATAAAAACTCCGCCCATGTGTGTTTGCATGCATGGTCTGTCCCAAGCCAGGATAAAGGAGGAGGGTTGGGGTCAGGAGTTGCGAACCGGCCATAAAAAATTAGCTATTCTTATGTGATGAACCTTTATGATATTTCGTTGGGGCGTTCCCTTCTTAGCGACGCGTTACATCGGGCCCAAGGTGTATCGAAAAGTGTGCTAGGGTCCTCGCCACAAGGCAAGGCGCTACATCGATCCCGGGATGTAGTGAAAAGTGTGCTAGGGTCCATGCCGAAAGGCAAGGCGCCAGGTCTTCACCCGGATTTGGTGATAAAAAGGCAAGGGTGCCAACACGCAGATGGGCGAGCGTGGTGGGCAAACACAGCCCAGGGGTTTAGGATGAGATTGGGAAGCTGGAACATAGGAACATTAACGGGTAAACTGAGGGAGTTAGCAGATGTCTTTGCCAGAAGGAAAGTGAATATTGTCTGCTTGCAAGAAACTAAGTGGGTTGGAGAAAAGGCCAAGGAAGTGGAGGGCATAGGTTTCAAGTTGTGGTATACAGGTACTATCAAGAGTCGCAATGGAGTTGGAATTATGATCGATAGAAGTTTCAGAGATAAAGTCGTTGATGTAAAAAGGAAAGGCGATAGGATTATGATGATTAAGCTTGTAGTGGGGGATCTTATTTTAAATATACTTAGTGTGTATGCACCCCAAGTGGGATTACTATCAGATGAAAAGAACCAATTTTGGGAAGACTTGGAGGAGGTTCTGAGAGGGATACCAAGAGAGGAGAAGATTTTCTTAGGAGGCAATCTAAATGGGCATGTTGGTAAAAACAGTGGAGGTTTTGATAGAATTCATGGTGGTTTTGGCTATTGGACGAGAAATGAGACTGGAGAAGATGTCTTGAACTGTGCACTAGCCTATGATTTGATGCTAGCGAACACTTTTTTCCGGAAAATGGAGTCTCATCTTATCACGTATCATAGTGGCCAAAATCGTAGTCAAATTGATTTCTTTATGACTAGACGGGAAGATAGAAATTCGTGTATTGACTGCAAGGTCTACCCTGGGGAATGTGTGGCGACACAACATAAGTTGGTTGTTCTAGAGGTTAGGTTCAACAAAGTTCTTAATTTGAGGAAGAAGGATCCAAATCCAAGGATAAGATGGTGGAAACTAAAGGAGGAGAAACAAATAGAGTTTAAAGAAAATATGTTGCGTGAAGGACCGTGGGAGTTTATTGGAGAAGCTAATGAAATATGGAATAAGATGGCTATGTGTGTCCAAAATGTGGGAAGGAGGGTGTTAGGTGAAAGCAAAGGGAATAAAGTTTTTACAAAGGAAACATGGTGGTGGAATGGAGAGGTGCAAGAGGCTATTAAACAGAAGAAAGAATGTTTTAGATCTTTGCATAAATGTCCCAATGATGAGAATTTGCAAAAGTTTAGAGTATCGAGAAAGGATGCAAAGAAAGCAGTGCGGGAAGCTAGAGGCAAAGTTTTTGACGATTTGTATAAAAATCTTGGGAGCAAGGATGGAGAGAAAGGTATTTACAAACTTGCAAAAATGAGGGATAAGAAGAGTAAAGACCTCACCCAAGTTAGATGTATCAAGGATGAAAATCAAAATCTTTTGGTGAGGGATGAAGATGTAAGTGAAAGATGATTAGACTACTTTAACAATCTTTTTAATGGGAATGGTGACAAAAGCGAAGTGGTTTTGGAGAACGTTTTTGATGATCTGAATAGAAGATTTGTATGCAGAATTAATACACATGAGGTTAAAGAGGCTTTAAAGAGGATGAAGAATAATAAAGCTTTGGGACCTGATGACGTCCCTATTGAAGTGTGGAGGGGCTTGGGAGATGTGGCAATAAAATGGTTGACTAATCTTTTTAATAGGATTCTTCAAACAAACAAGATGCCTGATGCTTGGAGGAAAAGTATACTTGTGCCTATTTACAAAAACAAGGGAGATATCCAGAATTGTTCAAACTATAGAGGCATCAAGCTCATGAGCCATACTTTGAAGTTGTGGGAAAGAGTGATCGAACATCGCCTAAGGAGGGAGACCAAGGTTTCAGTAAATCAGTTTGGATTTATGCCAGGAAGATGTACCATGGAAGCTATTTTCTTGATGAGACAATTAATGGAAAGGTATAGGGAAAGGAAGAAAGACTTACATATGGTGTTCATAGATCTTGAGAAAGCATATGATAGAGTTCCAAGAGAAGTCTTATGGTGGACTCTTGAGAAGAAAAATGTAGCATTAAAGTACGTTAATGCAATCAAGGATATGTATGATGGGGCTACCACATGTGTGAAATCCTGTAATGGAACATCAAGGTATTTTCCTATCACGGTAGGTGTCCACCAAGGTTCAGCTCTTAGTCCTTATCTTTTTGCCTTAGTGATGGATGAACTGACGAGAGATATTCAAGAGGAGGTGCCGTGGTGTATGCTTTTTGCAGATGATATCGTACTTATTGATGAGACCAAAGATGGCGTGAATAGGAAATTGGAATTATGGAGAAACACTTTGGAGTCTAAAGGATTCAAGATAAGCAAGAGCAAGACGGAGTATATGAAGTGTGAGTTCTCGCAGGATAAGGATGGTGATCAAGACACAGTGCATCTACTTGATCAAGAGGTGCCCAAGAAAGATGTTTTTAGATACTTGGGATCAATGTTGCAAAAAGGTGGTGAGATCGATGAGGATGTAAGTCATAGGATTAGAGCAGGGTGGATGAAATGGCGGAGTGCATCGGGGTTTTTGTGTGACCGCAAGATTCCCCTTAAACTAAAAGGAAAATTCTATAGAACGGCTGTTAGACCGGCAATGCTATATGGTGCGGAATGCTGGCCAGCACATAGGCAGCATGAGCATAAAATAGGGGTAGCGGAAATGAGGATGTTAAGGTGGATGTGTGGATATACGAAGATGGATAAAATAAGAAATGATGATATTCGACGAAAGGTGTCAGTGGTACCGGTATGTGAAAAGATGAGGGAGCATAGATTGAGATGGTTTGGGCACGTTATGAGACGGCCACTGGATGCTCCTGTAAGAACAAGAGTTTGTTACCAAGAGCTAGACACAAAGAGAGGTAGGGGTCGACCGAAACTTACCTGGGGAAAGGTAGTTAAACAAGACCTAATGGAGTGGGATATAGATTGGCGGACGGTATGTCTTAGGACGGAGTGGAGAAAAGCGATAAGCTTGGTGGAGGGTTAAACCCATTAGTAACTCTATGTTCCAGTCGTTCCCTTGTTTTTAGTCCTTCTCCTCCTCTTTTCTCCCTTCTTCCTCTAACCATTCTATTTTTAGCTTCTTTTTTTTTTCTCTCTCTCTCTCTCTCATTTGTCTTTTTTTTTCGATTTATCATTGGGTTCATCTACCACCGACCCCAATTAACTTGGGTTAAAGGTGCTGTTGATGTTGATGTTGATGTTGAAATTATGATTATAAAAACCAGTTAATTAGTAGTAAAATTCAGTTAGAAATTTCTCATGTAAAATTAAACATGTAATTTTTAAAAAAAAATCTTGTTAACTAGTGTTTTGAGTTGATACTAGAGAATTCATAGTTTATAGCGAAACCAAATACACATTTGTGAATTTGTTTTGAGTTGCAATGTTTTTCCATTTTCTTTATATGGGTTTTGTAGGTAAAGCAACCTTTGGGGAGCAGGAGTGGTACTTTTTCAGCCCAAGGGATAGGAAATACCCAAAAATGGGGCTAGGCCCAATAGAGTTGCTACTTCTGCGTATTGGAAGGTCACTGGAACTGACAAGCCTATGCTAACATCTAATGGGCACCACAAAGTTGGAGTTAGAGCATCTCCAATGCAAGAAACTCATTTGGGTTCCTTCATTCATTTTTTGTGGTACTCGTGATACTTTTTGTAGTTTCTACAGTTCCATGTCATTCGTAAGAAACTCACTCAATATTTTACTCCAATGCAAGAAACTATAAGAAACTCAAAAAAATATACGTATTTATATTTTTTTAATAAATAAAAAACACAAAAAGCTCATTTTGAAAAATAATATGAAAATTGCAGAAACCAAAAAAATGGGTGCATAAAGCAAATTTGGCCCAAATAACCCTTTTTGCTTCTTTTCTCCTTCTCCTCACTGCTTCTTTTCTTCTTCTCTACACACTGTTGTGCTTGTCGTTTTGCTTCTTTTCTCCTTCTCTTCACACTGTTGCGCTATTTTGCTACTGGTTGTTAACGAAGATAATGTTATTTTATTCCTAAGTTTTGGTTCCTTATATAAGGAACGCAGCTCAGTTTTCACGGAACGGTTCCTCCACGTAGACAACCTCCAACGCTCAAACTTTTCACGGAATCGGTTCTTCATTTAAAGGAACGCTCGAAGATACCGCATTGGAGATGCTCTTAAAATAGCACTTGTTTTTTTTATGGTGGAAAGCCTCCAAAAGGGGTTAAAACCAATTGGATCATGCATGAGTATAGGCTTGTTGATGATTCCTTCAATTCTAGCTCCAAAATCTCCTCCTCTGGTTCCTCATAACAAGGAAAATTCCTTGAGGGTACATTACATAATATTTTTTTAAAACAATGTTTCATGTTTTCTTCTTTTATTTTTAAGAAAAAATGAGTTTATTATTTCTAATGGTTTTAATTTGTAGCTGGACGATTGGGTCTTGTGCCGAATATACAAGAAAAGCAACAATACAACCCTACCAACTACCAAGGCCACCCTCGATGGAGCATGAAGAGGAGCTTTCAATGGACAAGATGCTATGGTCCACTAGGACTTGAAAATGATGACAACTACTTCGAGGGAATCTTGGCCGTTGATCAAAGCATGCAAAATGGTTCTGATCCTCACCTATTCTCTCAAAACTCAAACGGGGACAGTAATAATAATAATAATAATAATAATAATAATAATAATAATAATAATAATA
>CM023953.1:9177871-9192254 GCA_013407115.1 Glycine latifolia
CACACACGCGCGAGCTTGAATATTTTTATTTGAAAGTTATTTGATATGTTATAAAAAATTATTCAATGAAGTTATAGTACAAGAGCTTTAGTATTTTATTTTATCCCTAATGATTATGGGTGATTAAAGCTTATTTGAATTGTACAAATAGACAATCAACATATTTTACGTCCGGGTTTGGTTTATATTAACAATTAAAATTGCATATTATACACTTATTTTAACGTAAAAGTTAAGTTAATTTTTTTAATATTTCAATCACATTAAAAAAATTAACAATAATTCTTCTAAAGTTAAAATAAATGAAAACAACTTATTTAAAGTGAATAAAGAAAATACCTAATCTTATAATTTCTTAAAAAATAATTATTAAGATTTTAATATCTTATAATTTATTATATGTATTTATTATAATTAATAATTATTAATTTTTAATTAGAAATTATAATTTTACTCTTTATCTATTAATGTAATAAAGAATATAGCACATGTGTGTCATAATCAAAATGTTGTAAAAATATTTAACAATATTATACTTGTAAGATGTAGGATAAATAAAATAAAAATAACAAAAGTAGTGTGATAAAGGAATATATATATATATATATATATATATATATATATATATATATATATATATATATATATATATATATATATATATATATATGATGTGTTCTATATATTAATTATATATGAAGTTTTAGCTTAATTCATAGATGATATGAAAGAAAAACGAGGAAGGATTAACTAGGATACTAGCTAGTAGTTAACTACATTAATATAATAAAATTAAAAATATGATAATTATCTAAATTATACTAGTCATTTTACATTGGATTGTTTACCCATTTGGGGATAGTTAGACAAAATTCTAAAGAAGAAGAAAAGTATATATAAATCATGGTATTTGTATTTTTTTTATCACGTGAAGTATTTGTGTTTTGAGTGTTTAAAAGATACTCTCTTCATCCTAAAATAATTGTTGTTGTAAGTTATTTTACACAAAAAAATAAAAGAGAGTAATAATTTACAAAATAAACTTTATATTATTATTAATTCATTTTTAAATTTTGTAGTTCATTATTAATATATAAGAGATATAAATAAATAATAATAATTAATATTACATTAAAAAATTAAAATAATAATTATTTTGAGATAATTTTTCTTATATAATAATTATAATGGAATGAAAGAAAATAATATTTTTTAAGTACCAGTAATATTTAAGACATTGTATTTAAACACCCTTATATCCAATGGATATAGGTCAATTGGTAGCACACATTTAATTTGTAGGAAAGATCTTGTTTAGATCATCGCATAATATAGTTTTAAAGATAAATAATAAGTTTTTTATATAATTAAACCTTAATTAAAGATTAATTTTACAATCAATTCAAATAATTAAAATTCATGTTAATACATTGACGTACCACTAATCTAACAACCTTATTAATTGATATTAGGACAAAAAACCTTGCAAAGGACCCATATGTGGTGGTTATTAATTGACGTATACCCCACTGAAGGACACTTTATGTTGAATTATATGAGTGGAGAATGACGGCCTAACTAAACTTTCAACCTAACCAAGCTACTTGCACGTTTTATTAAACTCTTGAATAGAAATATTTTTATTCCTATTCTAATTTTTGGTTTCATTTCATAAGTTTAATCAAAGTTTTGTTTTAGCCACGTGTGTTGTGTGTGTATATATATATATATATTTTTTTTTTTTTTGGTGTTTTTTTTATAGATTAAGTTACTAGTTTATTACAATAATTTGGTCAACTTAATAATATGTAACAAATCATGAAAAAATGACTCCTCAGACAAAAGTAATGCAATAATGGATTAAGGAAATATCAATTTAAAATATACTCCAAATAACTAAAGTACAGAACAAAGGTGTCAATATTTGTTACTCACGAGAAACACGAAATTTGTCTAGTCCCATGCTCATTTTACAAACCAAACATAGAACAATTACTGTTGTGTTGTTATGTTACTCAAATTTTAACAAATCAAATCAATCCTAAGGAACTAAAGAATCCCAACTGAAAATATTATTTATTTTTAAATGGATATATAGACCCGGTAAAAGAAGATTAATTAAGTGCTAAATAAATAAGAAGCTTCACATGTCTTCTGGTCACACTACGTACAAAATAAAAAAGTGCTGCATAATTGAGGAATAGAATTATTATAGTCACACTAAGGCTCATTATAACATGCATTTAATTTACTTCCTTTGAATTTAATATCTTAGGGAACTTGTACCAATTTATCTACTCTCTAAGGATTATCTTTTATAGGATTTGAAATAGAAATATCTCATCAAAGAAAATTTTTGTATACATTCTATCATTAATGTATATTATAAACTTTATTTAATAAATATCATTAATGTGAGTAATTAAATTCTTTATTAAATGTAATTATGTATGTTAAATTTGATTAAGTCTAAGGTGAAAACCTAATTACTGGGAATAGAATTCTGTCATTACTTAGATTATAAATAGCATGCTTACTCGACGATGATATCACATATAATTGAGGTTAAACAAAAATATATTCCAAATACGTCTTTAAGTCTAAACAAATGGAGTCTCCTTCATCCTCCCTCGTTGAAAAGATTAAGGGGAAAATATTCTCATCAAATGTTGATCCCTACACTTTTATATGCCCCTCAGCTTATGATACTGCATGGTTAGCAATGATACCTGATTCCCAGAATCCTTCCAAACCCATGTTCCAAAGCTGCTTGGACTGGCTTCTCAACAACCAAAATCAACAAGGGTTTTGGGGTGAGTGTGATGCCTTTGGAAAACCCACATTGGAAACACTTCCGGCAACCCTAGCTTCCATGGTTGCACTCAAAAAGTGGAACACTGGTGCATTAATGATAGACACAGGTTATATATATTAATAACTTTCATGGTTTTCAAATTGTTGTTTTGTATTGCTACTCAGAGGACTCATTCTATTGATGACCGTTTAATTATGTATTTTTTATTTTGTTACATCTTTTATTTTTGATGCTGTCATGTATCTTTTACCATTTTTCAACGTGGCTTCTAGTGCTCTTTGGGGGGTAATTCTAAATTTATTCAGAGAAAAAAAAAGTGGACTCATTTTTTTTACATATATATCTTTGTTGGTTTTTTAATCTCAGGTTTGGTCTTCATTGAAACAAATATTGAAAAGCTGCTCAAGGATATCGACAACATGTACAATTGTCCTCGTTGGTTTAGTATTGTTTTTCCAGCCATGGTTCAACTTTCAGAGAGTGTTGGTTTAGAAATTGTGTTTCCAGATGCAGTGCTGTGGTCAGCGTCAAGTATCTTTCACGGTCAACAATATATTCTTAGCAAGTATACTTATGGAATCTTTCCTTCCAAATATTCTAATTTGTTCTTTAGTTTCTCTTTGACTATTCCTGGATTCATGATAAGAAATTACCTTGCTAATTATACTATATTGGTATGAATAGGGAGGAACTTGTGGCGAAGCATTGCTTCCCACCACTGTTATCATACCTTGAAGCTTTGCCACCTACATATACAATAAGTGAAGAAGATATACGTAGCAATCTCAGTGATGATGGTTCAGTGTTCCAATCACCCTCTGCTACCGCAAAAGCTTTCATGGCTACTGGGAAGATTGAGTGTCTGGCCTATTTACTGTCTCTAATTCAAAGATGCCCCACTGGAGGTTTGAATCTTTTTTTTTTTAATTGATGTAAATTATCTATCAATTTTTATTGATGATTAATTTTTATCAAGAAACCTAATTAATAATCTTTAGTCCTTTACAATAGGATCTCTTGTATTAATCACTTTTTTCATTCATAATATTCGAAGTTAACATTTTCTTTAAGGAGATAAAATCTAATTTTACTCGAATTCAAAAAATTGTTGGTAGACTTATAGTGTTTGCACCTTATTTTAATTAAACTGAATTTCATGCTGGTAGACTTATGGTGTAAATACTTAATAAGCAAATCAAAATACTTTGCGGTATTTAAAGTACATACTTTTTCCATCTCTAATTATAAGATTCTTTCAAATAATTTGCCTTCTTAAGCAAAGTAGTTATTGCATTAAATTTGTCAATTATTATGATTCCAAAATTATCTCTTTCTTCTCTCTATCCAAATATTTGCTTATCATTAATATTTGAAGAAATAATAATTAAGTATGGGTGTATAAAGAAAAAATAATATCTAGAAATTAAAAAATAATTTTTTAAAAAGGGATAAACAATTTAAAATAAAATCTTATAGTTAGACGAAGGGAGTATTAGCTTGACAATGTTTGTTTGATGTTCTTTTTTAAAAATCGTTAACATTGGTTTCTACAGTTCCACAAACATATCCCATGGACGAGGAACTTATAAAGCTTTGCATGGTAAACCAATTACAAAGGCTAGGGTTGGCTGAGCACTTCGTTGAAGAGATTGATGAAACTTTGGCCAAGGTCTACAGGTAAAGGTCGTAAATAGGTGAAAATATGTCTATAATTAAGGCAGATTTGACTATTTTACATGATATAATGACAAAAGAAAATAGCAATCTCTAAACAAAGTTCTAGAAGTTGTAAACGACATTTCAAAAAAGTTCAAATCATATATAGTATTCATGATGGAGGCAATTACATGCTAAAAATCGAAAAGTTATGACAACAATTTAAAAACATGAACTAAGTTGTTGTTTTTTTGTACAGAACATGAACTAAGTTTTGTTCTTAGTACGATACATGATAATTAACAATAAATTAATACATTTAATCTAGTGATCAATAAATAAATATTTTATTTTACAGTGTCACTTAGAAAGTATTAAAACTTATATATATATATCAGTCTAAATAAACTGCCCCACAATGATCTATAAAGTTGCTCATTATTGTTCTTGTAGATATTACCGTCAGACTAATTATCCTGTTATCTTAATTTTTGCCCGAAACATACAGGAACTATGTGGAGCAAGAATCATGGGTAAAACCCACCAATATGGTTGCAGCTCAACTTCACAAAGAGTCCTTGGCATTTTATCTCCTAAGGATGCATGGATACAGCGTATCACCATCATGTATGGCATCCGTTGCAATTAACTACAGTATATTTTACACACACATATAGCTAGCTTGCTTTTAGAAACAATTTACTTATATATTATCTCTAATCCTATTTATAAGCAATAATTATATTGTAAGAATATATTATACTTATTTTTTATAAATAAGATCAGAGATAGTATATTATAAAGGTTTGTTAGGAGTCATATATATATATATATATATATGCACAGAGAGGGAGATCGAGAAAAAGAGTTATATACATACCGTGTAAAAAGTTTTATACAATCATTTAATCATAATTAATCATAAAATATTTTTTTTCTCTCTCAAAAAATCTACACATTTGACTTATATACATTTGTCTCATAATAAGTATCGAGTTAAAAGAAAAAATATGTTATGAAATAAGTTTTATTTTGATTTTTAATCTGTAATATTAACTTTCTTTTCATTTATATCTCTAATAATATTAATAATGGAGATAGCAAAAATTATAAATAAATTCACGATTATAAGATTAATTTTTTAATATCATTATACTTATTTATTTATTTATTAGTTTTCTTGGTCTACGTAAAAAAAATAAAAACAAAGATTGTTGGAAAAAAACAAATACACTTCTTCATTACGTACAATGATAAGAAAGTTACACGATAAAAGAAAAATGTAACAACATAAAAAAAATCATAAATTTATTTAATATGGATCTTCAATCTCTTGTGTCTACATCTACGACACTAATTTATTTAACTTAATTCGACATCTCATACTTACATATAGACAACACAACTTTTTTAACATGTTTGGGACACTCATAACATCATTACAAGTTTTTGGGGAAAACCCTCCTTTCACATGATCTCTCATTTCTCACAATTAGGATAATTATCTTTCTTTTTAGATTGGTGGTTCTTTTCATCTCAATAACCTTTATTTATAAGTTTAACATCCTAATTTTTAAAGAGAAAATAAATTCTTAATTTACATACAATATGTATAAATCTAAACAATATTATAAAGTAAGATAAAACTCTTTTAAATTTAAACAATACCCTAAAAATTTAAAATTATAATTTTGAATTATTTTTTAACAAAGACGATACTTATCTTGAGATGAATAGAGTATATTATTAATCACATTTACCAACAATACGATTTTGACCATCTCTCATCCTAATCTAAAACATGTATTTCATTCTGAAACTAAAAACATATGAAATTTTTATGGGGACTAAAATGTTAAAGAAACATGAGGTCAATAATCTATTTAGAGTTTAATTGGCACGAATTATTAATGTAAATGTCTGGATAATCATTCATTATATTTCCAAAACATGAAAAATAATGATATTTACCAAAAGAGTTATGCTTGCTAACTTGAGCCCAATACTTCTACAGTTTTTTTTAATAAGCCAAAAAAAAATATTACTATGTAGCAAAAGCACAAGAGGTGTCATATTGCTACTCTTACACTTACCTTCACATGCTAATGTTTTATCCCACCTAGCTACCACAAACATTAAAGCCGCCTGCTCATCACTTGAAATGACAAAGTGTGTCTAAATTCTAGAATGAATTCGAGATAAATACTCTTACCCACAAAATTAATTAATTTAATATATGGATGGATGTAAGTACTGAATATTATACAGTATCCATCCGTCCCGTTCCTCACCTGTATATAAGTAATTAATATATATATATATATATATATATATATATATATATATATATATATAGGGTCGGTTCTGGACCCATTCAAGGTGTCCAACCGCATAGGGTCCCAAAAAATAAGAACCCTCAAATATTAATTACTGTAATATATGTTCAATACTAAAAACTAGAGGATATGATAATGCTTATTTTTAATAACTAAGGAGTCCAAGGTTCAATTCTCACTAATAATAATTTTTACTACTTTTACATTTCCTGAGACACACCCACCTGATACTTAAATACTTGATTTGGGGAATCACAAACATGTGAAGTTGCCTATCTTCATCAATCATCCCCAATTTTTTTCTCTCTCCTCCTTCCTTAATTCACTTTTTACTCTCTTAAAAAAAAACCTTCAAATTCCCAAAATATTTCCTATTTTCTTCCACAAATTGAGGGCCCCGTTTTTTAAGAAGTTGCCTATCTTCATCAATCATCCCAATTTTTTTCTCTCTCCTCCTTCCTTAATTCACTTTTTACTCTCTTAAAAAAAACTTCAAATTTTCCAAAATATTTCCTATTTTCTTCCACAAATTGAGGACCCCATTTTTTAAAAAGGAGAAATATTAAACAGGACTCCGAAAAAGTTTGCCCCACCCCTCTATATATATATATATATATATATTACTCTCATTTGGGGTGGCATTAATTATGTCTTCGAATTATGTGGATGTTTATCTGACTAACTACTTCATAAAGTTTACAAAGGTCCGGCTAGTTTTTTAGTTTTTTTAATGTGTGAATATGTTTGTATAGAATTCAACTAATAATTTATTGATTAAGTTAATAATTTAATAAATGAATATATAACATTGGTAGAAGCAAAATTTTCATTTAATATATTTTTACTGCTTCAAATTTATAAGACTTCATATTTTATTTGATAATTTTTTTCTTTATTTTGTGTTAGATGAATAAGTTTATAATGTTGTTTGGTTCTTGACTTATGTTTGAATGATTCAAGTTTATGCTTATCTGATTTTAATGTTATATTTGTGTTATTTAAGAGTAATTTTTTATTTACTTGTAATAATTATTTTAATTAATATTTGTATTGATTTATTGGCTTTATATTAAAGTATCCAACAGATAAAAAAAATAAAATAGAGATTAAAATTCTTACTTGCATGTGCATAGGACCGAGTACAAGTATTTTTTAAATGAATAAATATGGGTGATATAGTATTTTACTCAGATTCTATCCATTGCAATCCGTACTCAACACCTATGAGGCATATGCAACCTGCCAATACCATGCCTACAGTGCTATCCAACTACTTAGCAAATCCATGAGCAAATTGTTTCTCGTACACCAATAGAAGACGCCCACAGTAAACAAAAGACAATAATTGAATTAGCATCCATAGAAAATTCCCACAATAATACTCCTATTATTTACTCCATTAAACCTTCATACATAGAAACTTGATTTTGCACTATATATACCTGACTCTGACTGTTCCACGCTGCCATATAAATAATTTACTCATTAAAGTTCCCCAATTAATGCAATATGCAGTACTGTTTCGTTGGTTTCTTGATGATGAAGAGAATAGAACACGAGTTGAAAAAGAACCCGAACACTTTTCAACTACAATACTTTCAATGTACAGAGCCTCAAACCTTATTTTCTGTGGGGAAAATGAACTCGAGGATGTCAAATCTTTCACGAGGGATCTACTAAAGAGAAGCTTGCTAACTAAAAACGGTGAAACACGGGGGAAATTGTCCCAATTCCAACAAATGGTACGGCTTATATCTATATAATATTAACCATCATGCATGCAAAGACTGTCGTATCATCATTGGAGTTTCATTTTAAACATAAATTTATATTAATTTAATTATGCAAATATTATCCTCGTCCAATATTGAAATAGTTCTTCCTTAAAACATTTATTATTCAATTGGTCAAATTAAACAGGTTCAACGTGAATTGAATATTCCGTGGCTGGCTCACATGGATCATTTGGATCATAGGATCTGGATAGAAGAAAATGAAGAAGCCAATTTCCTATGGAAAGGAAAGACCTCACATGTTAGGTACGTTTAATTCGTATGTAAATTGTTTCCTTTAAAAAAAGTTGCTTAGCATTAATTTCACATGGGAACCACAGTACTCATTTGACAACGTTCTGGTGTAGGATTTCACACTTTCACAACGTTGATCTCCTTCAAGTTGCCATGCAAAATTACGGATTTAAGCAATCAAGTTTCAAAAGTGAATTAAAAGAATTGATGAGGTTTGATTTATTAATTTTAGAATTTTTTTGAACGTATTTTAGAATAACATAGCGTAGCTTGTTCTAACTCATGTCTATCTCACAAATTAAGTTACGATCATTGTAACAGGTGGCCCCAAAGTTGCAGTCTAACAAATATGGGATTTGGTAGAGAGAAGACCACATATTGTTACTATGCTATAGCTGCTGCCACTACCTATCCAAATGACACTTACGTACGAATGTTAGTGGCGAAGAGTGCTATAATGATCACAGTTGTGGATGATTTCTTTGACGCAGAAGGATCATTCAAGGAGTTGAATGATTTCATGAATGCAGTTAGAAGGTATACATAATTGTTATAATTTTCAACGGAGTTATCAAAACGGAAAGTGAAATCTAAAATAAATTTTAAAATAATTGTTTTTGCTTTTATTAATCTAAATAAGAAAGTTATATATGTGTGTTGAGTTCATTATCAATGTGATGTTTTTTACTTAAATTTATAATTTTGAGACACTATTAATTATACATGAAAAAAGTATATAAAATCATTTTAGTACATGTACATTAATTTTCAACCTAATATATATAATATGTGTGTGTGTGTCAGGTGGGATTCTAAGGGCTTAAGTAGCCACGGCAAAGTCATATTTGAAGCTCTTGATAATCTCGTGAGTGAAGCTGCTGAAAAATATGTCGAACAAGGAGGGATTCATGATATACAAAGTAGTCTACAAGATCTTGTAAGCTTTCTAACTTCAAAATGTTTAGTATATAATTAATCTTAATTCTTAACCAATTATTAATCATTCATAATTAACATTGGAGTGTTATTACTTTTGTTAAGTGGTATGAAATTTTCCTTTCGTGGCTAACGGAAGCAAAGTGGAGCAAAAAGGGACAGGAACCATTAATTGATGACTACCTGAAGAATGGGATGATCTCTATTGCCATACACACCATGATTCTTCCAGCTTCATGTTTTTTGAATCCCAGCTTGTCATACGATCGAGAATCTCAGGCCGGCTCAATATGAAACCATCACTAAACTACTAATGCTTATATGTCGTCTATTAAATGATATACAGACCTACAAGGTAGTTAAGTAACGATAATAGATAATTTTAATCTCTCAAATTATGATTATAATATTTGGTCTCCCAAATTAAAGTTTTTAACGTTTTAGTCCGATTTCCTCAAACTTGATAAATGTTTTTTTAGTCCTTCGTCCCACCATATATATGTCAATAGTGAGCAGCAAATAATAAATAAAAAATCATAATTTTTGACAAATTTTTATTACCAGAATTTAATTTTGTAATTTAAAAATTAAATTCTAGTAATAAAAAATCGTTACAAAATTATAAATTCCACGTTTCTTGTTTGGCACGTATATAGAGTAAGACTAAAAATAATATTTTAAAAGTTTGGAACACCATCTGTGACCATAGTAACTGCATGAATCAAAGCAGATACTGGAGTGGGATCCTCCATAGATACTAAAAAAAATACCTTGGAATTTAGGGAACTAAAACATAAAGATCCTATATTTAAGTGACTACAAACATATTTAACCCTAATAATAATTAAAAAGTAGCTAATCAGTTGCGACATATTAAAAAAAATCCTGACATGAGTCCCATTTTATGTGTATATAACAGAGGGAAACGGAAGAGGGAAAGTGGAATTTTCTTCGGCTCAATTTGATGAAGAACCCAAATTTTGGGATGGAAGATTCAATTGCTTTGGGGAGAGAGATCATAGATGAAAGGACGAAAGAGTTCATTCAGCATGTTCTAGTTAATGGTCAAAGCTAGGGGTGTTCATGGGTACGGGTCATCCGTGAACCCGAATCGATCCGAACCGATCTGAACAGTTTGGGTTGGGTCATTTATATATTTGGGTCAAAATCGAACCGAACCGATCAAAACCGTTCATATATGGGTTGAGTCACGGGTTTAGATTTACAGATCCGTTGATCCGATGATCCGATCCGTAAACCCGTAATAATAATATAAATTTTATTATTTATATATATATATATATATATATATATATTAAAAATTAAAAAAATAATTTGACAATAAAAAAAAGGTAAGATATTATAAATGGTTAAGATTGCATTCAAAAATAAGATAGGATTTTTTTTATATTGCATTAAAAAATAGGATAAAATATTTTTAAGATTGCATTGCATAATATAATAGAATATCTTTAAGATTACATTGGATAATATGATAGAATATATTTAGGATTGCATTCAAAAATTGGTTAAAATCATATCTTTAAATTAGTATAAATAGAAACATATTTTGGTGTTCATGTATGCATTCCATTTCAAATAATATTAGAGTATTAGAGAGTTTATGTTTGCATCATTGAGAGAATTGTTGTGAGATCATATAGAAGCGTTTGACAAGTTTGATTCTTCAACTTATTTAAAGATACCTATTTGCTTAAGGAATATAAGCGTAAATGTAACTATCTTATTGTATTGTTCTTCTTGACTTTGAAAAAGGTCGCAACTAGGAACTAGGATACCAGTTTTGTCTCTGTTCTTGATGAATTGAGACATGCAACTTCTGGCTGGGAAACTAGGATACCAGTCTGATTGGGAAACAAGGATATCAGTCTATCTCTATTCTTGGTGAATTTAGACTAGAGTTTTTTCTGGGAAACAAGGATTACAACTGGGATAATTGTTGTGTAAGGGTAGACTATTATAGTAAATATTGTTCACAAATCTTTTGTTTTAATTTATATTATAAGTCTATTTTATAATATTATGTTGATGGTATTAAATGAATCAATTTTACTACTTTTATACATTTGATAATATTGTATTAATTGTATGAGATATTTGAAAGAATCGTGATAAAATAGTAGTTTTAAAAAAAAATTAAATGGGTAACCCAGTGATCCGAACCGAACCGAACTGTTCATGAATGGGTTGGGTTGGGTTTCAATTTTTTTTTCTTCTGAAAACCGAACCGAACCGAACCGATCAAATTTGATTGGGTTGGGTCCTAAATTTGGCCAAAACCAATCCGAACCAATCCGCGAACACCCCTAGTCAAAGTGATTTGCCCAAGCCTTGCAAGCTGCTGCATCTGACATGCTTGAAAGTTTTTCATATGTTCTACAACTCTAGAAATGCATTTGACTCTAACACACAACTGCTTGAGGATATTAATAAAGCAATTTATCTTCCTCTACAGAGAAACACAAAGACCACCAAGATTGATCTCTCTCTGCATTCAATGCCAAAAATGAAAGATAAAAGTATTCAGAGGCCACGGTTCAATCGGTCCTTTAAACACAATAGAAGCTTTTGTGTGCATCAAATAATTTCTCCACTTGCTTTAAGAAATGGATATGGGATAATATCCTTCAATCCGAAAGCCTTAATACCGGGCTTTATCTAAGCTGAACAAAGTGCGTAATTAGGGAAATTATATTTGTACAATAATAAAAAAAGAAACATTTTAAAATGTAATAAATGATATGATAAAAAAAATAGATATATAAAATAATGTTATATAAAGTGTTAAAAATTTATTGTACATATATATCTAGTAATTAATAGCTCTTTTTGGCTTCGATGATAATTAATAACTCTTTGTTATTAGAGACATATTTTGTAAAATATGGATTTAGGCTATTCATAAGTATCTTATATAGTATGGTGGAGTATTTCACTAATTTTAGGAACAATTTTACTATCGTTCAATGGAATAATGCTCACAAAATTAATTAATATCTCTGATCCTATATAAGAAACAAATCTCTCTCTGCATTCAATGTCAAAATCAAATTATTGCCTATTAATTTTAGTAATGTAGACAAAAAGTTGTCAATAACGCTAGAACATTATTTTTAATACTTCCCAAATCTTATATATAAAAAACGGATATGTAATTTATCAAGATCAATAAAAATGTTTAAATAGGTTAATTTATTATAAATTTTAATTTTATTCTAAGACTATGCATGACAATAAATTTTTTAAGAAAAGATTATTTTTCAAAAGATATTTTTTTAATCAATGAGTGTATTTTGTTTTGTTAATAGTTCAATAATACACTCAATTTCATAAAAATGATTATTTATTATTAATAGATCAATCTCACAATTAATTAGGGATAAAAGAAAATTTAACAATAAATACAAAATACACTTGAATTTAGTGTTATAATATATTTCTTATAATTAAGAACACGAAAAAAAGAGGGAAAACGCACTCAAAAGATAAATATTTTTCTCCTGGATTTTGTTTAATGCACTTTTTCTTATAATTTTGTTTAATGTGATTGAAGTAGTATATGGAAACTATATTCTCATTTTGCTTTGTGAATAGGGAGGAAAACTCTTTTATTCATTACATTTGCATAGGGTTGCTTCGCATTGACAACATGGACTATTAGCTATTGCTAATGTAAGAGCAAAATCTTCATATGGGGTCACACAAAGAGCACCCAATATGATTACACAGATTTCTTATTTTGTAGAAGGTGGTGATTCTCCATTGAGAAAGGAGGAGAAGAACGCAAGTGAGTTGCTTGGTTTAAAACAGGGAACTGCATGCCCAGCTCCTCGAAACGTTGCAAATGTAAGCCCTTTATATTCTTCAAACCACCCACTAACCTGTTCCAATGAGATCATAGAACATTAAAAACTAAATAAAAAATTAAAAAAAGCTTGATGCTAAGCCCAGCTTCTTTCAAAATATATATATATATGTAATGGTTAGGAACTTTAATGACATCGATAAATATACCAAAAAAAAAATCTAGCAAAACTATCTTCGTTTGAATATTAAAAATAACTAATTACTTAATTAATTAGGCAACTAACTAAATGAGTAATTACTTACTAACCACTCTTCGAAATTTCTTAACCAATTACTAGTTAGATATTGTTCCTCCACTGAATATTTTTATCAATAAAGTAGTTGGTACCTTCAGTGAAGCATGTGTCTGATTCTAGCAAAACACGTGTTACTTTCACAGAAGGAACTAGATTTTTCTGTAAAAGGATTAAGCGAATTTGCTTCCATAGTCTCTTAATTAATTACCTCATTGTCATGATACCAAGGCCTCCATGATTTAGTGATAGGCAACGCAAGAGAGCTTAAGCTGTACCTTGTGGAAAGCACTGGTACTCTACCATCCGTATCTCCACTGAAACCATTTCAACAACACATGCAATTAAATAATGAAAATAAGCTACAAGAAAGTGCAGCAGCTATTCCATGAATATTAAGGTTGATATATATATATATATACTCAATAGCTATTTACCTATAAACCCAAATTCTAAGTCCTGCTGAAATAAGCTTCTTGTAAATTGGAATAA